>CM053503.1:4593865-4616347 GCA_028627145.1 Eidolon dupreanum | reverse complement strand
CTCCAGTGAACTCCTACTCATCCTTTTAAGAGCCATGTCCTTGTGGCTTTCCCTGACATCTCTCCCAGCTAGTAACAGTCCCCTTTGAATCCTCTCCCAGCAAGATGAACCCTCCCCACCATGGCCTTACTGCTGCACTTGGCATCTACCATAATTACTGATGAACCCAGCTGGCATCCTGGTGGGCAGATGGCAACCCTTCCCCAGGTGCTCTGGGAATGGCTCTACAAGCCCCTGAAGTTTCGCTCACCCTGAAGCAATGCTGAAAGTGAAACACGTTTTTTGTTTTGTTTTGTTTTAATAGTTTGGGTAAAGCCCCGACTATGAGCAACCAGAGGCTGATTGAGACTCCAAACCTTCCTCTCCCAAAATGAAGGTTGAATTTCTGCAACTGGAACTAATTACAAGAAAGGGGGAATTCTGTGCTCCTCCTTCGGCTGCCTTGCCCTCTTTCTCTAGCTGTGGAAAGGTCACCTCACTCTGCCCTGCCCGCTTCCCCAACATCCTGCCCATTTTTTGTTGATGTAGCTGCTATGCGGTTCCTGGCAAGTCCCTAACCTTCTCTGGACCCGTTTCCTCATCTTAGAATTACCAGCACCACCACAGCAGCAGCAGCAAGGAGGGAGCGTGGACTACCACCAGGGACCGATTGACTCTTCCTAACATCCTCATGAGGTAGGTGACCCTATTTTACAAATGAAGACACTGAGGCACAGAGGGTAAATATCTTGCCAAGGCCACTGAGCCAGTGAGTGGCCAGTCTGTGGTTGGAACTGTTAAATCTCCGCCTTCTGGTCCCTCACATGTCACCGTATCTGGCTTCCCACCGAGCTGGGACGTCCATGGAAGAGGGGCACAGCCTGACTGACCAGTCCTCGGTATCGGACTGTGAGGCTTGGAACACAGGAGATGCACAGAAAGGGTTGGAGGATTCAAAGGGGGCTATTACTAGCCTGGGACATCTATCCACGGGATCTGAGGCAAGAGCACGGGTCAAACTTGGCAGCTGGAGGCCTGGCTCTGTTCCATGCTAGGGGAAGGAAGGGGAGGTGGATGGCACAAGTGTCTGTCAAACACCCTGGGTTCCCCTAAAATGGAGGACAATAGTGCTCCTCCGCAGAGTGGGGATCCAGAGGCCACAGAGACGGCAAACCCATTTCGGGAACAGAAGGGCTGAAGAACAGGAGCGCGCAGGCGACAGCGTCCACAACCTGGGCGACATCACAGGGCCAGAAGGGGAGAGCAGAGGGAACACGCGCACAGTGCGCGGGTACCGAGTACTAGGTGAGGTGCCGAGGACCCATTTCGCCTCGCCCCGCCCCTCCCTTCTTCCGCGAGCCTGGGCGTCGCGCGCGCGCACGCAGTGGGGGCGCGTACCCCGGATTACCGGGCCAACCAATGGGGGACAGGGGCGGGGACGACGCGCGCCGACTGAGGTAAACACGGCCACGTGACCGACAGCCCCGCCCCCCGAGACCGGTAAACAGGCTCCCGGCTGGGGCCAGAGCCGGGTCTGCGCAGGCTCGCGCCGTGCTGGGGGCGGAGCGCCCCGCAGAGCCAGGCCTGCCCCATTACCCCACTCGAATTTAAAGCCAGCTAGAATGAGAAGCGAGGTGGGCTGGGGGCCAACCTGCAGGGGTGGCCTTGCGCGAGCGACTCAACCGCTGAGTCCTCTGTTAACCCATCTGTGAAGTGGGCCTACCAATGGTCTGGCTTTTAGGGTTGATATTCCTATTAGATGTGTTAAGCCATGTAAAACAAATAAGCGTTAAATCCATTTCGAAAGCCTAGAGAGTGCAAAAACCTGCCAAGGATCCAGTCCTGGACTCTACTGCTGCTATTGCTGCCCAAACCCAGTCTTAGGAGAAGGCAGCACCTCTGCCTCTGGCTGTTATGAACTTCTTGTCACAGGCACGCCTTGGCCGGGCCCCTTAAGGCTAGGGCCTCATTTCACAGATGGGGAGATGGAGGTGCAGAGAGGCCAAGGGCTTTGCCCAGAGTCACACAGTTGGTAAATATACAGAACGGGGTTCAAAGGCAGCCTGGACTGGGTCCACAGCCTGAGCATTTCCTACTGAACTAGCCATCAGCGCCCCCCACACAAGAGATCCTCTGTCACCTTTGCCAGAGCTGGCTGTGTAATCAAAGGGCTAGGCCTCCAAGCCCTAGGGTCAGACAGCCTGCAATTCAAAATGCCCCAGCTGTATCCCTGGGCAAGGACTCATCTGTAAAGTGGGTTGCCATGAGTCAATTAAATGGGCCAGTGCCTGATCACAGGGGCTTAATGATCAGCAGCTTCCTTACTGCTGTGCCCACTGACAAAGTCATTACTAACGCCCCATGGAGGCGGTCCTCCCTAGAAGATGCTGTAACATTCGCAAATGGGAAAGGATGAAAGGAACGCGGTCTCAAAGGGAGAACAGCAGTCCTGGGCAGGTTGCAAGGACAGTGAGGTGTCTGAAGGTCTCTGCGGGGCTGAGAGCACCTGCAGCTGATGATTAAACATCCCCTGCCCTATGCCCCCGGCCCCTTCCTGTGCCATTTGCTATACCTGCCAGAACAAGCAAGAAAGCTCTTCTGCCCCACCTGCTGGGGAGGAAAGCAGTCATTTGTCTGCTGGGAGAAAAAACAGGCAAAGCATGTAAAGGCTTAACAGGAGCCTGGCACAGAGCTGGTGTTCCTTTAGAACATGTGTTTGTTGTTGTTGTTAATATAAGCCTCCCTGGCCAGAGTGAAGAGGGGACTGTAGAGCAGGAAAATCTGACTCCCCTCCCCACTGATGCCGGCACTGCCCTAGCAGAGCCTCCCGGGCCTACAGGGAGCAGCCTGCCCAACTACCCAATCCCCACCTTTCTCAGCTCCTGCTGCAAGCCAGACCCCCCCAAGGAGACTGAAGACAAAGTGGGTTACAAAGGAGTCCTGGGTCTCCTGCTTCTCCCTCTGATGCTCTGTCTTCCCCCAAGTGAAGTGGGTGACGGAGTGGATGACATGAAGTGGGGACCATGAGGCACACGGCAGTTATATTCTTGTAATGACCTTCCTCTAGGTCTCAGTTTCCCCATCTAAGAACTCAGCTAAATGATTTCTAGGCCACTTTGAATTTCTGTGAGGAATGGAATTCCCCAGGTCCCTCTCCTGGCTGGGGAAACCTAGAAGCTGAGCTGTCTAACTATTAATAGCAAACATTTACTAAGTGCTTGGCTGGCTGAGAATGCACCAGGTACTTTCTAGCCATCACCTAATCCTCACAACGCTGTGACAAAGGCTTTATTGTTCCAGTTTGGAGATGAGGAAGCAGAGGTCCCACCACATTGGGGACCTGCCCAAGGGCTCACAGCTGTCCAGCTGTGAGCCAGGCCAGGAACCCAGGACCAAGGTGTGGGGGAGCCACAGATGCCCCAGTCATCTGGTCAAACAGGGCTCCCAGAACTTCCTTGGGGGGGGGTCATAAAAGGTAGTCATGAGGGTCCCATCTGGTGGTCTCAGCATATTAAGAAACCAGTGGCCCCCGGGGCCAGGGCTCCGGCCAACGGAATCATGGAGGGACTGCTCTGGGAGTGCTATGTCTTCCCTGCTGATGGAAGCTCTGATGGGTAGACATATTCATTTGGGATTAATAAAAATTGGAGATGGAACTTTTAATTGATAAGTACCTCTGTTCAGAGAAAGAAATCTTTCAAAAGATGGAATCTACAAAGGAGGAAAAATAGCTAAGAGTGCTTTGAAGGCCACCAAGCTGGGACCACACTCTAACGCAATGCCTTCTGGTGCAGAAGCTAAGGGGAGCAAGTGCCAGGGAGCCAACGCTCCGCTGCCCACCCTGGTCATCTCCCTCTTCTAGCTCTCCCGCATTCTTGCTGCCCCTTCACCCAGGCTGGAAGTCCACCTCTCATCTGCCCAGTGGAGGAAGGGACCTTCCTTCAGTCCTGGGGTATTTGGGAAGGGGAAGCAGGAGGAATGCACAAGTGCATTATCTTGTTGGTCAGCCACCAACCCCAATCATAAGGATGCCTGCGGGTCACCCTGGACACAGGCCCAAACCTTTCACCCCATAGGTGAAAGAGCCCATTAAGAAGGCAGGGCCTGGACTATTGAACCCATTTTGCAGAGAGGGAAGCTGAAGCAGCATAAACCATCTTCCCCTCTGCTGCTCTTCCCACTATGCCCCCAAGAGGCTCCCTAGGACGCAACACCAGGCTGGCCCCCTCCACCAGCGCAGCAGAAAGCCCCAGGCACAGACAGCAGAGGCTCCGGCAGAGGGGGATTCCAGGAGTAGGTCTCCGGGAGATAGGGCAGGGAGGTGGGGCATCTACAGACCAATGGGGAGGCCCCACGACTTGCTCATTCACGCCCCCAACAACTCCCTGCTGGGGTGTGATTGGTTGTGTGAATGGTCTTGATTGGGCCTCCGCAGGATAGGTGGAGTGACTGGGAGAGGTCCCAGACCCAGCTCCCAGCCCCTCAACTCTAAGAGGGAAGAGGCACAAAGGAGATACCTGAAAATGAGGAGGCCTACTTCAACTCTTGCTGTGTGACTTAAAGCAAGTGGCTTACCTTCTCTGAGCCTGTTTCCTCATTTTTAGAGATCACCAGCCCACCTGCCTCACAAGGCTGTATGAGAACCTGCTCTGTAGACTAGAGAGTGCTGTCCAAAGGCAAGGTGGGCTTAGGCTCTGTCCCTAGTTCTATGGCACTGAGGACTCATGCCCCACTGGCTAGACTTGTCTTAGTCAGCCCCACAAACCCCTGCCCAAGCCCTGTACTTGCTGTGGCTTGGGGGCCCCTCCACCCAGCCAGCAGCCATCTCTGGACCTTCACCTCCCAGGTGCCAGGAAAAGCAAGAAGAGGGGGAGGGGAGGCTCCAACTGGAAGATGAAGCTCAAATGAGGGGAGCAGGTGAGAAGGGAAGCTGGGGCCCACCTTGACCATCATGTGCTTCAAGCCCCTCAGCTGGCAGAGGGGCAACTGAGAGCCAGAGGAGATGATTTAATCAAGACCTGCCAACCAATTACTAGAGCGGCTGTAGCTTAGATGCTAGACAGGAGAAAGGGCAAAAGGTGGACGGAGGGATGTACGGGCAGGCAGACACACACACAAAGGACCTTACTTTGGGGGCCATCCTTTCCACTTCACCAGATATTCGACTTTACCCTGGGAAAAAAGAGAAGCAGACACAGTGAGATACACAGTAAGACAACCACACACAGGAGAGTAAGGCCCAATCCCCTCTGCAGATAAGACATCCCCCAACACACACACACAGATCAGGGAACTCCCCTGCACCAGACCCCCACCAATCCAGAGACCCCCCCAAACTTTCATTGCTACATGACCACCCCAGACCACCCTCCCTACTAGAGCACAGGAGTCCCCTGACCCCTGATTGTTCTGGGGCTCCTGTGGCAGAAGCTCAGAGCTCATGTCAATCATGGGGAAACTGAGACTGCATGGGGGTGTGTGTATCACCAAAGATCCAGTGTCCAGAGTCCCAGCGCTAAGAACAAAACTCTCTTTCCTTTTTAGATCAGAAGACTCTCCAAATCATAGAAAATTCCTCACTCAGGTGTTCCCCAAGGGTCTAGTCCCACCAGCCCCCTCCCTGCGAGAGGCAGGGCTCTCGATTCAAAAGTTCCTAGCAGGGCCCCAGAGAAAGCTGACAAAGTCTCCACCTTTAGAAATGATGGTCACCCCTCCGGTAGTCAGAAAATCCAACCAGGCCTTCTCTTCCTCACAGCTCACAGGGGCCTCCAAAAGTTTCCAGTCCAACCCCATCCAATGACGGAAACCCCTCCACACCAGAACTCTGAGACCAAGATATGTCACCTCTTTGAAGAGACCTTTCCTGGCCACCCTTCCTAATGTTATCCCTCATACCTCACAATTCTTTCTGCATAGCACACAGCCCCACTGGAAAGCATCTGTATTTATTTCCTCATTCATTGGATGTCTCTGCCAGAATACCTGGTCCTCAAGAGAACAGGTGTACCTCTCCCTGGGGCTTAGAATGGTGCCTGGTATATAACAGATCCTCAATAAATTTATTTTAAATGAATGGCTGAAGGAATGATGCTCTTCAGTCTCTGGCACTACCCCTCAGGCCGGTGTAGAAAGGGGGTAATCACTGTGCCTGCTTGGGCTACACTTCATGGAAAGCACTGGGTTCTGTGGAATAAATTAAAATCGAGGAAACTCTGGAGGATGGAAGAAGGAGGAGGGCAGCTCCAACTTGAAGACAAAGTTCAACCCCATCAGATTTGGGGGAAGAAAAGCAGCTCATGGCCTACCTTGACCTTAACCCTTGACCCAAGATGTCAGAACAGAGTTTTCTTTCTGGTAAGATGAGTTGGCAATCAGCCAACTTGAGCTCCTGTGCTACTTCCATCTCTAACTTGTGTGACCTTGACCAGGTCACTTCCCTTGCCTGGGCCTCAGTTTCTGCCTCAAATGGGAGGCGGTGACCTCTAAGCCCCCTCCCAGCCCTGCGGATGCAGCCTCCGGAGGGGCTGCAGAGAGGAGACCGGGAAGAGATGGTGGCGAGTGCCAGGAGAGGAACTTTCCCCAAGGACTCGTATCCCCAACCTCCAGTCCGGAACGAGCCCACTCTGCAAACATGTGCACAGGAAGTGTGGGCCGCCAAAGTCCAGCCGGAGGCGCGGGGACCCAAACCCAGCAGAGACCTCCTTAAATTTCAGGGTGTATGTTTTGTAGGCGAAGGCCAAGGCGAAGGGGGAGGAGTTTCGAGGATACCGGAGCGCTGTAGACGGCTTCGCTGAGCCCTGCTGGGCGGGGCCGAGAGTTGGGGTGGGGAAGACAGAGGGGTGTGCACTGGAAGAGGGAGAGAAAGATGGAGGTAGGGGTGTAGAGAGGATCGGAAAAGGTCGAAGTCCAGCAGTTAAGACTTCTGAGGCAGGAGGCTGTTCCAAAGCTCCGCCTCCAACTTCAAAGGTCTTGGTACCAAGAGTCCAAAGTCCTGAGTTCGAGACCCAGCTCCAACGCTCACACACTAGGCAAGACGTTTCCTCAACTTGGGCCTCAGTCTCCCCATATTTAGGATGAGGGGAGCGTGAGGAAGGATGGCGTTCAGGACCCCCACAGTCAGATCCTCATCTCCAGCTGTGGCGGGCTCAGCTGCCCCCAGCATCCCGGGGCGACAACTTTTATTCTACTCGCCCTACAAGGTGGCGGGGGAAACTGAGGCATGGGCTGGGAAAACAAGCCCACCAGCGCAAGGCTGCCTGAGGCCCCCGCCCCATTTTTTCCCCGCCTCCAGCGTGGAGCGGATGGTGTTGGGAGCAGGAGGGGACCCCAATGGGGTCCTGGGAGCCGCCCCCCGGCAGCCTCACCTTCCTCACGCGCTTCTTCCGGATGCTCTCCACGGCGAACACCTGCTCGCCGATGGCTGACAGCTCCATGCGGGGCGGCGGGCGAGCGGGCCCGAGGCCGGGCCGGGCCAGGCCGGGGGCGGAGCTGCGGGGCCGCGGCTGAGGCGCGCGATGCTAGGACCGGCGGGGTCCCAGTCACCCTCGCCCGGGCGCGCACGCGCACGCGCACGCGCGCACACCCCCCCGCGTTCCCTCACGCCGCCGACGTTCCATTTTTGAACCTGCGCAACGTTTTCCTCGGCGCGAGCGAGCAAGCGAGCGCGCGGGGAGTGGGCGGGGCGGGGGCTCGGCTCGTGCCCGGCAGGTCCCGCCCCCTCCCCGCCGGCCCCGCCCCCGCTAGAGCCCCGCCCCGTCGGGGCTCCGTCCCGCCCCGCCCGGGAGCCAGGGGCCGCGCGCAGCTCACCCAGCCGCCCGCCCACGGAACTTATTTGGCGCGGGCCCCGCTCGGCTTCGGGGAGGGACGAGATCCCAATACTCAGACGCGTTTTCTAAAATCCTTGGTGGCTCTCATGGGTTGGGCAGGTGAGGAAACGGGCCGAGTGGGGAGGCCGTCTGCCCCACTTCTCACAAAGGAGCGGGCGGGACCGCGGCGCGGACGCCAGAGCTGCAGGACGGTGGGGACGGCCAAAGCTTCCCAACCTGTCGCAGCGTCACCACACCGCGGTCTCTCAAGATCTGAGCTCCGGAGCGGCGCAGATTGGCCAGGGCTGTGCAGGCCCCTCCACAGCCATAGTTCCATTCATCCGTCTGTCGGTCCGTGGGCTGTAATGCAGAGACGCCCGTGTCAGGCGCGGGCTCTGCCTCGAGAAAACCCAGCTAGGCAAAGATCCGTAGCAGGTGTAGCTGCGGCGGAAAAAAAGGTGCACACGGGAACGGATTTTGCTGTCACGCTGCCCCAAGACCCAACACACACAAAACGCGCTGGGCGCTCGTCATATAGTAGGTGTTCAACTATTTGTGGAATGAATGGATCTTGAGGTCCTGGGAGAACTCGTTATAACTACCCAGCCCCAAGCCACTCCTGTCTTAGCGCCGCATCTCCATCCTCGCCAGGAACCGGGAGTCGTCGTGCTCCTCCGGCACCCACCGCCTACCGCAACTGACCCCAACCCTTGCCTTTCCACACTCCTGTCCTTTCTCTGGACTGCAACCAATGACCTTCCCACTGAGCTGCCACCCCCTCCCACCCAGTATTTACACAGCGCCAGAGTGCTTTCTGAAAAAACAGATCTGACTCAGTCACCCTAGTGCTTAAAAACCTTCCATAATTCCCTATTGTCCTCAGAATAAAGTCCAAACGCTTCTGTCTGACACACGGAAAAAAAAGAAGTGACAAGTTGATACTTGACTTTTTATCAGGAGCAACGGAAGCCAGAAGGCAGAGGAATGATGTATCCGATGTCCTGAGAGGAGATAATCATCATTTTAACAATTATATATCCAGTGAAAATTTATTTCAAAAACGATATACCCAGTGAAAACATCTTACCAGAACGAAGTAAAATAATAACACTTACAAATACAAAAACTAAGACTGTTACTAGCAGACCCTCTCTAAAGGGAATTCCTATGGAGGTGCTTCGGTCAGAGAAAAGACATCACGGACAGGTCTGATGCAATGGGGAGTGAAGAACAATGAACATTGATAATACAAAACAATAACCATGTCTTCTGGATAAAAATAGAGCCAAAATACACAGCAACAATAGCATATAACTTAGGTGAGTGGACTTAAAGTGTTCTAAGATCCTTACATTCTTCAAGAAGAACATGAAGATAGATACCAAATACACTCGAACTTTGATTAGTTAAGAAAGCAACTGTCATTACAAGGTAAACATTAAAAGAGTGGAAATGCAGAGTATAGTATTTACCCAAATTATCAGACAAAAATAGAATGAGGAAAATCAACCCAATCAATCCTAAAGTAGGCAAGAATGGAGAGAAAAATAAATACAAGACAGGTGAGGCCAACAGATGACAGATATACATTCAAATGCACTATAATTTAATAAACGCAACTGGAATAAGTGTTGTAGTTAAAATACATAGATTCTCATACTGGATAAAATCTAACTGTATGCAGTTTACAAAAGACATTGACAAGAAATGGTTCCAAATCATAAGGATGTTGAAAGAGCAAAAGTAAATGCACAGAGAAAAATATAGCATGCAAACAAAGGCTAACAAAAAGATTAGTGCAGTTATTTTAATACCAGAAAAAATCATCACTAGAGGAAAAGAAGGTCACTTCATAATGAAAATATTCTAATCCATCAGATAGAACAATTCCAAATTTACATGCAAATATATAGTCTTAAAACATAAGAAACACAAAGAGAGCTACACAGAAAAATAGACAAATCTACAATTACAGTGGGAGATTTTAAAACACATCTCTCTGTAATTGGTAGAACAAGCAGACATATATTCAATAAGAATATGATTAAGAAATTTGACTAATGGACTTTAATAGAATACCAAGGCACATCATAAAGAGGAACCACTAGTGATCAATGAAATAAAAAGTTGCTCAATCTCATGAGCAATGAAAATATAAAACCACAACGAGATACAACTTCATCCCCACCTGATAAGCAAAAATTTTAAGGTCTGATAATGACAAGTCCTGACAGGAATGTGGAACAAGGTGAACTTGTAGACACTGCTGGGGAGAATAAAAGTGGATTCCACCAATTTGGAAATGAGTTTGGCACTACCGAATCAGTTCAAACTTGCATGTGACCTGTGAGCCAGCTATTTGCACCCTGGGGAAACCCCTTGGAGCCATTCTTGCATGTGTGCACCAGAAAACCTGTTTTTAAATGTTTGTAGCAACAATATTTGTAAAGACTGGAAACTGGAAACGGCCCCCAAGTCCCACAGGCTGGGCCAGTGATCATAAGCTGAATTATCAGCGAGCATTGAAATTGAAGAATCTATTGTGATACACATCAACTTGAATGAGCCTTGCAAAATAATGTTTAGCAATGATTTCCTCTTGGGGAGAAAGGTGAGGGCAAATGCAGAGGAACACAGTATTGACAATGTCCCCTTTCTAAATTTGGAACTTGTTTATGTGTACATTTGCTTTATTCTTATTCTTTGATTGTTCATATGTTTTATACACTCTTATGATATATTACGTATCACAACCCCAAAATTAAATTAAATTTAAAAGAAATGTTTCCGAAACTTTAAAAGTAATGTTTCTGAACAGTTAGGGGCCACACTCTACAGAGCATTTTAGGCTATGTTAAGGATTTTTGTCTTATCCTTATTCTAACAGGTAGTTGAGGGAGAACTGCAGCTGAAAGAGAAATACTAAGAGTAATAGAAAAATTGACTCAAAATAAAATAAAAATAATTCAGGATATAAAAGATAACTTTGGGTTGAAATCACCTCAGAAATGTTTTAGGAGATACCACATGGACAAAACATGAACAAGAGGCTTTGAAAAAAGAGCAATCAGAAAATCAGAATTCTTTTTTTTTTTTTTTTTTTAGAGTACAAATTGCCACCTTGAGCAGACACAACCAGAAAATAAGAATTCTTGAACACTAAAGATATCGCTGAAATTTTAAAAATTCATAGAAGAGTTAGTGGATCTTAGAACATAGAACACAAAGATGCAGAATATGAAAGCAGAGACAAGAGCTATGAAGATGGATCCAGGTCCACTATCTACTATCAGGAATTCCAGAAAGAGAAGATAGGAGAGCAAAGGGGAGGAAATGGTACAGAGGAATTTCCCAGAGCTGAACAGAGATGCGAACATCAAATTGAAAAGCTTGGCAAATTGGACGTGGTTCCATAGTGTAACAGTTAGCACATCTGCTTTACACGCAGGTCCTGGATTCGCGCCCCAGTGGAGCCATGGTCCATGGTCTACGGCTATGCCACCCTGATCATGCCAAGCCCAATGTCAGATCTCAGAAGCTAAGCAGGGTCGGGCCTGGTTTGTACTTGGATGGGAGACCACCTAGGAAGACCAGATGCTGCAGGCATAAATAATAAAAGAAAAGAAAAGCTTGGCAAATGATGAGCAGAATAGATTTCTTAAAAACCAATGCCTAGACACACTAAGAGATATCTGAATATCAAGGATAAAAAGAACATTAAAAGCTTTCTGTTTAAAAAAAAAAATCACAAAGAACATGAATCAGTCTGGCATCACCAATAACAGAGGCCAGAGACAGCAGAGAAAGATCTTCAAATTCTAAGAGAAAACTACTTTTAACCTGAAATTATATACCTTCTTGGCCGGTTAAAGATGTTCTATGTAACAGAAAATACGACCCAGACAGTACCTTGAATAAATAGGAGGCTACTTTTCTCATCTAACAAGACATCCATAGGAAGCATTGCTTGCTTGTTCAGTAGATAGAGACATTAGGGCTATCATTCCTGTGCTCTCACAGGCCTTTACCTTATATTGTTGCCACATAGTCACATGATAGAGCTACAGCTCCAGACATCACGCCCATGTTTCTTTCATAGCAAGTAGACAATTAGCAGGTTAGCCTCACTAGCCAAACTCAAATGTAAGGGCTGAATAAAGACATTTTTCAGACCATGCAAGAGCTCTGGAAATTTACCTCCTAAACATCGTTCATTAAGAAGTTGTGTGAGAATCTATTTCAGCAAGAATGGCAATGTATTCGTCAGGGTAAGTAATCCCAGCTATTAGACCACACACACGCACGCACGCACACACGCAGTCTCAGCAGTTAAAGACACTAAGGGTTCATTTCCTGATCACCTCAGAGTCCAGTGTGGGTTAGTGGGGGCCAGAGCAGAGAGTGGGAGAGGCTGCTCCACCCCATCCTTCAGGACCTGAATTTCCTCCATCTAGTTCTTCTGACATTCCCTGGAGCCTCAGACTCCTTCATAGGAGCATTCTTCTAGTGAACAAGGGAAGACGGAGAGAAAGGAAGGCACATCTCTCCCGTGGAAGTAACACACCTTCCAGGCACGTTTCCTTGGCCAGAACTAGTGTTGTGACCCAACGTAGGTGCAAAGAACTGGGTCACCTACTATATAGCTCCAAGGAAGCAGAGGAGCTCATGGACTTTGGTGAGCACCTGCATTCTCTGTAAGAGGCGGAAACCAACTAAGAGAAAGGTGTCGCAGATAATCAGGGATTTGTGCAGGCGTCCAGTAGAAAGAAATCTCAGGACCACCACTGTTGCAGCAGGCCTGGTAAGCAGTGTTCACATTTGGTGGGTAGAAACCTAGGAGTGCAATCACTGGGGGATAAATAGCAACTTTTAAAGAAACTTGTCTCACGGGATGTAATGCCCAGCATAGGGAATATAGTCAATGACATCGTAATAACTTCGTACAGTGACAGAAGTTTACTAGAATTGTCATGGTGATCAATTCATAAGATAAATAGATGTTGAATCACTATGTTGTACACCTGAAACTAATACAAGATTGTATATCAACTCTAATAACAAAAAAGAAACTTTCAAACTGTTTTCTACAATGGCTGGACTCTTTTACACTTCCATCAACTCTATTTGAAAGTTCCAGTTGCTCCACATTGTTACCAACACTTGATATCATCAGTCTTTTCCCTTTTAACTATGTATTGCATGTGTACTGACATAACGTAGACAATTTCTATTTCTCTAATGACTAATGGTGCATCTTTTCATGTGCCTATTTGCCATTTATACATCCTCTTTGGTAAACTGTGCTTTCAAATCTTTTGCCTATTTTTAAAATCAGGTTGTATGTCTTCTTATTTTTGTTATTATATATTCCAAGTCCTTCATCAGGTATATGTTTTGCAAATATTTTCTCCCAGACTGTGGCTTCTTTTTTATTTTCTTCATGGTGTTTTCAAAAAACAAAAGTTCTTCCATTTAGGCATATGATTCATTATTAGTTTATTTTTGTATATAACCTGAAGCTAGGATCAAGATTCGTTTTCCACCTTTATAGTTATCGATCTTGTCAACTCCTACTCCAAAAAAAATAAATAAAAAGACTGCTTATAATCGACTGATTATGCCAAATTTGAAGCTCAGTTTGGAAATAATTGATGTCTTAACTAAATTGGATTTCTCAATCTGTGAAAATATTATAATTCTCCATTTAACAACATTTGACATTTAGTCCTTTTTTAATTCTTTCAGCAATGTTCTGCAGTTTGGGGGGGTAGAGTTGCTACACATCTTTGTGGGAGTATTTCATTGCTGTAATAAGCAGGATTTAAAATTTTTAATTTCTAATTGTTCATGACTACTAAATAGAACTAAATTTGATTTTCTATATTGACCTTGTATCCTACAGTATCACCAAACTCACTTATTAGTTATATTAGCTTTTTTGTTAATTCTGTTCAGTTTTCTACGTAGATGATCATATCTGTGAATAAAGTGAGTTTCATTTCATTTCTAATTAGTGCACTTTTCTTTTTCTTGCCTTGTTGCTCTGGCTAAGACCTCCAGTACAATGAGGACTGAAATTATTGAGAGTGGACATCTTTGCCTTTTCCTGATCTTAAGGAGAAAGCGCTCAGATTTTTACCAGCTATAGATTTTTTGTAGACACCCTATATTAGATTGAGAAAGTTTCCTTCTATTCCTAGTTTCCTAAGAGTTTTTATTATAACAGAGTGTTGAACTTTGTCAGATGCTTTTTCTGCATCTATTGGGATGATCATATGGCTTTTCTTAATTTGAATCAACATATGATTTTTAAAGTGAATAATAAAGTTATATATTCTTTCAAAGTTTTAATATAAAAATTCAGATTCCCAGGCCCTGAGCAGTATCCTAGACCCTCCTCCTGGCTCCCCTTTCACATGCCTCTCAATTCCATCCCCGTCCCCCAATCCCTGTGGTCACCTGCACACCGCCATCCCCGCTCCCAGATCAAGCCACCAGCACCTCTCACTTTGGTCCCTGCCACCTCCTCCATTCAGCACTAACAGCCAGAGTGACAGTGTCAGTCCTTACTAACCATTGCAATATTGTGATGATAAAAATATATGTATATATTTAGTCTTCTTCCCTGTTTGTGGCACAGAGCTCCTAAAACCCCTGGAATTTCCTAAGTGATAAGAGTGATAAAGGTATCTTGATATTTGTAACAAACCCCTTTAACCACATCTGAGTTCGTGTTAATGAGATGACTTTTACTTGGTAGTGTTGGAAAAAGCGCACGCGAAACCATGCCCCCTGCAATGGCTTGGCTCAGGGGCTCCTTACTCTGCCTATACTGTTCCCCTCATAGCATTCCTCCCCACCCCTTCCCTGATTATTACTAAGGGCCTCTCAAACGTCACCTCCCCCATGAAGCCTGCTGGGCTACCCTTCTGCCTGCCCTTAATCACAGCTCTGAGCCTGTTGTAGGTCTGTGTGTGTCTCCCCATCAGACTGGGGGCTCCTCCAGGACAGGGAACATGTCTAATTTATCTCACCAATCCAGTGCTCCACCTGGGGCCAGGCACACAAGAGAACTTTCGTGTTTGTTGAGTGACATGAGAGAAGAGGGCAGAAGGTTAGGGCTACATAGAAAGAGGTGGGAATGCTGTCAAAGGACTGGAGGGGAAAATCATCACAGAGCCTGGCTGCAGAAGGCTGGGTGCCCAGAGTTCGGACTGTGAGCCCCAGAGGGCAGTGGGATTCGCTATGACCACCAGGTGGCGCCAGACTCCCAGGTGTCTGACTGCCCTGTGCATGTTCCCCAACTTCCCTCATGGGATGCAGCCCCAAAGGGGCCAGAGCCTCCTGCAGGACCCACAGCAGCAACATGACAGGGTCCATCGATGTCACCTCTCATTCTACAGAAGAGCATGCTGAAGCCTGAGAGGCTAAGTGACATGCCAAGAAATTCAGGCTGTGCACCCTCTCCCAGGACCACGTACATCTTACATCGTCCTGCTGCCTGCTAAGCCCCTGCCCAGTCCAAAGAGAGAGAGAGACAAAGCCAGACCCACTAGCTCGACCCCCATGATGGCCACGGTTGGGGGCAGGAGACCGTGGTGGCAGAGGGAGGTGATCCTAGCCCCTGAGTCAGACAGATTCCCACTTTCCCTCCCTCCTCTGCTTGTTCCCATCTCTGTCCTGAGGGCCAGGTTGGGCGCATATCTGGAAGTGGAGCTGTCCTGGGGATCCCCAGTTAGAAAGCATCATGGACAGCTCTCTGGGCACTGATAACCTGCCCAGCATAGGTGCATTAACTCTGGGTGCTCCAGCACTCCAGGAAGTGGGTGCCCTTACGGTCCTCTTGTTGCAGGTGGGGAAACAGGCACAGAGACATTTAGCATCTTGCCCAATTCACACAGCTGGCGAGTGAAGGAGCCAGAACATTTCCACACTGCAGACCGTATTGCACCAAGTGTTATTAAAACGCCTCACCACTGAGTCTGCCTAATGTGACCGCCGAGCCAGGGCCGCGTCTGAACGGTCCCGTTGCTGAGCCACGCTTTGTAAGCTGTCGGCCAGCCTGCTGCTTCTGCCTGCAGTCAGAGCCCCTCATTTTGCAGATGAGGAAACTGAGGCCCAGAGAGGGGAATAACTTGATAGCGACCCCACCCCTGGTGTGGAGCAGAACCAAGGCAAAGACTCTGGCTTGGTGGCTCCAAGGCCAGTGCCACTTTCTCAGCCATTTGTAAAGATCCTTTGTCCCTTCCTGTCCTAAGAGGCCCTCCCCACTCCCATCTGGCCTCCTGTCACACCTCCCTGCAAAGCCCAGCTCCCTCTCCTTCACCTGCTGCAGACACAAACCGCCCACGGGACTGTGTCACTTTCCTGCAGCCCATTTCAACAGCCCCCACGAGGATTTCCACCAGGAATTGGAAGAGATCTTTGCCCTTTCCCACCCCCGGGGCAGGTGTGTGAGGGGCACCGGATGAGGAGGCAGGACGGGTGTGGGCAGGCAAGTCCTTTCTGGGTCTCTCCTAGGCCCTCAGGTGCAGCTCTGAACTCCATCTGCTGTGTCCGTCCCGGCTTCCAGCTGAGCAGGCCCAGGACCCGAGGGCCAGGGGCTGGGACTGAGTCTGACGTCCTCGGCCTGGCTGCACCTGCTCATGCCTCGCAGCACATCTGCTTCTCAACCCTCGGCAGGCCCTGGGCTCTACTCCTTTCCCTATGAGACCGCCCAACACACACTTATCGGATCTCTTCTCAGGTGCTTCTCCCTCCTTCCTTGTCTCAGACTCTGGCCCCCCAGCTAGGCCTGGGGCAGCCTTCTTGCTCTCCGCGTCCCCACCGGACTCCCCACTGCTGCGGCTCCTCGCTGAGGCTGGCGGTGGGGAAACTGGGAAGTGGCACCACCCTTCAGTCTACGACTGGGAAAACTGAGGCCACCAACCCAGGGGGTTTCTCAAAGGCATATCTGGAGCCTGGTTATTTGTGTGTCCCCAAGGCCTGGCGTGGAGCCAGCACAGAGTAAACACTAAGTGCGGTGTGCCTGAGACGGCAGGTGGAATCGGCCGGGCTGGAATCTGCCTCCACCGTTAAGTGCTGTGCAGCCTGGGGCAACTCTTTCAACCTCTCTGAGCCTCTGTCTTCTCATTTGTATAAACCAGGAAGAATGAGGCCTACTTCCCAGGGTTGAGGTGAGAATTAATAAGACAAAGTTATGTAAAAGAAAGATCAGCATAAGGCGATTATCATTTATTCCCTCAATAAACACTGTCTGAGCATCTGTTATGTGTCATTATTATTGAGTTCAAAAGAAAAGAAACTGGGTCAGCAGACCCCATTCCTAGGCTCTTTCCTGGTATGTCCCCATCACCCCCATTCCTAACCTGTCCACAGGTATGTCCCTCAATGATCAAACTGCACATATCACCACCCTGCTCAGAAGCCACCAGCGGCCCCTTGGTTCCTGGCATATCAGCTCCAACTCCTAGGCGTAGCACTCCAGGCTCCCTGTGATCTGGCTCTCATCTCTTTCCCAAAAGTCCTCTCCTAATGTTGTGACACCACACTCTGCGGCAGTCACACCGATCCAGTTCCCATGCCTAGAAGACGGTGGCTCTCTCACCAAACAATACACCCTTGCACGGGCCATGCTCCTAAGAGGAACAGCTCGCCCTTTTCATCACTGCCAGACAAACTCCTATCAGCTTTCTCTGGTTCGCTTCCTCCATGTGGCATCCCTGACTGCCCGGTGCCATCTCTCAACCTCAGTCAGCCCCATCATCTAAGTACCCTGTCCCTTGCACCCCATGTGGTCCTCCAAAGACTTCAGTGGAGATCAGAGAGCTGGGCCTAAGTAAGGGCTACTGGGGTGAGCTAAAGGGAGCCAGACTAGTCTTGGGGGCCTCAGAAATTGGGGAGCTCAGCAGAGGAGCCATGGGCAGGACCCCTTTCCCCCTAGGAGCCTTCTTCTGAGAAGGAAGTATTATTTAACCGGCATTGTGCTGGGAGGGGAAACATGGAGTCCTTGGAGCTCAGCCAGCCTCCTACCTTCAGGCTGTTTGGCTTTGTTTGTTTTTTTGGCCTTTTTTTTTTTCCTTTTTCTTTGGGTTAATTGTTCTCATTAAATCTTTTTGTCCTGTTTTGTTTTTTACTAGGCTGACAATGCTGCACAGTGCTCAGTGTTGCTTCCTGTGTTTCTGGCCCAGCACAGGCCTTCATGGGGCCTGGCTTCCTGTTGTGAGCTGTCGTCATGGTGACTCAAGGCCCGGTGGGCTCCATTGGGGTGGGGAGGGGGTGACATGGTTGATATCACCCGGTGAGGAGGCAAGGGCCAGGGGTCCAGTGGGGGTTGAATGGGGGCCCGGCAGGCAGGCAGTAGCGGAGCCTGGCGCATTGCTGAGGGGTGACTCACAGGCTGGGAAGGGGAGGAATGCCCTCACATTCTTTCGGGAGGTAAACAAGGTCAGGGAGTACGGCTGGGATCCTGTTTACCTGACCCTAGCCCCCCCAGGGGACCCGGAGGCAGTGCAGGACAACACACTGGAACAGAACCAGCCAGACCTCAGGAGCTAGGGGACCGGTGGGAAGGCCGGGGGAAGGTAAGGGGCCAGGGACTCAGCCCAGACCCCTTGAGAGCTGGTGGGTGCCAGAGACAAGATCAAGATTCGAATCACAGCTCCTGACTTTGAGCAGGTCTCTTGAGCCTCAGTTTCCCCTATTTCTAATGGGTTAATCCCCTTGCGTAGACGGCCCCTTGTTCTCCAGTCACTTAGAGCTTGGTTTGGGGTAGGCCTGGATCCAGGCAGCCCCTGCAGCACAGCCCAAGTTTCTGCAGCCCTCTCTGTCACCCACATGCCAACAGGACCAGGGCCGGTCACGGGTGGGAGGCCACATCTGAACCAGCCAGGAGCAAGCCGGCCTCAGGAGGGAGTCGGCACAGCTTGGGGGAGGGGAGACCTCTAGAATCACAGGGCTGAAGTTTGGGTGCAGCTCATGCTCTCCCCATACCCCTGCATCTCCCTTCAGCTTTCTCAGATCCCCCCTCCTCTCCCAGGGGTCCCCTTGAGTGAAAGCCTCCCCTGCCCATCACAGAAGGTCTGGAGGAACCCGTCCTAAAGCCAATAGCCTGCGCCCTGGTCAAACTCTGGGATTCCCCAGTGCAGGGACCCTGCCAGCGCAGCCAGGGAGAGGGCCCAGGGCCCGGCCCAGCCCCAGTATCTCCCACGCTGACAGACCTCCTGCACTGACCCTCTGCCAACTGCCAGGCCGGCCAGCTGCCAACAGGAAGGGGCTGCCTCTCTGCATCACGCCCCCCATTTTCTGCAGGGGCACTGGGGTGCCAGACAACGGCCCCCAGCAGCCACAGTGACGGCGAGGCCCCCCTCCCCCGTCTAGCAGCGAAGAGCCTGGGCGTGAGGGTCAGACTGGCACAGATCAGGTCTGGCTTCGCCACGTGCTAGCTGGTGCCCTTGGGCAAGTTCCTTGGCCCCTCTGAGCCTCAATTTTCTGATCCGTAGAACAAAATCTCCCAGGGTTGAGTTGACGTTGCGTGGATACCCACGAAGCACTTAGCACGTAGTAGGTCATCAACATATGCTAAATTCCACACGGAACCCCTGCATCCCCAGCAGTGCCGGCCCCCCAGGCTCCCCTGTACTGAGTGCCCACCCCAAGGCAAGAGCATTGATGGCCCACCACATGCCCTGTGGTTTTCCCATAAGGGGGTGGGGCTTGGGCTTCCCTGGACAGGGCATATCCTGTTCTCCGAGGGGGGGAGGAAGAGGAGCGGGAAGGACACAGCCGCTCCGCATTCCTGGCATTCCTGGCGGCAGCCCCAGCCAGCTGCTGCCGGGGGCACTGGCCCAGTGCCACGCTGTCCCGGCATGGCAGAGCAGCATCCCGCTTGGGGTGCCCCTTGGATCTGAGGTGACAGGAAGACCCCTATCATACCAGCCCTACACACCTCAGGTTATCACAGAAGCAGAAAAAGCCCAGCCACGGAAGGAGAGATTTGGGGTGGGGGGGGGGTGTCTAGGGGCACTCAGTCAACAAGAGAGGGGTTTCTGCTTTCAGTTCTATCTTGTGGGGCTCCCCAGCCTGCCTCCCAGCCCAGGGAAGCTCTGGAGAGTGGTCAGGGAGCAGGGTGGATGGGTGGGCAAGGGAGAGGCAGAGGGGGTCCTGGGTTCTAGTCTCTAGTGCCTGGGATAGTTGCTTTCCCTCTCTGGGACTCCGTTTCTTCATCTGCAAAATGGAAGTTTTGTCTCCCTCCTCAGCACTGCTACTCCGTGGTGTCACCATCTAGTAATTGTTCCTTTGCAGAGCCTCCTCCCCTGACCAGGGTCAGAAACCCAGCCCCGCTCTGCACTGAGCCTGGCCTCGTGCAGGTTACGGTGGTCCCCACTGTTTATATATCTAGGGCCAACTCTGTTCAGAGAAGAACTAGAAATGACACAGTCCCACAGTGGGCAGGCTCTGGAACCTCCTGTCTGGGCATGTCCGGGGGGTCCTAGAAGGGAAATGACTTGTCCAAAATCCCACAGTTAGCCAGGTCGCACTGACTCTGGACCCCACGCGTTTGCTGCTCCTCCCCAAAGCCTCCCAGAGCTGAGTTCATTTTTGTCCGTGTTTTTGTGTTGCCTTTGACTTCAGACCCGTGAGAGTCAGGGCTCTCTGAGAGGGACCAGGACAGGGCAGCTCCCAAGGGGTCAGAGACCTCCTTCCTACAGGAGACAGAGCCTGCAAGCAGGTGACCCCAGAAACTGGCACTTCTGCCTCTTCCCAGGGCTGCCCTCTCACGGTGGGGAGCCTGGAGGAGTCACCAAGGTCAAGTCTGTGGTGCCAGCCTCTGGACTCCTTCCCTCTCTCCTCTCAAGTGGCTCAAAGACCCCCGCAAGCCCCTCCGCCCAGTCCCAGAGACCCTCCAGTCGTCTGCACTCAATGCCACATCGTGTAGTTCAAGAGCTCACTCTGGCTCTGAGGACAGAGACCAAGGGAACCTGGTCCAGGCCACCCAGGGAGACAGAAAAGGCCCTGCTCCAACCAGGAGCCCCGAGAGGTCTCAACCACTGGACCTCGTGCCTGCATTTATCATCACTGGAGAGTTAGACAACATGGTCCCTCCTAGTCGGCCCCACTTAAACGCTCTGTGGTCCCAGGATTCTGAAGTTCAAGTTTCAGGTTCTGTGACCACCCACCACCCTCTGCATACCCTTGAAAGTATGAAGCAGAGAAAGCCCCATTCCGTCACCTGCCCTTGTCTGGGGCCTGCCCCTCAAAGTGCAGCCAGGGCCTCGCTCTCCACAACCCCACTTTCCAAGTCACCTGATCTCCCCGAAGCCTGAGCACCCCAAAGTCATTGCCTCCACCTTCCTTTGCCCCCGCCCCCGTGGCCTCCTTCCTGCTCTCCCTCCCTGTCTGCTTGTCTTGTCTGCGTCTGTCTCGACATCTGTCTGTCTGAGGAACAGTAAGAGGAAAAGGCTGGAACCCCACCCTGCTGGGTCCACGTGACCAGTGCCTGTCCACCCGCCACTGGGAAGTCACCTCAGCTGTGTAGATCGGGAGCCACGGAGCGTGTGCTGTTGTGTTAGAGGGTGTGAGAGACTGGGGTGGGGCCGTGCTTGGTTAAAGAATTTAAAATAAACTGATACAGTGAAATATTAGGCAGCCATGAAATATGACGTCTTTGAAGAAAGGACATAGGAAATGATCACAATATAAGATTTAGTGAAAGAAAAAATGTGCACCCAGAAGAAAAAGTTGAAGTGAATACATCAAATGTTAATGATTATCTCCAGGTTGCTCAATTATGAATACTCTTGTCTTTCCTTTATACTCTTGCACAGTTTCTGCAATGGGCACGTGTTAATTTCGTAATCAGAAAAAGAGAATGCAGGTAATTTTTAAAAAACAAATTAAAGATGAACTAGAAAACAAATAAACATGATTTAAAGTAAAAGAAACTAAGGGCTAATGGAAAACATTAAACATAAAAGTAAGCCAAATGTTCAGCTCAGGTTAGCCAACTCTGAGTGGGCACTCATGTGGGCTGGGGCTCTGCTGAGTGTGGGATGAGAGTACAACCAAGACGCAGCCCTGCCTGGTGGGGGCACCAAGTGTCGGGGACGGGGTGTGGTAGGACAGTCACCAATCACAGATAATGCAGACACAGGTGGAATATAGTTACCTTGGAGAGGGCGTCAGAGAAAGAGAAAGAGGTGATTAGGAGGGCTTCGGGGAGGAGGTGACTGCTCATAAAAGGGCTTCAGGGAGGGGATGTGGTAATGGAGGGAAATATACTGGGTGGTTCTGGAACCTGCCCTTTGCCTGGAGCATGGATTAACCAAAGAGCAGGGGTGACAAACAGTCTGAAACTCACTGGAAGTCAGCAGTTCTGGGTTGAGAGAGACTCCAAAGCTAAGTCGACATTCATGGGGGAAAAAAATGCAAGGATTAATTTATAATTTATAATTCATTCATTTATTCATTCATTCAAGAAATATTTCCTGAGTGCCCATCTGAGGATCCTGCAGTGCAACTTCCATTGAAATGGAGGGAAACGGGCAATATGACAATTAATGAGCAACTTGCACCTGGTTCCAGACAGTGGAAGCGCTATGAGGAAAGATAGGGCCGGGTGGGGTGGGGGGTGCCGTGGGGAGGCAGGGGTTCATTTTATGTGAGGTGGTCAGGGAAGGCCTGACCCAGAGTGGCATTT
>CM053503.1:4576811-4593365 GCA_028627145.1 Eidolon dupreanum | reverse complement strand
GTCAGTCTGTCCTGCATCTGGCAGCCAGGGGGAGCTTTTAGAAACGCAGTTTGACCACATCAGTCCCTGGTTTTAAATCTTTCAGTGAATATCTGCAAAACATCTACTTGACAAAGGACTTGTATCCAGAATATGTAATGTACTCCTACAAATCAATAAGAAAAGAGAGGCAACCAGGAGAAGAGGAGCGAGAGACTTTGAACAGGCCCTTCACAGGAGGTTCTCCAAATGGCCTATAAATACGTGAAAACATTATTAGTCATCAGGGGAATGTGAAATAAAACCACAATGAGATACCACTATACACTCATCCAAATTGCTACAATGAAAATCATAGTAAATGTCAAGTGGTGGTAAGGATGTGGAGCAACTGGAACTCTCAGAACACTGCTGCTGAAGGAAGTGTAACTTGGTGCAATCACTCGGGAAAACACTGTCTACCAAAGCTGAACACGTGCTCACCCTGTACTTAGCAATTCCGCTCCTGGGTGTGCGTCCAACAGAAACTCACGCACACGTCCACTGAAAGTCACGTGCAAGATCAGTTGTTGCAGCTTTATTCTTAGCAGCCAAAACCCAGAACCCACCCGACTGTCCACCAATGGCACAATGGAAGGAGAATGGGTGAGTTTCAAGTACCAAAACCACCTGGACACATCTCATGGTACTGAGAGGAAGAAGCTGGACGCAAAGGAGTAGACATTGGGTGATTCCATTTATGTAAACTTCAAAAACAGATGCAACCACACTAAAGTCAGGGCAGTGGTTCCCTTTGGGGGAAAAAAAAGGAGGAATAATGCCTGGGGGGCATGAGGGAAATTTCTTGGTGTTGGTAATATCCTGTCTCTTGATCTAGGCACTGGTTATAGAGATGTACAGAGTGTGTGAAAATTCATCGAGCTGGACACTTATAATATGAGCACTTTTCTTTATATATAAAACGTTAAAAAAAAAATTTTAAAAACCTGAGCTTACATTGTCCACAATCCTCCACGGAGGTTCTAACCAGCTTATCCTCAGCTCCCTGGAAATGCCATGCAGTTCTCTCTGCCTGGAACTCTCTTACCCAGTTGGCAAATGCTCTGCTCTGGAGGCACCACCACCACCTCCAGGAAGTCCTCCCTCCTGGCTCCAGACAGAGGTGGTCACTCCCTCCTCAGGAGCCATGTGCACCTTCATTTCAGCCTTTATTCATCTGATGGTCACTCCACAATATTTATTGAGCACTTGTTATGTGCCAGGCACATATACTTGTGAATAAAACAGTCATAAGTTAACAGGTTATATTTTTTAAAGAGTTTTAAATCATTGCAGAAATAAAAAGATACTGATAAATTGTAATAAATGCCCCCAAAGGAAAGTCCAGACAATCGACTGGAAAATAATACTGCCCAGGAGCTTAGTACAAGTCTTGGCCCAGTTAGGCATCTGGGAGTATTTTATGAATGAGTGAATGACAGGGGGCTGGAAGAGACAAGCAGGGTGATCACGGGTAGGGGTCTGGGACCTCAAGGACACAGGCTGCCCCTTCACAAGTATGCACCTCCAGCTGGCAGAGCCAATGCAGAAAATCAAAGTGGGGGTTCCCAGAAACACAGACACCCTCAACCCCAGCAAGTGTGCAGAGGAACAATTCAGTCATTCTCTCATTCATTCTTTCAGTTGATAAGTGTTAATTGAGCACCTACTGTGTGCCGGGCACTATAATGGGAGCTGTCCCTTTGCCTCCCATTCATGCCAAATTTTCAGCAGCTATTTTAACTTCTGGGATATCTAGGATTCAAGACTGTTCCTGCTTCCGAATGTTTCGTCACCCCACACTGCAGTCCCCTCCACTGGACCAGGCAGGGCTCTCCCATGATCACCAGAGGAAACCCAGAGGAAACTTGGGTTATGCCATTTAGTTTTTTACAAGCCCAAACATGATTTAGGGGGCAGTTGTTCACTTTGTTAAAATCATATCTGCTTTACCAAAGAATTCACAAAGCTATCTTAATTAGTCTTCCCAACAGGATTTCCCGGACACTTCTGGCGGGAACATAAACAGGTGCTGCACTCCCAGAAGTGGTATGTCAGGACTTGGAGCAGTTATGACAGCATGTGCCATCACCCAGCAACAACCCCACTTCTCGGAGTAAACTCCAGAACACATTATACCCAGGTCTGCAGGGCGCATGCTCAAAGGTATTCCTGGCAGAGGCTACAAATTGGAGGCAACCCAGGCATCTCTCATAAGGGAAATGGGTAAGTGAAGAATGGTGGGTGCATGTGGTGGTGAGAAGTAGTAGCTCACCTGTAGGACAGCATGGGCCAAACCAAAAAGACCTACTTTTGAGTGAAAAAGGAAATAAATAAAATGAGATGACTACATGATACCACTTGTATAAACTGGAAACACATATAAACACACACACACACACACACACACACACACACACACAAAAGCTACATACTTGTTGAGAATAATACATATTTAAGGGCACATATTCAGTATATTAGAGAGGGAGCCTCTGAGAGGGAGCCTCAGAAGGGAGGGACATGGGAGTTGCTTCAGGGATGAGGGGAGGAGTTTTTACATGCACACACATTTACGTACTTCATATCAGGTAAGAGAGGACCTTGCATGGACAAATGAAAGTGTACTAAGAACCAAGGATTTAAATTAACTCGACAATCTCCACTAGAAGTAAAAACTAAAATTAAATTATAAAAGTTTGCTGTTTCTGGGAAGAAGTAGTAGACATACTCTTTTTCTTATTCCTCCCACTAAGTACAACTAAAAACCATAGTTATATATAAAACGAGCATAAGGAGACTCTGAAAGGAAGGGAGAAGAAGACAGATAAGCTGGAGTTTGCAGGATCCAAGGAAAAACACAGCGATGAGTTTCCTGGTTGTTTTTTTGTTTTTGTTTTTAATTTTCCTCCTTCATCCCATACTTGGAGCTGAAGGAGCCAGCAAACGGTTAATGCCAAGGGGCCTGGACATCAAAAGCCTTCTCTCTCCAGCCAAAGAAACAGAAAAGAGGCAGCTAGCAAGACAGAAAATTTTTAGACAGTAATTATTACTCCAGCCAGACACCCATCCATGCCAGCAAGCCTGAGCTGGGAACCTAGATTTCCATCCTGAACAGGTGATGATAGCAAGGTGCTCAGATCGGCCAGCGAGGGTGCTGTCAGAGAAGGCCATGCAGGGAGCTGGGACTTTCCTGCCCACCAAAGCAGTAATAAGGAGCCCCTCCACCTCATGTGTCAACAGAGGCCAAGTGGGGAACTTGGACTTCTAGCCTTATTTGGCAGTAATGAGACAACATCCCCACTTCCCCTGCTGAAGCAGCATCATTGGAAACCAGCTAAAGAAAGTTTAATAAGACGTAGTCTCATAACATAATACTCAAAATGTCTGAATACAGAACAAACAGAAGACCAACAAAGTAAAGTAACAGAATTAAGCCCTAACATATCAATAATTGCATTAATTACATCAACAATGTTAATATACAGATTAAAGACAGAAATTGGCTGGGCAGCTTTTAAGAAATTACCTAACTCTATGCTGTCTATAAGAAAATCACTTCAAATATAATGGTAGAGGCGGGTTGAAAGTAAAAGGATGGAAAAAGATATAACACACAAACATTAATCAAAAGAAAGCAGAAACAATTATATTAATATTTGATAAGGTAGACTTTGAAGCAAACAACATTACCAGAGGAAAAGAGAAACATTATATAATGATAAAAAAGTCAATTCAAGAAGTCATAGCAATTCTAAACACGTATGCACTAAACAATAGGACTGTGAAATATCTGAAGCAAAAACTTATAAAACGAAAAGAAAAAATAGACAAATTTCCAATTACAGTTAAAGACTTGAACACTCTTTCTCAATAAGTGATAGAACAAATAGACAGAAAATCAACAAGGATATAGAAGAGCTCAACAACACCATCAACCAACAGGATCTGATGAACACATATAAGGCACTCCACCCAGCAACAGCAGAATACAAGTTCTTTCCAAGTGCCTTTGCAACATATACCAAGACAGACTATATCTCAGACCATAAACAAATAAACAAAAACACCCAGTAAATTCTAAAATAACTGAAATTATACAACATTGTTTTCTGATTACAATGGAAGCAAACTAAGAACACGCTAAACATTTGAAAACTAAAGAAAACACTTCAAAATAATCCACAGATCAAAGAGGAAGTCTCAAAGGAATTCTAAAAACATTTTGAACTGAACGAAAATGAAAATACAACATAGCAAAATTTGTGGGACACAGCTAAATCTCAAGCAGGGCTAGGAGGGAAATTGTAGCACTAAATGCGCATTAGAAGAGAGTATTCCATCTCAAGAACCTAGGAAAAGAGAAGTAAAATTAATTCAAAACAAGTAAAGCAAGGAAATAATAGAGATGAAAGCAGAAATTAATGACTTTGAAAACAGAAAAACAAGAGTGAAAAATCAGTGAAACAAAGAGTTATTTCTTTGAAAAATCAATAACATTGATAAACCTGTAGCAAGATGGACAAAGAAAGAAAAAAAAGATGCAAATTACTAATATTAGAGTGAAATAGGGGATATCATTACAGACCTCATAGGCATCAAAAGGATAATAAGGGAATATGACAAGCTACCCTACACACATAAATTTGACAACTTAGATGAAATGTACCAATTTGTAGAAAAACACAAACTACCACAGCTCACTTAACATGGAGCAGTTCATTTGACTAACCCTATAACTATCAAGGATAATTGTAAATTGAACTTGTAATTTTAAAACTCTCCAAAAAGAAGTTTTCAGGCTCAGGTGATTTCACCAGAGAATTCTACCAAATATTTAACAAAGAATTTATACCAAATCTACGCAATCTCTTCCAGAAAACAAAAGAGACAAAAGAAAACTATAAGCCAATTATTTTTATGAATGTACACGCAAATATCCTTAACGAAATATCATCAAATAGAATTCAGCAATATATGAACAGAATTATACACCACGACCAATTGAGGTTTATCCCATGGATGCAAGACTGGTTTGGTATTCGAGAAACAATCGATGTAATCCACCATACTAACAAGCTACAGGAGAAAATTCCTGTGATCATATCAAAAACATTTGACAAAATCCAACACTCATTCATGATAAAAACCTTCAGAAAAAAAGTAAAGGAGGAACTTCCTTAACTTGATAGAGTATCTACAAAAACCAAACATTTTATACTTAATGATGAAAGACTGAATGTTTTTCCCCTAAGGTCAAGAACAAGGCAAGAATATCTGCTTTCACATTCTTATTCACCATAGTACTGGAAGTTCCAACCTATACAGTAAAGCAAGAAAAAGAAATAAAAAACATACAGATCAGAGAAGAAAAAATAAAACTGTTCCTATTAACAAGTGACATGATTGTTTCCATAGAAAATCTCAAGGAATCTACAAAACCAAAAACGAAATAGTAAGTGAGTTCAGCTAGGTGGCAGGATACAAGATAAATATGCAAAAAATCAACTATATTTCTATATCCTAGCAATGAGTGTGTGGTCATCAAAATTTGAAGTACTATTTACAATCACTCAAAGAAAATGAAATGCTTAGGTGTTAACCTAACATAACATGTATATAGGAGTTGCATACTGAAAACGACGAAACACTGATGAAAGGAATCAAAAAAGATAAGTAAATCCAGAGACATACTATGCTCATGAATGGAAGACTCAGAATAGTTAAGATGTCAGTTCTCCTCAAAATGACATACAGATTTAATGAAATTCCTATAAAAACACCAATAAGATTTTTTTTGTAGATATAGACAAGATCATTCTAAAATTTACATAGAAAAGCAAAGAAGGAACCAGAAAAAAAAAGAACAAAATGAGAGGAATCGATGTACTTGATTTATTTTATAAAGCTTACATACAAGGCATATAAAACTGAATTATATACCTAAAGTAATCAAGACTGTGTAGTATTGACAGAGCAAATGACACATAAGTCAGTGGAATAAATTAGAGAACCCATAAATTGACCACGCAAATGTGCCTGACTGATTTTTTACAAGAATGCAAAAATAATTCAATGGAGGAAAGACAGACTCTTAAGCAAATGGTGTTAGAACGACTGGATACCCACAAGCAAAAGAAAAAAAAAACCTCAACCTAAATCTCACGTCTTATACAAAAATTAATTCAAAATGGACCATGGGCTTAAATATAAAATGTAAAACTATAAATCTTCTAAAAAGAAATATAGGACAAAAACTTTGAGATCTATGGCTAGGCAGTTCTCATATCTGACACCAAAAGTATGATCCATAAAAGGAAAAATCGATAATTGAACTTTGATAAAAATTTAGAACTTTTGTTCTGTGAAAAATTTAAAGGATGAAAAGACAAACTAAAAACTCAGAGGAAATATTTGCAAACCACTTATTTGACAATGGATCAGTATCTAGAACATATATTGAACTCTCAAAATTCAACTGTAAAAGAAGAAAAAATTCGATTAGGAAATGGGCAAAACACATGAAGAGACATGTCACCCAAGAGAATATGCAGATGGCAGATAAGCACTAGAAAATATGTTCAACATCATTAACCATTAGTGAAATGCAAATTAAATCACAATGAGATACCACTTCACACCTATCAGAATGGCTAAAATAACAAATAGCAACAACACCAAATGTTGACAGGGATGCAGAGAAACTGGAACATTTATGTATTGCTGCTGAGAATGCAAAATGGCACAGCCATTCTGAAAAAGAGTTGAGCAATTTCTTTAAAAATTAAACATCCAACTACCGTACAACCCAGTAATTGCACTCCTGGGCATTTATTCCAGAGATATGATAGACTTCTGTTCACACATGAACCTATACAGGAATGTTTATAGCAACTTTTTTCATAATAGCCCCAAACTGGAGACAAACATTCGTACTGTGGAAAACTACTCAGTAATAAAAAGGAAAGCAATATTGATATACACAACAACTTGGATGACTCCCGAGAATTATGCTGAGTGAGAAAAGCCAATCCCAAAAGTTTACATACTGTATGATTCCATGTATGCAACATTCTTGAAATGACAAAATTGCAGAAATGGAAGACAGATTAGTGCTGGCATGGGGTTAAGGAGGGAATGGAGATGGGAGGGAAGTGGGTGTGGCTATAAAAGGGCCACATGGTACGGGGGTGGGCATCCTTGTGGTGGTGACAATGCTGTACCTTGACTGTATGAATATTAATATCCTGGTTGTGACACTGTGCTATAGTTTTGCAAGATGTTCCCATTGGGGGAAGCCAGGTAAAGAGCATACATAGATCTCTCTGTTATTATTTCTTAAAACTGCATATGAATCGACAATTTGTCTCAAAACAAAAAGTTTAATTTTAAAAAGACAGTTAGCCCTCTGCCCTCAGCCCCTACTCGGTGGGAGCTGTGACCAGTGCCCGCCTGCAGGGGTAGAGCTGCTACCGAGGGGCCAGCTGTGGCTGGGGAGCTGAGGCACCTGAACCACTGCCATCATCTTTGAACAAACTCAGAGAATGGACGGGAGTCAGGTGCTAAAGGCAGGCAAATGTTTCGAATGTTGAAAAGAGGAGAAATGTCGATATCAGAAAATATAAACTGGAGAGCTGGACCTCCAGGGTGGGTGAGGATGCAGACGGTGGGGAGAGCTGGCAGGGAAGTACTTGAATCACGGGAGCCAACACAGGGTCTCTAAGGAGCAGTTGTGGGGACAGGCCAAACGTTTGGGTTGGCAGAGGCCAGCTAGAATCCAGTGAAAAGTGAGGGACCCCGCATGTGGAAATTCTGCCATAGCAAAATATAGAACATCACTCTCAGATATCCCTATGTTAAGACAAAGAACTAGAGCTCATTAATAGCCCAGCTTTGGTGAGATGGGTATCACTGATTGAGTGAGGTCTAATTGTGGGGATGGTTTGAAAACCATAGCAATGCACAGCATGTGATGGTGGATGGGGGATCTCCCACATGCTCTCCACTGAGCGTCACTATAACGTTCCCGCATCTTCGAGATGCTTAGTTTAGGGGACATGCACCTCTGTCCCTTTTGTCTGTGTGCCCTCCACAGAATAGCCCTTTCCCAATCTTTCCTCTGAGTCCTAGAGATAGGAAGGACTCAAGAAGATTATCCGATGCTGCCTTGAGGTGTAACGTGACATACTCCTGTTTTACAGACCAGGGCACCGACGCTTAGAGAAAGGAACTGACCTGCCCTGTCACGCAGCCAGGATCAGAACCCAGGCACCGCTCTCCTTTCAGCCTCACCTGGTCAGGACTGGAGGAAAGATGACAAGAGTCCCCTGTCCCAGTGCCCTCTCTCCGTCCCCACAGCCACATCCTGGCTCAGCCATCACTCAACCAACAATACCAGCTGAGAACCTACTGCGGGCCAGACACTATTCTAGACTCTGAGGGAACAGCAGTGAGCAAAACAGACGCAGACACCGGTACCCGTCAGAGCTCACGTTCACGCTGGCACACCTGGTCCTTCCTCCATCCTGACCTTCCACCTTCATTCTTCATCTAAGGCTCCTGGTCGCATACAGAGGGTTCTGTCACCAGTTTGGAGTCAGAAGGCTTTGGACTGAGGCCTCATATTCAGGGAAGACCTACTTTGACTTTTGAGGTTGTTTACGAATAAAGATCCACATGCAATCATTGCATGGTACATTGTGTCCTAAGCGTTCGTTTGATCAGTCAGACACCTAAAACACCACATGACTTCACTAATCCTATGTGGATATTTCTTCACGTTTTCAACATAACCAAAAGCTTCAATGAAAAGGAAGTTTTCAGGCCCCTTCTGGACCGGCAGGAGTCCAGGGGGGCCATCCCCTGCCGTGACCCCTGTTTCTCCCACGAACTCTCTTCTGGGATGGGGGCGTGAAAGAACCTTGCCTCAAGAGCAAGAGGGCCCTGCCGATTCCTTTCGAGATTTACAGTTAGTTCCTCCCCACTGTGTGGACTCAGTTTCCCCATCTGCAAAATGGGAACAACACTAACTCCATGATCTCTCCTACTGGACTTCAGTTTCCCAAGGTCGGTAATTGCTCCCAATGCGTGTCCCTCAGGTACACACAGCAAGTCGTCAGGGAACAAGAGCAGGACAGAGAGTTGGCATGAAGTGGGTGATCTCATCCTACAGTTCTGATCCAGGACCCGCCCAGAAGATTCACAGCTGGCTCAGGGCCAGCAACCTTGCTGAGCTGACCCAGAGTTTTCCCTTCGAAACACTCGTTCTTGCCTCTCAAAGTGTGGTTCCTGGACCAACAGTGTTGGCCTCACCTAAGAGCTTATTTGAATGCAGAGTCTCAGGCCCTACCCCAGAACTGGTGAGTCAGAATCTGCCTTCTGATAAGATCCCCAGGGGGTTATTTTGTACATTAATGATTGAGAAGCCCTGTCATATGGCATAAAACCCCAAATCCCCCTACCCAGCCCAATCAGTCATATTTGTTCTCGCACCTTTCACTGGGGACGAATCCAGTGTTCCCCAGGCAACCATCCAAACAATCACTGGGCTCCCATGTTTGCAGGATCATCACCCTCTGGTCAAGACAAACCTGGTAACCCATCTACTCAAGGTGACCAACCCGTGTTGTGACCAAGCGGCCTCCTCAACAGGAATCTGGCTTCAGTGAGCTCTACTGTTAAAAGTGAGAAAGCCAAGGCATGTCACCCCACCCCAGCTCAGGCTCACCCCCCACACGCACACACGTGCATGCACATATGCACACACATGTGCGCACACACACGCACACAAACATGCACGTGCGCATGCACACATGCACACGCACACGTGCATGCACGCACGCACATATGCACACATGTGCATGCACACACATGCACACTCACACACAAACATGCACGTGCACACACATGCACACACGCATGCATGCACACGCATGCATGCAGACACTCACATGGACGTACATGCACATGCACGCACACACGTGTGCACATGTGCACATGCATGCGCTCGCACACACATGCACACTTGCAGATGTGCACCCACATACATGCACGCACACACATGTACGCACATGTACACACGCGTACACACACCTGGCTATGCCTCCCATGAATCATAGGGTGATTCACAGGCACCTCCGTCTTCCCTGATCTTCATGGGGGAGACTGAGAAAGGGAGAAGAAGTGCCTCAGCCAAGCCTGAGAAAGTGACTTTGGACACAGCTGGGCCGAGGGACTGCCAGGGTCAGGGTTAGGAATCCAGGGTGTCCTGTCCGTGCCAGCTCAGAAAACAAGGCAAGTCACCGTGTCAAGTCCTTCCCTCCCTCACAAGCCCCACAGGCCCATGCTGAAGAAGTCACTGGGACACGGGGGCCGGGGGACAGGTATCAACCACAGCCTCCCAGTGAGTTCTTAGGGGTTGGAGCCATACAGATGGGCAATCAACTATCAATACCCCCAGACCTCACCCCGCCTGACCGCATTTGGGGACGACATCCACCCACAGGCACGTGCGCAGACGGGATGGAGTCACCTGGTTTCCTAGAGGAATGGCCAGAACCTAGAGCCAGGCACAGCCCAGACCACACTGGTTTGTGTGGTCATGTTATCTGTGGCCCCATCCTCACCCTACCCTACCCAGGACGCGAGCTTCATGAGCGATGAGGAGGAGAGTGATGGGCTAGGAGAACGTGTGGCCTATGGCCGGGAAGCTCAGGCTGGGACGACCGTGCCACCCATTGAGACCTGGGGCCTGCCTCTGCTTCTCTGTTTGGGTAACTTCTCACCATCGCTGACTGTTCTGGGTGTCCATTATACCACGACTCAGAAAAGAGAGAGGACACCCTGAGGCTGCCTTTGGCAGGGCTGGTGACGGGCAGGGGGCTCACGAGGAGGAAACCCTCCATGCTCCCCACAGACGCCCGATGCTCCACTCCCCCACTCCAAGCCCCCTCCACATCCTGGATCATCCTCTTGGGTGAACCCTGGACCCCGTTCTCCCACTTAGGTGTGGGACAGGTGAGGGGAGCCTGACCGGAGACTCCTGGGGATGTGGAGGTGAGCAGAGGAGTCCCTGGGTCTAGGAGAGTCTTCCTGGCATTGCCCAACCACTTCCCAGGCTCCGGACAGGTGGCCATGGCCCAGGGCTGGGGGAGGCCTCAGGCAGCGGCCCCCACGCCCCTGCTTTCCGCTTTGATTAGCAGAAACATTCCTACATCTGTCACGGCAAGACATCCTGCTCTCGGTCGTCAATCACCCAGGAAACGCAAACACACTCTGGCTGCACCAGGACCTTCTTCCCACAGTCACAGGCACCCGCAGGGCACCCATCCCCACCCCAGGGACAAGGGGACAGGTGTGTGGGAGAATCCTCCCCCACCCCCGGACTTCAGTTTCTGCCGCAGCCGGGGAAGGTCTGAGTCACAGCTCTTGCCTCCCTCCTTACACACACACACACACACACGCGCGCGCGCGCACACACACACACACATACACACACACACACACACACTCAGGAATACACAGAGCTGCCAGCAAAACAGGGATGCACTCACAGCCACGCCCACAGACAGCTGTGCTCACAGACACATAGACACACAGACCAGCGACCACAGACTCACAGAGAAGGGAGCCAAATGCACACTTGCACAGGGCTAAGGTCCTGGAGGGCAGAGGTCTCAGCTCTCTGTCTCGCACACAGTGTGTCCACCGGCACTGGTCCCGAGTGTTGTGTCCATTTCTTCCATCCGCTTCCATTGCCCTCTTCCCCCAGTTCCGCATGGAACTTTCTCCTGTTCACAGCTGCATCCCAGCACTCGGCACAGGGCTTGGCACATAGTAGGTGCTCAGTAAACATTTGTTTGCTGGATGAATGACCACCCTGGGTCCAGCTTCACCCACAGTCCTATAGTCCCCTCCCTCATCCTTTAAGCCAGCCTCCCATGGAGCTGCCTGATTCTCCAGGAGAACATAGGTGGCCAAACTGTCCTATGGCTCAGAGGTGCCACCATCTGACCCATACCCGCTCCATCCTCGATTTCCCTGCCTTCCCGACCTCCTCCTAGGACATAGTCCTGCCCATCCCACCTCCTGGCCCTGGCCATACTCAATTCCCCTGCAGGCCTGGTCCCTCTGTTGCAGGCAAGCCTGCCTCAAAGTCAGGTTCACCTCAACACCCTTCTTCAAGGCATCCTTCCCAATCACCTCGGGCCACGTGCCAATTTCTCCTTCCAGGCTCCAAATGCCCCTGGACCTGTGCAGGGAATAGGAATCCTTCAGTACCTGTCTCAGGGTCCAGGGCAAACAGGCAATGACAGCACAGGGTACAAATGATGCGGGAACACACAGGTGGTCGTGGAGGTCTCAAGGAGGTGACGCCCAGCAGACATGGCTCGCTTGGGTTACTTTGGGTCTCCTGGGGACTGCCGGTTGAGCCCCTGGTACGCCTGTCAGCGCACATCACTGGACCTCCCGCCGCTTCTCCCTGCTTTGCCCACATCCTGCCCTCCGGGCATGTCAGCTGAGCTCCCGAACAGCCCTCTCTCCCTCATTCTCAGACGCCATCACTCATGCCCATGCATCCACGTGCTGAGTGCCCACCTCTCATCCCACAAAGACACCGAGTCCAGGTGTCTTTTCTCTCCGGGTTCCTCCCGCCCCCTCCAACCTTTGACAAAGTTAGAGACCGACCTCCTTGATGCTGCACAGTCTCCCTGCCTCCCACCATCACAGCCCTGTCACTCCATCCCGAGATGGTTTACCTGCCTGTCTGCCCAAGCGGCCTGTGAGCTGCTGGACGGCAGGACCCTGTCTTATCGGTCTCCATGTCCGCAGTACCAGCGAGGCCTAGCCAGGACCCGACACGTAACAGAGTTAAATTAATGTTAGACGTCAGATCCTGAGAGGCGGGCAGGATGGCGGTGTCTTCCCTTCATCTTCTGTCTGCTGCAGGGCCTGACATGGTAAGCAGAAGCTTCCTGCTCTCCCAGTGCCCACCGCACGCCATGCTCTGTGAGACACAGCGAACGTACCAGACTGGAGTGTGGATCTCAGCTCTTACCACCCTCTGCTAGGGCTGCATGTCTGCCCCTTGCTATCGCTTCCCCACACCTGGACTGCGGGCTTGGCCATAGGACTTGCTCTGCCAAAAGGACGTAAGTGGACAGGATGTGAGCAAAAGTCAGAAACGTGTTTGACAATTGTCCTCTTGCATTCCTGCCCTCCCCTGAGAGAAGGCCAGATAGTCAGTGTCCAAAGAGGACGAGAGTCAAGCGAAGCAAATCCGGACCCAATCCACATCTCGGAACCAAGCCTAGTCGACCCTCAGACCCCATAAGGGAGAAGTACGTACTCAGTGCTCTATGCCAGAGCTGGGATTTGCTACGTGGTGTTAGCGTGGCAATCACTGACTAAAATAGCTAATGTTTGCTGAGCGCCTACGTGCATTTTTTCACTTCATTCACCGACTTTATTTGATTCATCATTTACCATTACCCCACTTTTCAAATGAGGAAACTGAGGCACAGAGAGGTTACAACAAGCCTAGGGGAGAGGAAGAGGCAGCTGGGCTCCAGATTGTGAGCCCTAAACCCAACTGATCATGCCACCTGTCAGTCATCAAACCTCCTTCCATAGAAACAGGGGTGAGGCCCACCCACCAGCTGGGGCTGGGGCTCTGCTTTCTTCTCTCTTGTTACAGTTAACTTGTTCCTCACCCAGGGGAGTCCCTGGTCTCTGAGAGAGAGGCCCACAACAGCCCTCCTTCCCAACTGAAGACTTCACATTTCACAGAATCATTTCATGGCCTGTGTCATTTAATCCTCACAAGAGCCTGAGGCAACAAGTGTCTCTACCTCCATTTTAGGTACAATGGGACCTTTGTCTAAGGATGGAAAAGGATATGAGGTCAAATGAAGAGCTAACATTTATTGGGCTGTTCTATAGGAATGCATTTAGTTGTAAGTTAAAGAAAGAAAAATCCAATTTATATTGGCTGAGGGAAGAAAAATAGGGGGTTAATTTTCCTCCATCACAAGAAAAAGAAGTAGTAAGCCTGACATTATCCAGTGACTTGACAATGTCAAGCTGGGGTTCCTGCTCTTCCCTGGACCTCTTCATCATTCTCATGGCCTCATTACTGCAAAACAGCTGCTGATCTTCCAAGCATCACAACTGTATGTAAAGCAGGAAGAAGGGAGATTAGGGAAGAGCTATCTCCCTGGAAGTCTCTATCTTCTCATTGAGGAAGAGCCTCTACTGTCCGACCCTCCCCCAATACCCAACAGACTTTCTCTTCCATCTCATTGGTCAAAATGGAGCCACATGGCCACACTTTGACCAATCACTGGCCCAGGAAAATGAGATGTCCATGATGGGGTTAGACCAATCACAGTTCATCTTCTGGTGCTGAGATCACAACATTTCTGCTGGCTCCAAAGCTGATCTGGGTTCTGTGGACCAGGAAAAGAGGATGGCCACTGGTCAGGTAAGGTGACAGGCAAGGTTTGCTCCCCCAGACACAAACTACACTAAGCAGTTTGCATATATCATCTCATTGGGTCTTCATACAGCCTTATCAAGCTGGGACTACTTTTATGCCAATGCAGCAAATGAGGAGACCAAGCCAGCAAGTGGTAGAGCTGGTTTGTGTTCTTAACTGTTCTACCAGACTGTCAGGTCACGGGACTCAAATGCCAGGAAAGCAGGCGACAGTGCAACAGGACCACTGTCAGGCCTGGCTCACCACCAACCTCACCACACACTTGCCCTCCAGGTACTGACAGGTGACTGCACCAGTGTCTGGAGAGGGCAGGCATGTGTGCCCATGGAGCTCACTGAGACGCTATGCTCTCAGGAGCTTTGGCCAGAGGCTGAGCTCCCACGTCTGGTTCCTTCATCCATCCAACATCTGCCAGTGCTAGACGTCCAGCCAGACCATGCGGGCAGCAGACTGGCGACTCAGGAACAGATCCTGCCCTCACGGAGAGACCTTGCCTCCCAGTCTCTCCTAATTCAAAGAAACCTTGGGTAGAATGTTCGAAGGGATCCGGAGGAAGAAAAGCTAATTTCTGGATTCAGAGGAGATAAAGCTCATTTCTGGCCACAAGTCTTTTATTGCCCCAATTTTTTTTATTGTGGTAAAATACACATAACATGAAATTTACCATCCTAACCATTTTTAAGCGCACAATTCAGTGGTTTTAGGTACATTCATATTGTCGTGCAGCCATCATCACATTCATCTCTAGAACTTTTTTTTCTCTTGCAAAACTGAAACTTTTTACCCATTAAACTAACTCCCCACTTCCCCCTCCCACAGCTCCTGGTAACCACCGTTCTACTTTCTGCCTCTATGAATTTGACTCACTAGGTACCTCATTTAAGTGAAATCATATAGGTTTTGCCTTTTTTTTTTTTTTTGACTGGCTTATTTCACTGATCATAATGTCCTCAGGTTTCATCCACATTATAAGATGTGTCAGAATTTCCTTCCTTTTTAAGGCTGAATAATATTCCATTGTGTGTATAAACCACATGTTGCTTATTCATTCATCCGTCAACAGACACTTGGGTTGCCTTTTGGCTATTGTGAATGATGCTGCTATGAACATGGGTGTGCAAATATCTCTCTGAGACCCTGCTATCAATTCTTTTGTGTATATATTCAGAAGTGGGACTCCTGGATCATATGGTTTAATTTTTTGAGGAACTGCCGTACTGTTTTCCACAGTGGCTACATCATTTTACATTCCTGCAGGGGCACTTTTACAGCGAACTGGAGGTTGACCTTGAAGAAGGTCAGTGGGGTTGAGATGTGGGGAAGGCCCTTCACGAGATAAAGAGAGAAGGTACAGCCTGAGCAGCAAAGAGGAGGGTAGGCTGTGTGCAGGGCCCCTGGAAATGGAAAAGCCGAAATGTAGATCAGGGTAGAGGGTTTTGTGCATCTTAATGGTGAGTGTGACCCTCGTATGGGGACAGGAGCCACAGAAGGTTTTGAGCAAAGAAGTGACTTGACTGCTCTGTCCCCAGGAAACTGCAGAGACAGCTGAGAATGAGGTGGACTGTGGCAGAATATTGGGGCGGTGGGGGGACAGGGAACCCAGGAGTAAGTTCTTGATGACTGAGGCAAGAGAGAGTGAAGATATGAAACCGAGGCCACAAAAGGACAATGGAGCCAGGACAGCAAGGCCAGGACTAGGATGACGTAAGTGAAGCACTCTCCTTGGATACAAAATTTTAAATAAAGATATTTATATTTAATTTAAGTAAAGGGCCTGACAGGGCCAAGATTAGGGAGAGGCAAGTGAGGCATCGTGCAAGTGCAAGGTTGGATCTTGTCTTTAATCGAGGTTTAATAGTTGGTTCATTTCAGAATTTTTATATTAATTTTTATTAGAGGAAACATTGGAGTTGGGGGTGTAGCTCAGTGGTAGAGCATGTGCTTCGCATGTACAAGGTCCCTGGTTCAATCCCTGGCACCTCCACTTTTCCTTCTGCTAACCCCTTTTCTCATGCTTTTCCTATTCACAGGCAAAGGCAATC
>CM053503.1:4552429-4576311 GCA_028627145.1 Eidolon dupreanum | reverse complement strand
AGAGTTGGTTTCTGATGCCCATGACTAAGAATGCTGCCTTATATAGAAATCGGTGCCAAGAGTGGTAGCAGGCAATGGATGTCAGAGGAAGTTCAGAGAGGTTGGGGTGGGTTATCTGGACTGCTTGGGCTGGAGACGGTCAAGTCTAGCATGTAATAAGGGATGGGACCTGGAATCCCATGGCATAGAGAGAGAAAAGAGAATTCAGATGCTGGAATCACCTGGAAAGGCGAAGAGCCCATTGAAGGCATGGCTTCGAGACTCAGAATCCAGACTCGAGAGAGAGAATGAAAGGGCCAAGGAATCAGGCTGTGGTGTGGGCAGCTAGTTCTCACCATGCTGGCCAGTTGAAGAAGCAGAAGACAATCTCCTAAGTCCTAAATTCTTGGCTCAAGACCCTGATGAAAAACTGAGGATTTCTAGGCTAAAGTACCTCTTAATTCTTGCAGCTACCCAGCTGAGATAGCCAAAAATGAAACTGAAAATTTGAGCCTATAGAATGGCGAGTGATGTCATTAGCTGATGCCACAGCTTCACCACCTCTGCTCTATGGAAGTGAGACTGTTGATTATGAAAGTGTGGGCTCAGCATTTGTATGGAGCCACATGAGAAGGTCAGAGGTGATGCTGAACCCCCGATCCCCAGCCAGCCCCCTTGCTGGCTACAACGGCCTCTCCTCACTGTCTATGAGGCTGGTCCTAGATTAACAGAGCCCCTGGAATGACGCCCCCCACCAATGCCCCACCAGCCGTCCATGTCTTCAGACCACAGTGGAATGGGGCAAGATTGAATATCAACCCCAAACCAAAATCTGAGCAAAACTTGGTTATTTTATATCACCAAAAATCTGGAGACAATGTGTGAATGGATCGACTGAGCGGAACTTATTAACACGGCCATACCGACTGGCAGTTCTGGATTCGGGGACTGTAGCCATTTACAGAACTGCGCACGAGGGAGCAGGCGGGGCGGGGGGGGCAGTGTTAAACCTCGCTGAGCCCTTGTTTCCTCATCTGTAACAGAAGGACAATAATATCTGCCTGAAAGGATTGCCAGGTTAATTGAGTAGAATAATGGAGCAGTGTCTGGAATACAAATGCCTGCATTGGCTGCAGCTGAATTTCTAATTCCTCTGTGATTTTGTGTTCATTCTTTCATTTGTTTCCATCTTCCCTCCACCGTACTGTGATCAACCATTTGCTGGGTGCTGAGAGTTAAAAAAAAAAATAACCCCTACCATTGACCGAGGGTGCAGTACGTGCCAAGAGCAGTGCTTGGTCCTCACAATGCTGCGCGACGGCTCTGCCAGGTCGTGCAGCAGGAGGGAGCGATGCCGGGGTGAGGAACTAGCTATGTGCTGTCGCTAAACCCATGTTCCCCCCACTGTGGCACCAGGCTTCGTAGAAGTTGATAAAATGAGGTGGGACGTGGCAAAAGTGACAAATAGGAGATGAAGGAGGGGGACGGAGGAGTGGGTGAGTGGATGGACGGGTGGATGGACAGAGATGAATGGATGAGTAGTTGGATGGATGGATGAATGGATGGATGGATGGATGGATGGATGGAGAGGTGCAGACATGGAGGAGGATGATAGCTGGATAGACTTAGAAGATGGATTCAACGTGACCCCAACCCTCGGGGATCTTCTAATCAAGAAAGATGCGGCACTAAGGGTGGAGCTAGCCGAGAAGCTGAAGTAGCTATAATTAGTGGCATCCTCAGACTCTGCAATTTTCCAGCTGCACCGTGGTGTGTGGGATGGAGATCAGCCAAGCAAGCTGCCACTTGGGGCAGACATACTTAATTTCTCCAGTAACAGACCTGTATGTTTATTCATTTAACAGGCATTTATTGAGCACCTACTATGTACCAGGAACTCTTCTTGGCTCTGGGGATAAAGTTGTAAACAAAATAACTCCATGTGGAGCTTCCGTGGGGGAGAAAGGGAAGATGTACATGCAAGGTGAGCCCGATGAGGATAAATTCTATGGAGATAAATAAAGCAGGGTCAGAAAGGGAGGCTCTGGGGCAGGGGCTGCTCTTTGAACGGTTGGAGAGGTCAGGCCCCCTTGGTGGGCTGTCGCTTGCACGAAAATCCGGAGAAAGAGCAGGGCCAGCCAGGCCGAGACCGAGAAGGAGCAGTGACGTTCTTGGGGTCACACGAACTAGGCTGCTGCATTGACACTATAACCCAGGTTACGTACAGGGGTTGGGGTTCTGGGGTTCCCTAAAAAATAATGGAAACACACCAGATAGGGTGTTGGCAGAGGAGGATGTTGCGGGGCTTTGGCCCGTCAGGAGCTGCGTGATCTTCATCACTCTAAGCAGGTTTGCTAACACTTCCTCGTTCACCTTCTTTCTCCCCCATTCCTTAAGACAACCTTGTGAGTATTAAGAATTCACAGGTATTTTACTTTATAAGCTGTAAACATTCTTTATTTTGTTATTTTATGGAGACAGCAAACGCTAAGCCTCCACATGGGGCTACGGTGCTGCTTTCGAGGAGGGAGGGCAAGGGGCTGGGGGAGAGTTCTCCTCAGGGAAGATGGGATCCGAGCAGGCCATGAGTAGAGGAGAAGCCTGTTTGTAGCTGTTCATAGCGTGATGCTGAACGCCCAAAGGTTGTTAAAGATAAGCAGATCAGCTTCGTGGTCATACTATATTATCTTCATCCCAGAGTGAGGAGGGCTATTAGGATTAGGTTCAATTATGAAGGACAAAAAAACCAAGAGAATTGTAGCTCAAACACAAAGAAATTTCTCCCTTTCTTATGTAAAAAGTCCTGAGCCAAGCAGTCAGGTGTCAGGGACCCTGCCCCCTCCATCTTGCTCCACTAATCTCAGCATTTGACTTTTACCTCATGGCTCAAAGTGGCTGCTTGAGTGCCAGACGTCATGTCTGTGTTACGGGCAACAAGGCAGAGAAAGGGATGAAGAAGAGAATGCCTTCTCCGCAGCAGAGAGGTTTCTAGAAGAATGCTATTTTAGCTTAGTGGTTCTAAGACTCAGAGAGGGCCCATCAGGCCCACGGGCTCTGCACTGCTGCTGCCTTGGATGGCCCACCAGGAAGAGAAGAGATGCAGTCAGCTCTGCCTGTTTCTCCCAGAGAAATTTCTGCAGCCGTCCATAAAACAGTACAGCTGGTTGCAGCTGCCAAGATGCCACATGTATACAGAGCCCTCCAGCTGCCTTCTAATTTCCATCTCCTAGTGGAGCTTTTCCCTCCTCCTCCCTTCCAGAGCCTTCTCTGGTGCCCTGGGAACCCAGGACACTAGGGGCTGGGGGAAAGGAGAGGGTCCTACTTGTAGCGGTAGGAGTTTCCAGGAAAACCCCTCTGAACTGCACCGCCTGCCACTTCACAGGAGGAGGGGATAGGATGAGGGGTGGGGGACACTCCGCGTCCTCAGTCACAGGGCTGGGAATCTTAGGATGGATTTAAACCACATTGTTATGAAAGCTCCTCATAGAGATAGACATGTGGTAGGGGCTCAAGAAGGTGAGCAAATGAATGCGTGAATGAGTCAATTCATCACCAACCACTCAGTCATGGAGAGCCCAAATGTTATTCAGTCACACCTCGGCCATGTGGTCACCCAGCTTCCAGTTCCACACTTCCAGTGAGAAGGAGCTCGCTACTTCCAAGAGCAAAATGGTTTCAGTTTTAGATCCTCCTCCTCTTAGGTTTCCTCATCAGCCCCAGTCTGTCTGCAGGTGGGAACCGGAACACACTTAAAATCTTTTCTATGCAATGTTACCCAAGTCTTCGCAGGCAAGGGAAAGCACAGAACCCCACAGCTGGACCTTAGAGGCCACAAGTCTCCCGGTCATCTTCTTGTGTTTCAGATGAAGTTCTGGCCAGCGTGGCTGTGACTTGCCCAAGGCCACACAGCTGGCTGAGTTAAGGGCTGAGTCAAGATCAGACCATAGACCCAACTTTTAGCTGTGCTCCTTCTAACTCCCACAGCCCCTCCAGGACCTCGTCCAGCCTTCCCCACAGTAGGAACGCCCTCCCCACAGCCAGTCCCACGCTACGATGCCGAGGGTCTCCTTCTCTCATGGAGACCCTCGGGCTGGAGAAAGCCACCTCTGGTCACTGCCAGTGAGAGGCACAGGGCTGAGACCTGGGTTCCACGTCTCAGGAGCTGCTGCAGGACCAAGACCTGCAGAGTGGGCTGTGTGGCTCTTACCCACCCCCAGACAGAGGCCCCCCTCAGAGCAGAGGGCCCACGTGTGTGTGCGCACACATGCGCGAGCGTGTGTGTGCCTGAGTGTGCGCCTGAGCCTCCTAGAGTGAGAGGAACACGCGGCAAGCTGTCAGCGAATCCTGCCAATGCGGAAAGGGTAATTGCCATGCACGATGCCAACAGACAGACCTCTGGAGGATTCGTTTGGTTTGGTTTTGCGGTTATTTTTTTTTTTTACAACTTTAAATACGGAATATAAATAAATTTTACATTTAAAAAATAAAAGGAAAGCCCCCAAAAATATAATCACCGACTTTACAAACTGAAGGAAGCAGATTTTGGAGAGGGGGAGGGGAAAGCGCAGTGGAAAGTGGGAAGACAGGTGGGAGCTCAGAGCCCACCCCCGGGGGGGGGGGGAGCAGTGGCCCTGGGGACCTTTCCCGGCTTCCCCACTCCCAGCCCAGGAGCTGGTTTCCTGGGAGGAGCTACCAGAGGCGGAACTCAAAAGCATCTAAGATGGGGGGCGTGTGCATGGGGGCGCAAGGGCTGCCCCCTCCCTTAGAGACTTTCTCTTGGGTTTATCACACCTGCCTGGAAGGGTGGCTGCTCGCGCCGAGGACTTGGGGAAACGGAGGCCAGGTGGACGATGTGTTGCCTCCGCACTCCCCACCGGGCGCTCGCTCCTGTCCCACCATTCCAAGCCTGGGGCTGCGGTGGGGGCACAGCGAGTCCACTCAGAGCCTTTGTGTCAGTCAGGAAAAGGATCCCTTTCCTCAAGACACTTTACTTCCAGCTGCCAGAAAACTGTCACAATAAATATACAAACTGGCCACATCTGTGATGTGAACAGGGCTCCCCAGAGGCGGTGCCCTTGGGCAGCACTCGCCCGGCAGTCTGAGCTGGCCTGGGACATGACGGACAGACCGCCTCCTGCCTGGCCGCTGGTCTTCTGCCCTAGGGAGCAGTGACCAGGGCCACTGGGAGCCTCAGTAAAGGTGGTCCCTTTGGTGGAGCCGACTGAAGGGCCAGGACGAGGAAGACGCAGGGCGGAGGTAGAGAGGCCAAACAGGAGGAAGTGAAAGCGGAAGTGGGAGGAGGCAGTGGATGCCCGGGTCACCATCTATACCCACCTCCAGAGCAAACTTCACCTCTAACCCCTCTGAGAGGGCACCTGGCTGCCTGGTGCTCAGGCCACACGTGCCCGGAGGAGTCCACATCTTCGAAGATTTCATACGTGTGCAATGAAAGGAAGCCACCGTGAGCAGAGGTTGACCAGGGAGAGGTGACTAGGCCTGGGCACTGTGTGTGTGTGTGTTGCGGGGGGGCGGGTCTCCAGTCCATGCTCCCCGACCTGTTCTCAGCCGGAGGAGTACGAGGCACCCTGGCTTGCCTGCGGGTGCTCCCATCAGAGCTGGCTTCGGGTCCAGGGACCAAGCAGGCCATGCTGAGGTCCTCAGGCCCACATGCAGGGTTCCTTGGGCCAGTCCACAGTGCTCAGGTGTGGCCGGGGCCAGGCGCTGGGGGCAGGAGCCCCTTCCCCCATCAGTTTCTCTTGTACTCTTATCCCAGGTTCTTGGGGTCAGGGGAGGAAGACAGCGATGGAGTCCAGGCCCTTCGTTTCCTTCTCAAGCTTCCGGGCGAGACGCGGGAGGCCGCTGAGGGAAGACGCGCTGGCAGGGGGGTGGAAGGGTGCGTGGAGGGGCGGGGGAAGCACCATTGGCCGTCCGAATCAGGCATCGAGACAGACGGACGAGGGGAACAATATTATCACTCCAAGGACCCCATGGGGGCGATACAGCAAATACCATATTAAATAACCCTGCAAGGTGAGCAGAGGGACACGGGTCAGAAGCAGCCTAGGAGCTCCACGCCACACTCACGTGCCCCCCTTGCCAGAGGCAGGGAGCTGAGGTCGACCAGCTGTTCCTGATTTCCAGCAGCGCTTGGGGTTGGGGCAGGTGAGGTTTAGATTACCCATTCTCTAAGGGCATGCCGGGACACAGCTGGGCTGGGGTTTCCAAAGCCCCCCATCCACCTGCCCTGTGGGAAAACTCAGTTGATGACTGGGCAGAGAGAATCAGAGCTTACAGCTCAACCCTTCCCACAGCCCAAGCCACAGGCCATGGAAATACATGGTTCTGGGCCTCAGTTTCCCCTCCTGGGCCTCACCTGCCCGCACTCTCCTGCAGATGCCCCTAGGCTCCAAGGGTCTCCTTCAGCGTCTTCTTGTCATGCGTGTGCTTGAACTTCCTGTGCTTCCCCTTGGGGGGCCGGCGGACTCGCACCATCCTAACGGTCATCCGAGTTTGGGGCGTCTTGGCTGCTCAAGAGAAAGAAAGGGCCTGTCAGCAGATGGACAGCCACTGCGGCGGCGGGGGAGGGGGTCTATCCCTCTTGACCAAGGCCTGCCGCTGACCTCCCCAGAGCCTCTGGGCTGAGGGAAGGGGCCAGACCTCCTGGGTTCGAATCCCAAGTCCACTGCTCACCAGCTCTATGTGCCTTGGGAACGCTTATTGAACCACCCTGTGCCTCAGTTTCCCCCCTTTGTGAAATGAGGGTGGTAAGACTGCCCGCTGGATAGGACTGGTGGAAGGAACATGACGGTATGCTGGCAAACACAGAAGGGAGTGGATTACAGCTTCAAGTTCTTGGTCATTACCCCACCGACGCGCCCTTTTTTTCCCAGGTCCCTTGCATCTGGCCTGGACTTGGATCTGTTCATCAACAAAAGCAGGTAGAGTGCTGCTGTGCCAGTTCTAGGCATAAGGCTTTAAAGGGCCTGGTAGCTCCCACCTTTGCAGTTTGGGGAGCCCTGTGCCACCACATAAGAGGTCTGGTTACCCTGACAGGGAGAGGCTACCTGGGGGGGAGAGGCCCTCGACCAGAGGAAGAGGGACAGAGGCCCAGCTGTCCTGGTGTGGCCTCCAGAGGATGGACTACAACTAGAAGAGACAGCAGTAGAACCACCCAGCTGAGCCCCGTCAGCCCACAGACTCGGGGGAGAAGGAAGCGGCCGCCGTCTCTGCTACTGGGTTCAGAGAAAGCCACGATCGGCGGATGGCAGGGGCTCTTATAAACTTTCTCTTACTTCCCTGGCTCGATCCCCTGTTGAGGTTTCCTCCCACCAACCTCTCAGCCCCTTGCAGTCATATGACGGGGGAGCCGCTGGCTTCGGGCCGGAACCAGACCCCCCACCACGGAGCTGGGCCTTTCCGTCGGTTGTGCCTGTCATCTGCCTGGCCCTCTCCACTGACAGCAGCTGCACAGTGGGGCAGGCCAGCACTCGGGCGGTGGCCCAGGCCACCTGGGTTCAAACCTGGGTCTCCTGCATGTGAGTCATGTGGTTTGGGGCATGTCATATAAACTCTCTTTGCCTGAATTTCCACATCTTTGAAACTAAGTTTGAAACTGAGATGCCAACAGACCTGGTCTCCTAGGGTTAGGAGATAATACATGGAAATAGCTAGAAACCCTCAGCTAGCACTTACCACGACCCTGACAACGTTCGAAGCTCTCAACAGCTACAAGCATCTACACTCGACAGATGAGGAAACTGAGACAGAGAGACTGGGATTCGTACCCAGGGGTCAGTCCCTAGGGTCCAGACTGCCAGTCCCCACCACTGTAAATCATGGTGCCTGTGAGCATCAGTCAAGGTTAGCTGGCAACCCTTCCTTCTGGGCTCCTGGTAGAAAATGAAAGCTCTCTCTGCTGAGGCCAAGGCATATCACTTCCTGGAGGCTTCCCTGACTCTTTGGGGTCAACACCTGACCTCTCACTTTGCAGACACAAGCCCCTGTGAGGCAGTTAGCCCATCTGTGTGATTCAGGGACTCAGGGCCTTTGCACCCAGGAGAGCCATGGAGGGCCTGGAGTTTCTGATCCAGAGACCAGGCCACCAGCAGGACGCTGGGCTGGCAAAGCCCAAGCCAGCTCAAGGCTGTCATATAGCTCACAAGTGACAGAGCAGAGATCTGAGCCCACAGGTCTGACGCTGACCACCCCATCACACAGGCCACACCACTAAGCCTTAGCTCAGCTCGCAGCCAGCCACCAGAAGTACTGTCACACAGAACCAAATGCTAAAACCAAATGGCAAGACGTTATCTACATACTAATCGGTTCGACGTGCCTCCCAAGAAAGTGGTTTGGAAAATCGTGTGAAACAAATGCACGTAAAACAACCCCATTCTCAACATGAAGAAGAATATAATTTTTCCTGAAGGGAAAAATCATTCTCCATGTTAATTCTATAAATAATTTACAACACGTCAGTTTGAAGCTGTCAAACCATCGGCCTTCCCAGGGCATCCAGGCCTCAGCTCAGCTCTGAGAACAAGACACAGAGGCTGAGAGACAGCGCTGCCTTCAGAAGGTTCGTTAATAAGAAATGATGGTGAGACTGCTGTCGCCTACCAGGAGAAAGTTACTGAAACAGTCACTTGTGTGATTTTTTTAATGCTCATCTAGTTGCATTAACTTAATGGTTCTCATTTGATCCTTACTGCAAATAATTAAGGAAGAAAAGGCAGCAGGGTACAACCTAAAGAACGCAGGAGGAGACTTTGCAAGACCTGGGACCGGCTGAGTGACTTCAGCCTAGACCTCAGCTTCTCTGGGCCTCAGGCAACTCTTCTATAAAATGTAGAAGAAGTGATTGGACCAGATCTTTTTTTTTTTTTTTTTTTTTTGATCCCTTTCAAGTCTTTTAAGTCAAACTATGCCCCTGAAATTGTAAATTTGTGAAGTCTAAGGATAGGAACGGAACTCTGATGCTTGAACCCTGTCTGTCACGCCCCTGCTGCATGGATGTCCAGCCTTTACCTACATACCTCCAGTGACAGGGAACTCACTACATCCTGAGGTAGATCATTCCATCACAGACCCCTGACGGGGTTTTGGAGTTAAAATCTCTCTGCTGGCTTTGCCTCATTGCTCCTAATTCCTCCCTCAAGGCTATAGGAATTAGTTCGACTTCTCATCCACAGGACACGCTATCAAATATCTGAAGACGATGTAAGTGAGGTCTCCTCTTGTTCAGGCCCTGGTTCCTCCTCATGTCATACACTCCTTCAACAGAGCAGGGGGCTGTGGTAACAAGTCTGGGATGGGAGCTACTCTGGATGGGGTAGTCAGGGCAGACTTCTAGGAGGAGGTGGCTTCTGAGCTGAGACCCAAATGAACAGAAGAAGTAGGCTTGTAAAGAGCTGAGAGAAGTGAGTTTCAGAAAGAGCAGCATGTGCAAAGGCCCTGAGGCAGAAACATGTTCAGCTACCCAAAAAGGCCAGGCTGGCTGGAGTGGCACAGTGAAGCGGATTGGTTGGCAGCAAGGACAAAGGGCCAACTGGGCACTGTGGCCTCACATAGGGTCTCACAGGTAGGGGAGGAATCTGCATTGTCCTCAGTGAGATGGATGGAAACCTTCAGATGAATTTAACCAGGGGTGAGCATGCCTGATGCAATTCTCCCCCTCCCCGCAGTAGGTGCCACAGGAGAACGGAACTGCTGGGCTGGGCCACCAGAAGCAGACCCTGAACCGACAGTTACCTCGCTGCTCCTGGGAACTCCCTGGGCTTCGGGTCACAGGTCTTGCGGCCACCACCGTCTCACACTTGCATGACAGGTGGTCCTCCAGGGTCACTGTGGCCTTCTTAAAGCTCGGCTTCTTCCGCACAATCTCGATCTTTCTCACCTGGAGGACAGAACCACCCAAGTGCCTCTGTAAGACCCCACAGGCTGGGGCAGAGGGAGGCGCCTGCTTGGTCTTCCCACCCCAGTGTCCCTTATGGAGAATCTTTCCTCGAAAGCCTGGAACGAGGAAAGCGGCAGGGCAGACACTGTGGCCCAAACAATAGGAGGACCTTGCCCTCTGCCCTTCTGGTAGCTTTTCCATCAAAACAAGCCCTCCCGACCTGGCCTCCAGCTTGGCTACAACCCCCCCTCGGCACTCCCAGAGAGGGAGAAAGGCATTTCCGGGTGGAGCGTGGGGCTTGTGGTGTCCTCATTCCTGGACCGCCAGCCAAGGTCAGGGGCTATGGCAGAGGCGGGGAGATGGTTGTCTGGAAGGAAGTGGGGGGAGGCTTTATCCAGGAGGGAGTAAAGAAGGGGGAGGTCAGCTGTCAGGTGTCCATCCATAGGGCTGGAAGCACTGGGGACAGGAGATACCAAGACAGTATGTACTGCGGTGGAGAATGCTACTTGTAATCTCGGGAACAGGGCTCAGGCCTGGGATGGAAGGTGGGCAAGAAAAAGGGCCACAGCTGACTGCAGGGGAGGGGTGTGTGGCAAAGCCTCCAGAGCACTCAGCAGAAGTGGGGCTCACCACTGGCCCAGCAGCTCGGCCCAGCCGGAGTCGGTGTGTGGGTGAGCCTTGCCCAGGGCATGCAGAAACCTTTCCATGTGAATGAGAAGCCAACTGAGGCTTCTCTGACCTTGCTCTGCCTGGCACGAGATTAGGAACTCCCCAGGACAGCCTCGACTCGAAAATTTCCCTTGAGTCAGAGTGGATCTTTCCAGAAAAGGGGCAGGATGCAGCGTTCCGACTCCGTGCTAGGGGCTGCCCCAGCTCTTGCAGTGTCTGTGGCCTGGAGGGTCCCTGCGCCCTCCTTACTGAAGACAAAGCTTGTCAAAGGGAGAAGAGCAGGTGTCACAGATGCAGGGGAGCCTTTCTCTCGGAAGAGTAAAGAAAACTGACAGGCCAGGAGAGGGTGGGGCGGAGGGGAGCTCTGGCAGAATCTGAGCAGCTGCCCGGAACGTTTTGAGTGTCTAATATGTTTGCAGACATGTCTCTTTAAGAGACATTCTGGAATTTTACCGCTGTGGAGGACGAGGCAGCACCCTTTACTTAATGTCCCGTACTCAGACTGCTGGGTGGCCTCAGCACACCTGTCTGGAGAGCTTCCTGAGACGGCTCTCTGGACACGGCCCTGCAGCCTGCCAGGAATGCCTTTTGACCCATTTGGAAGCCTGGTCAGTGAGTCACACGCGCCAGCGGGGTGGGCCAGCCCGGGGGGCCAGGGGCCCGCGCACCTGGACGTGGCGCAGCTGCACCTGGGTGGGGCGGCACTGCACGTTGCGATTGCTGCAGCAGCCGGAGCAGCGCTGCACCTCCACGCAGGGCGGCCACACCAGGAAGTTGGCGTTGGTGCGGTCGACGAGGCGCCGGGAGATCTCGAACACCTCGGTGCGTGTCTTGCACTCGGCGATCATGGCTGGCTCGGCGACGGTCGGGGAATCTGAAGGGAGAGGGGGCTTTTCTCAGGAGGGAGGGGCCCGCCCAGAGCCCGCACCTGGCGGGAAGGCCCAGCAGAATACTTCTCTGACTGCTCTCTCCCCAAACCGCCTGGCCGATTTCCTCTCCCTTCCACCCTGGGGGAGGTTTCGAGTCCTGGCTGTTATCAGCCGTGGGTCTTGGGCAGGTGGCCGCTACGTTCTAAGCCTCAGTTTCCCCATGTGCGAATGGGGATGATGAGATCTACACCCAAGAACCACTGTCAGGATCAAGTGAGATCAGACAGGGCCAGCGTGCTGTGAGGTCACATTCCTTCCGCCAGCCCTCGCCCACTGCACTTGTGACTTCACACCTTTATGGGTGTACCCGATACGTGGCCCTTACTCAAGTAGTATCTCGTGGCCACATTACTTTGCCATTTTACGCTGTAATCTATCCTGACACCATGGCTTCTCTCGAAGCCACGGTTTCCTCATCTGTGAACTGGGATAATAACAGCGACTACACAGCACTTGCAGACCTAAGGAACGGTGCTGGCCCACAGCAAGAGTACAGTCAGTGCTGGGGCTCGTCATCATTCACGTAGAGAGAAACCAAGGCTCTGAGAGCTAAACTAGCTGTCCAAACCAACAGAGCAAAAAGGGGAACTCAAGCTACCAATTCTTATCTGGAGGTCCCCGCAACCACTGTCTACAGTGTTTTGGTGGCGACTGAAGGTGGGCAGGTAAGAGGAGGGGCCTGGAGTGAGTGCTTGCCTCCCCTGGGAAGGCTTCCGTGGGACCTAGTGAGCTACATTCTTCTTTTGGCCTTTGCAATAGAACAGGAGGCAAGTCCCAGGCTCGGTTCCTCGCCTGCTGTCCCAGGCCACAGCCCTTAGCCACAGAAAGGACATGCAGCCAGCATGGCACTGGGTCCAACTGGGAAGAGCCGTTGGGACCCCAGCTCTGTCACTTGCTGGCTGTGTAACCACAGCCACTTCTTTAACCCTCTCTGGGCTCCAGTTTCCAACTCTATAAAATAGGGTTAATAATAGCTATCTCTAGAGTTGAAGTAATAAACAAATGGAAGTTAAAAATACTATATTTAGGGAAAAGTGTGTTTTGGGGGTGGGGCAAGATGACTCAACTCAATATAGGGTTATTTAAGGGTGTTATTCTCTCTTAGCTCAACCTAGCCCTGAGTGTGGGACAAACGAGGCCCTCCCTCGCATCCTCGGGCAGCTGCATGCCCCAGTTCTCCTCCCCGGGCCCCCACCTTTGAGGCGCCCCCATTCTCACCCTCAGTCTTACCTAGGCTCCTTCTCCCTCGGGATAAGCTCTCTGGCTTGCCTCCAGAATGGGACCGGGTCAAATTCAGGTCCAATTCGGCCCCGTCTTCATCTGCAAGAGAAGGCGCAGTCAGACACACTCTGATAACTGCTGGGGTGCGGGCTCCGATGGGGGACCTGGGGCAGTTGGGAGGACAGTCTCTTGTCCCTCACCAGGAGGAACCCAACTCCAGAGAAGACTCCCCGTCCAGTCCAACTCCCTGTAAACCCCAAAGTCCTAGCTCTAACGAGGGGGCTCTCCAGGCAACCCTCAGGGTGGCCACAAGGCTCAGGAGGTGGTGGGTTCCTGGCTGTGTTCTTGGGGGGCCTTCAGCCCCACTCTTGGCTCTTAAGTCACATTTTTTAGACAGAACTCATGTCAATGGAGTTAAAAATAACCCTTCTCTCTCACTACTGTAAGCGAACCCTTCTCGGCCTCCAGGGCAGGGCAAGGACTCGAGCTCTGAGGCCACTTTCCAATGCCCCTCCGCCCCGTGTTCCCACAGGAAGTGCTGAATGGAGAAATTCCCAGAATCCCCAGGGGGGTACCAGCATGCCCTGGACACAGCCCCTCTGGAGCCCCTGACAATGGCCCAGTTGGGCGGGAAAGAGAGCAGGAGGGAGAGGAGTGGGAGTCGGGGCTGAAGGCTGAGAGGGGTGGGGAGCCAGGGCTGCTGGGATGGGGGAGCCCCTGCTGGAGGTGGGGGCAGGCGCTTCTAGGTCTTGGTCTCTCTCCATCTCCCAGCCTCTCATTGTGCTTCTGTCTCCCTCCCTCTAACCTTTTGCCCCATGGCCGCCCTAAGCTGTCCATTTATTCTTAAGGTCACAACTACAGCTCCCTTGCCCAGACTGGGAGGCTCTCATCTCAGCACCATCAGCACTCCTGGGAGACGTCCTTTTCTCTAGAGAGGTGGCTGGAAGCCGGCTGCTGGAGCCGAGGGATGGACAGGAGGACTTTGAGCTTGACATTGAATGGTGGGCAGACTCTTCTAGCTCTCTGATGGCTGAAAGCCAGCAAACAGACAGAGGGCTGTCTTCTGGGACCAGCTCTTGTCCCCATGCCACTGGCTCTGCCAATGACAAAGCTTCAGCTCAACCCCGTGGGCTCTCAAGGGGTCCCGTTTGGAGCAGCCTTTCCTATAAGTGGGACATTTCCGTCTAGCCTACTGTCCCACGTCAGCACTGTCTGTCTGTCCTTCTCACTCCCTTCCTTTCTCTCTGCCATCTCTGGAATGTCCCTGGTGGGGAGGAGATGGGGAAAAGATGTGTTTTGTGGAAAGGTTAAGTTGATTAGGAAAAAATAGCCACATGGTTGCCTCGAAACAGGCCCACTATTGAAAACCTGTCTCCGATCTCGACCCCCACCCGGGGTGTGGAGGGGCTGTCCGTGGGCGGGGGCGAAGGACCTTGGAAAGAAACAGCAGAAAGGCTAAATTTGGAAGTTGCCCCATTGTGTTGGCCAGGGCTGGCCAGTCTGGCATGGGGTGGGGGTGTGGGAGACGTCGGGTGGGGGGCCTGGTGAACAATAGGTGGGCCCAGCTGGGGCCCCCTCCCGCCTGCCGCACCAGCCCCAGGCACAGGAGAGTTTGAAAGGGCCCGGGAATGCTTTTGAGAGGGAGCCAGGGGCCCAAGGGGAGAGGAAACAAAGGCAGGAAATGCTGTCCCCCGTAGATAGCAGTCTGGGCAAGGATTACAAAGTGACAAAGAGACAAAACCCCAGAGGGAAGGAGAGCTGGGGGTGCAGGGGGGGGTGCCGACCAGGGCTCCAGGGAATAGGCTAGAGGTTAGAATAGAATGGAATTTGCTCTGAAGACAGCATTTATAAATACATTCCCGACCCAGCCCGCCAGCTCTGCCACGTGTGTGCCACCAAGCACGTGCCCACTCGCTGAGTCTGCTCTCGGGCACGGGCAGGGCTGCCCGCTGGTCCAGGCCAGGTGTCCCCAAGAGACCTTGTAGAGCAGGCCCTCGGCCAGAGGGGCAGGGAGGCGGCTGCTCTAGCACCAGCCTTCTGGCTGAGTCCACACCTGGATCCTCATTGGGCAGATGTCCTGGGTACCTCCTCCCAGCGCCCCACCCTCTGCACCAAGCCAGAGCCACATGTGGGTGCTTCTCCCGCCACACCCCACATCCTAGGTACCAACCCGTCCGCCTACTCAGCCCTGCCCCAGACAGGTGTGGCCGAGTCCTCCCTGGGCTGCCACAGGCCTCTGATCCTCTGGCTGTCAAGGAAGGGGGGCTGGCCCTGGCCTGCGGCTCCCGGGGACTCAGGAGGCCCAGAGCACTGGACAAGGATTCCATTTACCTACGGAGTCTCCGTGTAGCAGGCGCTGGAGGTCATCGAAGGAGCGGATAGAGTGATCACTCAGCATCTCGTAGAGCTCTTCCGGGATGGGGTCTCCCTGCCAGGCAGACACGGTGGGACCAAGTGAACTCAGAGGAAGAGCCTCCCCGCCCTGGCTCTCTTCCCCGCAACAAAGACACTCCCTCCGATGGAAAGTTCCTGCAGGCCCCCCGCCCCTCCCCCCGCCTGGGGCCACAGCCAGAGGAACCGGCCAGGCTGGGGGTGGGCAGGAGGCAGACTCCAGGAGCACAAAGGCCTGAGGGCCAGACCCTGCGGACGACCCCGCTCAGATGCTGCACCTCTGCCCCCCAGGGAGGAACCCCAGCTTGCTCTCAGTTAGATTTGACTGTGAACATCCATTTCTCCCATCATACGACAGGTTCTAGGAAGCTCCGCAACCTGACAGCCTCCACACCTGACAGCTAATGACAGCCATTATCCCATTTATCATGGGAGATCTAATTATCAGAGATGAGAAAACAGAGGCTGAAAGAGGCGACTCCCTTTGTCAGAGTCCTACAGCCAATTATCAGCAGAATCTGCGTGAAAACCCATCTTTCGGATGGCAGAGCCTGTACTCCCCACTTCATGGGTGTTTAATAAATCCTCCTCGCAGAGCTGGATGCCGCAAGTACTAATGATGTTTATTTAGTCTCTCACTCAAAGAGGGGAGAAGGGAATCCTCAGATGCAGCGGGAAACCTGAAAGTGTACCCATGCCCCGTGCCCTACCGAACCCTATTTTTAGAGCTCCTCTGGCTTGTTACCAGAAACACTTGAAACTTAATAAGCACTTTAACAGGCCTCACTCGGAGCCGGGCTTCCTCCGGGGAAACCACAGGTCCCACAATGACATGAGCGCGGCCCGATAGGAAGGATGCGGCCACATCCCTCACGGCCCAGGGAGACCTGAGGGGCTGAGGCCAGAGGTCTGGAGAAAGAGGTGAGGGCAGATGAGAAGCTGAGAAGCATGATCTGGACACCCAGCACCTCGGGGCAAAGAAAACACGTGAGATGCTGCTACGCACCTGAACTCACACGCAAGCGAACACGCGCACCTGTATACACACACACACACACACACACACACACACACACACACACGGGACGGCACGGTCTCGTGGAAGGAGCCCTGGGAGCGCGTCAGATGACCTGGCTTACTACTGTTTAACCTTGGGTTTAAGAACTGTGTGCCTCAGTTTCCCTGGATTAAGAAGGGAGGAGCTCCCGCTCTAGTTGGCTCAGTGAGCACTCCTAGGACTAGAGTTCCAGGAGGCTTAGGGCAGGTGCCTCCCAGGGAGGGAGGCCATCTGAAGGTCATCTCACCTCGAGCTCAGCCCCATTGGGCTCTCCCTAAAAGCTCTGCTAGGAGCCTGGCGATGGATCAGTTTCTAGCTTCCCCCGAAACTTCATTTCCTTGACACCTATAGTGGCATCTGGGAACACCTCCTCCAGGGGTTCCAGCTCTGGCCACCCAAGTCGACCTCGGAGCCAGTGAACCCAGGGTGAAGTATGGGCATAACTGCTTTTCAAACGAATTCCTTGAAACCCCTGAGCTCAGTTTCTTCATTTGAACATGGAGCTTATCAACCTGACTGGGTGTCTAGGACTATTGAGAGATTCGAGGGAGGGAAGGCTGGGGGCCTAGCAATAAGCTTGGCTGGGAGTCGGGGATCTTTCCCTCAGGATCCACAGCTGTGCAGCCAGGGAGCCAGGGGCTGCATGTGTGAGAGGCGTAGGGGAGTTGGCTTAACCGCCCCTCGCTGCCCTCCCCCATCTCCACCGTGCGCTGCTTCCTCCAACCCGAGGTGAGAGACCACACCTTGAGTGGGCTCCAAATGTGGACACAGGACCCAACCCAAGAACAGAACAGCTAAGAGCAAGACAAGCCACTTCCCTAGAGGGTTCTGTCACCCCCAGCACTAGTGACCAGAGAGCTAAAGTCCACCCTCTACTGCTGATAACCACCTGTGACCTCAGGCTGGTCACGGCCCCTCTCTGGTCCTGGCTCTCACCTGTAAATTGAGGGGGTTTAAGACATTTGCTTCTAACTCTGCCCAGGGGCTGGCAGGAGAGGTAGCAGAAGAAAGCCAAGGTGGGGGTCTCCCAGGCTGTTTATGGAGTAACGATGCAATTAACCGCCCCAGGAGAGGGGACCAAAGGCCCAGTACCAAATGGCATGTTGCATTCGTGCCAAGACTTCCTTGCTCACTGGAGAGGCGGCTGCAGCTGCCAGCCATGGTGGAGAAGGCAGACCCCAATCGGGCCCAGCCGATGCCCTGGGCCTACGATGCAAAAGAGACGACTTATGGAAACAAACCCAGGCCTCCCCACCCGAGGCTCCCTCGGGAAGTGCCCAAGATAGAGACTGGGGAGAAGCACACAGTAGGTGCTCAATAAATACTGGTAAAATGCATAAACGACTATCCCTTTCTCCCTGGGGTTCTCTCCTGCATGCTTTTCCCACCTCCTCCACCAGGAGGACCATCTGAGATAGTCCTCCCCCACCCCCCACACAAACGGCCTCCTACAAAGTCCACTGTATTCTAAGCAGAAAGTCCATTCCTGCTCATGCTTCTAGTAATTGGGTCACTGGGTGTCCAGGACTCACTAAGAGCCCCTGGATTTGATAGCACCACAGCTAACTCATTAAGTGCTGAGTATGAGCCAGGCACTGAGCTAAATACTGTACTAACTACCAATTCCCAGAGGCCGGAACTATTTTTATCCCTCTCTTCCAGATGAGGAAGCTGAGGTTTAGAAAAGTTAAGAAAATGGCTACAGGTCAACACCGCTAGTACCAGGAGAGCTGGCCTCTCCCTCTCTCAGCCCACCAAGGAGCTTCTCTGAACTGTTTTCAGTTCCTGTCTGCTCTTTACTCAGTGCAGGTCACAGAGCAAAGGTTCTCAACCAGGGCAGTGGCCCCCAGGGGACACTGGCCATGTCTGGAGGCACTTTTTGGTCATCATGATTAGAAGCTTGCTACTGGCATCTAGTAGGTGGGGGGGGGGGGTCAGGGATGCTGCTACATAGCCCACTAAGCACAGGGCGGCCGTTCACAATAAAGACTTGTCTGACCCAAAATGCCAACCGTGCAGAGGCTGAGAAACCGTATAAGTCAAAAGAGCAAAGGCTTCAGCTGCCAAGGAAACCCGGATTGTTGAAATAGGTCTTTAACAACCTAAAAACCTCAGGTTCATTATCTTTTAAATGGGGCTAATAATACCTCGCCGGGGTTCCTGGGAGGTATAATTACACCTCGCAGAGCAGCCAGCAAATAATGAGTACTTAATGAGCGGTCGCTGTGGTCATCACGCACGCCGGCCGTGTGGCAGCAGGGAGCAGCACGCACACCCAAGGGAAAGCAGCGCAGGACGTTTTTGAGGATGACAATGGGTGGGTGGAGAGCTGCCTGCCTGTGGCAGAGTGTGTGGCTTTGCATTATCCCCTGTGCTGGGTCACAGGAAATGGCACCCTAGCCTCACGCTGGCACTGCCTGGGGCCGTGTGGGCTGATGGGTCCCTTCCGGGGCTGGGGGTGGGTGAAGGGTGAGGAAATGCAGCCTACGTAAGGCCAGCTCCAGGATGCAGTGCCCGGAGCGGAGAGTTGCCTAGGCACCTGCTTGGAGCCAAAGGCTCCTCTTGGTGTGGGAGAGGGAGAGCAGGGTGAGGGTTTTCCTAGGTGCAAGTTCTAGAAGTCTCCTCAGGTGGGCAGCTCCCCTCAGAGCTGGAAAAAGAGGCCTGGCACCCTGAAGAAGCTGCCCCAGATCTCAGGCCTGGGGATCCTGTCAGGGCGAGGGCGTGGCAAGAAGGCAGCTGGGGCACAGCCAGCCGAGGGAGCCAAGGCAAACAGCCTCCTCCCCATCCACCCCGCCCCCAACGCCAGCTGCAGAAGGTAGGAAGGGCACCAGCTAGTGTGAGGCCAGGTGAATTACCTGCTCCCAAGCAGGCTGGAAGATCAAATGGGCTTGGACCCCACCCTCTACCTGGGCCCCAGCTCACACACAGACACACACACTCCCCAGCCCGCCAGCCGGCCTTCTGTTCAGCTGAGAGTGACAACAGGGTCAGCCCATGCAACCAGGGGCGTTGTCTGTGGCTGGCAGAGGGAGAAGCCGGAGAAGCCGACTGGCCTCCAGCGCCTGCCTGGCTGAGAGTCTCGGGCCTAATTTAGATTCAGTGCCAAAGCCAAGCCCTTTGAAGCAGCCTCCTCCGGGCAGACCACGGAAGCCATTTAGAAGCAGCACTTCCCACCTACCATGGCCCTTCCCTATTGCTCCTGGGACCCTTCCACTCCCCCAACCCTCCTTAACCTGCACCCAGCCTCTCCCTGGGCCCCCCACCTCTCCCTCCAGCAGAAAAACTGTCAGAGCAAAAAGAGAGTGGGCCAGCGCAGCAATCCAGTCTTGGCAGCCACGGCCCCCACCCCCACCTCTGTCCCAACTCCCAGCACCAGGCGCGGCTCAGGACTCTGCATTTTCAGGAGACCCAGTAACTGCTGCTCTTGGGGAACTCTGAGCTAATCCAACCTTCTCATATTTTTAGGAGGCAGAAACTGAGGCCCAGTTCGAGATACACAGAACTTTTGCAATCTAATTTTCCTTGTTTCTTCCCCTGTCCTGTCCAAGTCCCAAGACATGGAAAAGAAAGACGGTTTTGTCTCTCAAGATGGGGGTGGAGCTCAGAGGAGGGTGCCTGCTGGAGGGCAGTGTGGCCATGCTGGGCTGCCCTGGGCTGCAAACTAAAGGAGGCTGTGTTTATAAAGCACTTAGCAAACGCTGGACACATATCTGGTCCCTCCACTGCCCCCAGTATTAGCTGTCCTTTCCACAAATATTTACAGATCATCTGCCACAGTCCAGGCACCTGTTCTAAGCATGAGAGATGCGGTGACTAAGACAAAAACTCTTAGTGGAGTTGACACTCCAGTGAGGAAAAACAGATAATAAACAACTAAATAAACCCAAAAATGAAAACAGCTGTCCTAGAAGGGGCCTTTCAATGGGGGGTGAGGGAGGACTTTGAGAGGGACATTTGAGGCTTACCGCAAACACCTCTTTAGCACTCCTGCTGAATCAATCTCTCTCTCTCTCAAACACACACACACACACACACACACACACACACTCTGTTCCTAGGTCTTGCACCAGAACTCCAAATTCTAACCTTGCAGACAATTCTAGAGCTCCGAGACTCCAGTAAGTTGATTTCCCACCACCCAAGACATTAGCAAACCAGAAGGCAGCTGAGTGGCAAAAGGCTGTGGGGCCTTTTCACTCTTTCCCACCATAAGGGTGCTGAGACAGGAGGCATCATATGACAGTGGGAGTCGCCTTCCCCAGAAGCAAGCTCAGCTGATGGAGATGGGACCTCACAGGCCTACGCCAATCCCCTGCCAGGCCCTGCCTCAGACCTCCCAACCCTCTTTCCCAGCTGTTGAGGCCTCCACCTGAGGCTCAGTCCACACGTGCCTGGGACATGGCCAGCCCCAAGGCCACCTCTGCCAGCAAGCCCTCCTGGAGTCCCCTTGCCTAGACTGGCCCCCATGTCCATAGGTTTAGGTTTCTTCCTCCAGAGCTGCCTGAGGCTTACTCAGGCTTAGCAAGAAAGTGCTTTGTAAACTGCAAAGCACCATACAACTGTGGGTTCCTGAGGGTCATGTATTTGTTCAGGGATGCTGTGATTAAAGTGAGAAGAAGGGCACCAACTTCTATGCCATACTTCCCCCCCTCAAATACATACCCATGGATTGTGGGAAAGAAGGAGGAGGTGCTGGATGAAGCTAGGAATGGCAAGGACAGGCCTGGGAAAGCCTTATCCAGCTGTCACCCAGCCTCTCCAGGGCATGCTAGGATCAGCAAAGAGGACAGAATAGTGGGGGGTGGGAACCCCCTCAGCTGCTCAGAGACCTCCAGTCTTGAAGATTCAAAGAAGGGCCCTGGACATGACAGTGCCCGCCAAGCACATCAACACCATATTCAGCCACATGGGAGTGGTTGAAAAAATAATCACAGGAGGGTAATTAATGCTTGAAGGGCGTGGAGCTGACCTGCCAAAAAAAAAACGTGGGTGTTGTGGAGCCAGGACCTAATGGGAGAGTCCCTGTGTCCTCTCCCTTATGGCACCCAGGAAGGAAATGGAGTCGCTACAGAGGTGAGGAGGTTCCAGGGCCCATGGGGGCCCACCTGTGGCGCAGCGGTGGCCAGCTGGTTCTGGGCTGTGCGTGCGTGCGTGGGTGTGTGCGCACGTGTGCTCAGGCCGCGTGTGTGGGGACCGTGCGTGTGTGTGCGGTGCGCGCGCGTGTGCCCCGCGTGTGTTCGGGCGTGGCGGCGGCGGGCGCGCGACCCGGCCGCGGTAGTGCGTGCCCGTCGCTCTGCGCGCCCGTCAGCCGGAGCGCAGCATCGCCTCCGGCCAAGAGTGTGCATGCGTGGGGTGAGTGAGCGAGTCGGGGGGCCAAGCGGGGTGGGCTGCGGAGAGCAGCGGCGGGGGCACCGCCGTTCCCAGGACGCCCTGGCACCGGGCCCAGCCCCCAGGCCCCGCGGCGACGCGGCAGCTGGGGCCGGCCGGCGCCCCCTCCCCAACAGCTGGCCGCGGCCCGGGGGCCTACGGGAAGAGAGGAGGGGGCGTCGGGAGGAGCCTGCAGGCGGCCAGGCCAAGCTCCGCGTCCTCCCTCCCGGGTGCGGGCCGCGGGGGGCAGCCGCGGAAGGGCGGGGCCCCAGGGCGGGCGGCCGGCGGCCCTCGAGGAGCCCCGAGAACAAAAGGAGACGGCGACGGCTCCTGCGTGGTCAAAACAACCTGCGCTGGCGGCGGCCCAAGGCCGGGCCGCGGCCTGGAAGCCCTTCACCTTAACCCCTTCGCCGCCGCCGCCTCCTTCCTGTGCCTCGCAGGAGACCGAGGGGGGCCAGCCCTCCCGGGAGCTGGCGAGGTGCGGGCTCCCGGCCGCGACCGAGCGGAGGCGGGACGCGACCCAGGCGTGCCGCGTTCCCCGCTGCCCTCTGATCCGCTCCACCTCGCGCCTCCTACCTGCCCCGCCCCCTTTCCCACCTGGATTCCGGGAAGACTTGCCAACTCACTGCTACGTGAGGCTAGGAGGGGTGGGGGGCTGATCCGACCCGATAGCTCCTGCAGACGTTTTTATATCCCACCTCCCTTGCAGCTAGGCTTTTCCAGGCGGCGCGCTCCGCACCCTGCAAGCGAGGGAGAGAGGTGATTCCTCTTGCAGGGCGCGGGCGCAGGTATGGCGGGGCCTCAGGCACACACCGCCTCAGGGCTGGATTCCTTCACAGAGCCCCCACTCCTCCCTAACCCTGAGTGCCCGAAGCCTGTCTCTCGGCACCCCCGCCGCGCTCAATACACAAGCTGCTCCCGGACCGCGCTCTGGGGCTGCCCATGCCCTGGGCGGGCCCGAGGGAGCCCATCCCGACCGGGAGCGGGAGCCAGGGTGGGACGCAAACCTCTGCTGAAGGTTGGCGGGGCTGCGACCATTGGCGCGAGCTCGCACCTTCCGTGCAAGCCGGGTCCCGGACAGAACCTAAGCTGGAACCGAAGTGGGATTGGGAGGACGCGCTGTCTTCTGCACCCTCGGCACCACCCCACCCCCTCTCCCTTCAGCTGGGAAGAGGCTTATTCTCGGGTTCCTGAGGGGTGGGGGACAGGTCCACGCACACCCTCTCCCGAAGCTTAAAGGCGCGGAGGTCTGAGATCGCCCCTGGGAAAGAAAACCACCGCTGCCCTCTCCCCTTAGAGCCTGGCACCCCCCGGACCTCGCGTTTCAGCCCTCGGAGGTCACCTAGCGCCCAGCGCCAAGCCCACGGGCTGCAAGGGTCCAAAGTTCACTGCAGGGAGGGGAGGGGGCGGCCAAAGGTGGGGGTGGAGGTAATGAATGAAGCGAACCAGCCCCACCACCGTCGCAACTCACCTCGGCGCTGACCAGACGCAGGTAGCAGCAGAGAGACAGGAAGAGCGCCCAGCAGCGATTCATGCCGACTCCGGGCCCGGCCCCGCGGGGCCCCGGACGCGTGGACGGAGCGCGCCGCCCCCGCGGCCAGGGTGGAGGGCGGGGGCTGGGGAAGGAGATGGGCTCGGCTGGGGTCTGCGGCGATCAGGCGCTCAGGCCGCTGCAGCCGCCGCCGCGGCTCACCCGCATGGCCCCTGGGCGCCGCCGCCTTCAACCCCGGCTCCGTCGTTGGGGGGCTGGGGAGGGCCTGGGCACGGGACCAGGGTCCGAGGCCGCTACCTGGGCGGATCCCGAGCCGGAGCGAGCATCCACTGCCGGGGGGCTGCGTCGCGAACCCGCCGAGGCGTCTAGCCGTGTGGGGGCGCCCAGGGGACTCCAACCTCCAAGAGGAAAAAGAACACGGCAGTCGATGGTTCGTCTTCACTCGCCGGCTAAAGGCGTTCTCCTCTGCCCGCCGGCTTAGCTTTTTTGCAACGTTTTCTGGAAAGGCCCCCGAAGTCGGCAAGCGCAGAGCTGGGCACCTCAAAGCCAAAGTCTCCCCCCGAAAACTTTTCCCAAAGTTGGCTTTGCAGCGGCGGCCGGAATACCCGGGCAGGGAGAGGTGCAAACTCCCGCCCGGGCCGGGTGGGGGGGCCGGAGCGTGTGCGCCCTGGCGCGGGGCCCGGGCGGCGGGCACGGCTGCTCCGCGCGCGCGGCGTGCCCGCTGTGCCCTGGGCGGTGCGCGGCAGACAGGTGGACGCGGCGCGAGTCGGTAGGTCCGTCTGCCCGCCCGCTTGCCACTCTGGGCGTCCTCTGCGGGCTTTGAGCTGCGTCTGCTCCGGCTTTCTCTTTGCAACGAGGCTGGAGGGTGGGCTTTTTTTTTTT
>CM053503.1:4449027-4551929 GCA_028627145.1 Eidolon dupreanum | reverse complement strand
ACAAATGCCGGCTATCTGGGTTTTCGCTATCATGACTCCAAGCTACATGCGTATGTACGTATGTGTGTGCACGCATGCGAACTCACACACACAGTGAACTTCAGAGACAGGGCTAGGAGAGGAGCCCAAGCAAGGCTGAAGAAGCCAGGGCGCATCATCTGGAGGGGGGTGTCCTCACATAGAACTGACACTCCTTCTATTAGAGACCCCCTACCCTGGTGAGGGTCTGGCCACTGTGGCCGTGAGTACCAGAGAGACCCCAGGAAGGCAGACAGACAGCCCGCGGTGCCCACCTCACTGCCTCTGTGACCTTGGCCTTGTGTCCTGTATACAAAGGCAAGGGAAACGCAGTGTTTGTTTTCCTGGGCTGAGCAATGCATTTTTAGCTCCTTCAGTCTCCAGACGAGGAAGAGGATGTTTGGACGGGGCAGCTCAGATCTACCTGTCCTGGAGGCTGGCTGGAAGCAGAGCGAAGCCCCCCAGGGTGCGAGGAGCTAGGCTGTGCAGGCTGGGAGATGACCCCACCGGGATTTGGTGAGAAGACTCATCTTCACTGCACCCTTTGCTATCAGTGCTGGGCCTCGGGCACTCTGATAAGTCATGACAACCCTGCTTACGGAAGAGCATTTGGAACATTCGCTCTGGGCCAGGCCCTGGGCTAAGCACTTTATCTGAACTGACAGCAATGAGGAAAGTACAGTAACTGTTCCATTTTATCAGCAAAGGAATGAGGCTGGCTGAATCCTTACCCGCTTCCTGGAGGGCTGGTGCTCTTATGGTGTTCACACCTAGGGAGGGGGCACTGCAGCTCAGAAAGGGATACGGGCTTGCCCAGCATCACCCAGCAAGGACTTGGCAGGGCCAGGATTTGAATCGAGGGTTGTGACGTCAAAGCCTACACTTTTGCCACCTTTCTGTTACATCAGGAGTTCCCAACCCCCAGCTGTAGACCTTACCTCTTAGAAACCGTGCCACACAGCAGGAGGCAAGCTAGCGAAGCTTGGAAGATTCCTCTGTATTTGCAGCCGCTCCCCAGCACTAGCATCACCACCTTAGCTCCACCTCAGATCATCAGGCATTAGATTCTCCTAGGAGCACCGATCTGTGATGCCAAAAAGGTTGGGGACCGCTATGTTACGTGATACCTTCCCATGTGGCCTGGATCGGAGATGATGCCCAGCTTTTCATGTCACTTTGCACATAGAAAATTAAAGGAGCTAGATGGAGGAGGCTGTGCAGGGCCGGAGGCAGTGGGCCCCCAGAACCTGCCCCCCACCCCAAGACAAGAAGCCATCTGCAGCCCCCCCAGATGGGAAGCTGTGTAGTAGATCTAGGTTTCCAAACAAGGCTGTCCTTGCTGCTGTGTTCTGAGGATTTGACTGGGGATTCTGGAAGGGATGGGCAGGAAAGAGAGAGGGCCAGGCAGGTGGTAGCAGCGCCTCTTGGTGGGGGTATGGCTAAGACAGCACACAGACCCCTCACCAGCTTTCTAGAGGAAGATATTTATAACTGCAAGAAACATGATGTGCCTGTCAAAAGAATGGGGAGCCAGCCACAGTGTAGAAGTCACCGATTTTTCGTCGGTATTCATAAGAGCAAATGTTCACATGGTACTCACTGTGTCAGCAGCAGCTCTATGCCCTTCAGGTGTATTAACTCAGATGAGCCTCACAACAAGCCTACGAGAGAGGAGCTACGATCACCCTCATTTTACAGATGGAGCAGCTTTTCAAGGTCAAGGATGAGTGAGGGCAGAGCTGAGATTTGAACCTGGGCAGCCTGATGCCAGCGTCACTCTCTGGACATCTATGCCCATCTGCCAGGCCAGGTAAAGATGAAAACACAGTTTCCTGGTTCACCTGGGCCCCAGTCTCATATTTTGGCTGAGCTCCACCTCGTCTGGGGAAGGCCCTTGGGTGGGTGTTAGGCTGGACCCCTGGCTGAAGGAGCCTCCTCTCGCTGTAGTGAACAGTGTTAGGCTGATGCTGGACTGGGCACAATAGAGGCTGCTAGAAAGGAAACGCAGATGGAAAGTGCAGTGGCCCGAGCACTTACCGATCATCCTGTCCTCATCTTCCTCTCCCCACCTTGTCCTACCACCCCAACTCCCCATCTCCCACCACCATTAGGAAGCTCCCCTTTGGGAGGAGGTCTGACACAGCATTGATGCTCAAAACCCCGTCCCTATAGTACAAGCTCAGGGTGTTCAGAGGTGCATCTGAGGTTCAGAGATGCCATATAACTTGCCCAAGGTCGCACAGTGAGTCAGGGACAGAAATGGGGTGACGCTCAGTTCTGCCAATTCCAGGGACCCCAGCCCTCCTCTGCTAGAGGGAAGGACCCCAATGCCGTGACTCTGGCTGAGGTTCACAAGGAATAGTGATGGCTTATTTTTACCCCAAACCAGGCCTTTACACATGCCGTTCCCAGAGAGCCCTCCACACTCCTCTCTAACCCAGGTCTTCCTCACTTCCTTGCCCCTCCTGCCTGTCGCCTGGAACTTTCCCTAGGGTGGCTTCCTGGAGTAGCCAGTTGTCCCTACCCACCACTGCCTGGAGACCACCTGAAGATGTTCCCATGTCCTGGGTATATCTTAGGTCCCCATGAGGACAGTGAGCTTCTCAAGCACAGGGACTGGGAGCCTATGCAAAGGTTTAGATTCATGGACAAGGACCCTAAAAGCCCCACAGGCCTGTCTTTGAGACCCTGCCATGCCAGTTTCTCGCTGTGTGTCCTTGGGTGAGGCATTGACCTCTCTGGGCCTCAGCTTCCTCATCCACAGACTGGGGATGGCCACATTTGCCTCGCAGGGACGCTGTGAGGATCCTATGTGGGACCAGGAGCAAAGGCACCAGCCCGGTGCTCAGCACACAGCCCACTTGTTACCTTTTAGTCACAGTTTAGATCTACACTGTCGCTCCCGAGTCAGCAGCCACTTCACCTGGAGGCTTGTTAGAAACGCACAGTACCCGGCCAACCTCAGACCTGCCGAGTCAAAATCTGCATTTTAAGAGGACCCCCCACCCCACCCAGTGACTTATGTGCTCCATAGAAAAGCACTGATCTAAAGGGTAGGTCACAAATAGTCAAAAGTCATGATTTCATATGGCTCGAATAATATACATCTACCCTCTGAACCACCTGACAGTTCAGGGAGAACAAAGTGTATTATTCCCATTTTAAGGGCCAGAAAATTGAGTCCTGGAGCAATCACATTACTTCCCTAATTCATACGATCAGGAGGTGGCTGAGCCAGTACCGTGGGCTTGAGAACTAGTGTCGTGGCCTTCAGAACTACACCTTTTGCAGTGTCTGTCCTAGGCCTGTCTAATGCCGGGCTCGGAGGAGCCAAGTTCAGGACCTCAATGTAGAATGGAGTCCCAATACAATCTGACTTGGGGGAGCATGTGCAGGTGTGCCCTGCATGGTACCCCAGGGTTGTCCTCGCACCAATTTGGGTGTTCCATCGCCAGCTCACCTCTCCGGAGCCCCCTGTCCTTGGAGAGCTTACAGGCCGAGGCAGGCAGGTGGAAGACAGACAGAAAGACCAGACAACTGTACAAACACCCGCAGGCAGCACTTATGTAAGGCAGTAAGCAAACAGAGGGCAGCCTAGCGGGAGTGACTAACCTTCTTACTCGCAATTACCACAGCGGTGGGCACGGTGCTTCTTGGGCGAAGCCATGCTCCCCGGCCACCAGGACACATACCTGCCGAAGCCATAGAGTTGTCACAGATGGTCTCAGGTGGGGGCACAAGGCCCAGGGAAGCTGGATGCCCTCTTCCCACTTCCCCTCCCCTTCTCCGCCTCAGGGCTCTGACAGGGATGCAGACAGTGCTGAGGAGGCCAGAGTTCAGGACCAGCCCTCACCGCACCCCAGCTCCGTGACCCTGGGTGAATGAATCCCTGCCCTCTGGGCCATACATGATAATTCTGGAACCTACCACATTTGGTGATGGAGTTTATCTAGTGACTGAATGTAGGTGCTTAGCACGTAGAGTGCTCAGTAAACGGGAGCTGTGCTTTTGGCTCCCCTCACTTGGGTGAGGCAGTCCCCACAATGTGCCCCAGAGGAAATGACCCCCCCACCCTTATTACAGAGGAGGAAACTGAGGCTCAGGGAAGGACAGTGACTTCCCTGAGATCACCTGCTGGTTAGCGTTGGAGCAAAATCAAATTGAACTTAAGTCGGGACAGATTCCCAGGACAGTGCTCAAGGGTGGAGGGGAACAAGTAAGCCAGGAAGTCAGACACCGCCCCCCAAGACCCCTCCACCAGAGTGACTCTTTCCTCTTGTGGGGTCTGCTAGGGGGTGCAGGGATGGGCAGTACGTCCGTGTGGTGTGGCAGCTGTGGGGTAACGGGTCTGTGCGCATGCGGGCATCTGTATATGTCCACAAACACACACAGGCCTGGAGGAAGGGGGGACAAAAACGCCTGTGGGGCAGCCAGGGATGGCTCACACAGGGGACACCCAGGGCCAGCTCCCGGCCAGTGGGCCCCTGGGGTGCAGGCGCCTGTGGTCTTCCCCTCCCCGAAGACCACCACAGGGTGGAGGATGCATCTCGGCCTCCACCCCTCATCTCCCTGTCCACCCTCCCACCTCCCCCAGCTCCTTCCTGTTTTGATGGAAGGAAAAAATTTCAGCTTTTTCCTTCTTTATTTTTCCAGACGGGTGACTCGCTCGGGAAAGGAATTCCCCCCTCCCCAAACCATCATAGTACCTATATATCAATGCCGTGGTTCCAGGCCCATCCTGTTGTGCTGAGAGTCATGGTTATTTTTGGGTGCTTTATGGGGGTGGTACCCCAGGGGAGGGCATATGGGGGGTACTCAGCTGCCTTCTCCCAGTCTACATCCCCCCTCCCAGGTTCCTCCCCACCCCCATCCCATCCTCTCTGCCTGAGTTCTGGGAGGAGGGAAGGAAGCCTGCTAAGCCGGGGTATAAATAACTCAGGTGGTTACTCAGCTCTTAAAACATGATAACATGAGTCATGATGTGAAATCAAGAGGAGCAGTGAACAGCCCTGGGCCGCCGCCCCGGGCAGGGCAGCGGGGCTGCGGGGAGAGGAGATCTGGTCCTGGGGACCCACAGCAGGCAGGGCCCGGGAGGACAGGGAAGGAAGCTGCTGTCCCCTGAACAGTCTCAGACGAGCCTCCTCCTAGCTCAGACCCTCAGGTTATTCACCTGTAATGAGCTAGCGAGTGGGGGCAGGGTTCTGGCTTCACTCCCAAGGCCCTCCCTGAGCTTAGCAGAAGAAAGAGGGCCAGGGGCCGTGCTCTGAGCATCGGGGTCCTTTCCCCATGCCTGCCACAGGTCAGTGGGAAGAGCAGGTCTGTTGTCGCTTCTGGTCCCCTCCCTCCATTTCCAAGGCAGGTGGCCCAAGGAGTTCCCTGGGCCTCGAATGGGACTTTTAGGATGGAAGGTGGGGGGCTTGGACAGGAGCTCAAGGTTCCTGGCCACTTGGTCTGCTGAGCCTTTCCCCACCAGGGTGGGCCTGAATTGAGGACAGCCTTCTTTAACTGCCTGGCCAAAGTGTGGGCATCAGGCGTGGGTGCAGAAACAGGACACCCTCAAGGATCACTGGCCCAGCCCACGTGATGAGCCCAGGCAGCTAGGCCGGGCTGCTAGCCCAGTCCCGGGCTCTGGCAGGCTGGGGTCAGAAGGCAGCCCGCGCCCCTGCATGCTCCCCCAAGGAAATCCTCAGCTTCAGGCTCATCTCCAGAGCAGGGCAGGCCTGGACCCCAGGTTGCCATGGCAATGGGTTCTGGAGCCTTCACAGGCAGAGCCATCCTCTCCTGTCACCTCGAGGCTGCCTGGCCTGGTAGGGTGAGGGCCCCCAGCACCAGTCCTGGTGGGAGGGCAATGGGCCAGGGGCACAGATGATTGCTGCGATCCCAAGCTGGGAATCAGGACACGGCATCCATCCATGTGGCTTTCAGCAACTCCTTCCCTGTGTCCGAGCCTCGGGCCCCCAGCCCATAAAACAGCAGAGTCGGGGAGAGGACTGATGGTTGCCCTGGCTGTCGCGAGGGTCCTGGAGCTGAGCGATTGTTATGCAGGCCACCCAGAGCCCCTCCTCATCTGTGGGCACCCTCCTCCCAACTTCGGCCTTGATCCCCAGGGCAGCGCCCCCAGAGCCTCCACCCCCTGGCTCTGCCCTGATGACTCTCGGCCTGGGTTCTCCCCTGCCTGGGAGGGGGCCAGCCCTCCCACCACCCCCAAGCCCTGCATGCCCAGACAGCTTGGCATGGCTCAGACCCAGCCATTCAATGGACATTCTGCCCTCTGGCCCCTTACAACAATGGGGACTCCAGGAATATTGTCCAGCCGAGCTGAATCAAACGCTCTAAATTTAGCCCATGTGATGCGTCCTCCACTTCCTGCCCCTGCTGCCCTCCTTTCAAGGCGATGAGGTCACCCTGGAATCACCACCCAGCAGCCAGACCCAGGGGGTTTCCAGGTCCAGGGCTGCTCTCCCGCTCTTGGGGCACCATCTACAAGGGACCAGGGGTCATGAATCTTCCCTCCCTACCCGCCTTGCCAGCCCTTTGGCTGCTGGCTGAGTCCCCAAGAACTGTACCAGCAGCCTGGGGTAGGGAGGCCACGGAGCGGGTCAGGGAGTGAGGCGGAGAAGCACACATTGGAGAAGCAGGGCTTTGGCAAATTGAAAGAAATGCAAATCTCAGCCATCCTTTGGAAAAAGACACTGAGGGCCAGCCGCGTGCTGGCCCAGCGCTGGGCAGAGTCCGACCCTGCCCTCCCCGGGCATTCAGGCCAGAGGAAGAAGGACAATCAGCAAGTAAATAGTGATCTTCCCTGACCGAGATGGCTTCAGTCATGACAAACATTATGAAGGAAACAGATGAGAGAGAGGCGGTCGTGAACCCTGGGTGGGGTGGATGGCCCTGGTTTAGAGAAGGGGTCAGGGAAGGCCTCTCTGAGAGGTGACATTTGAGCTGAGTCTTGGATGACCATAAAGAACTATTCGAAGATCTGGGTGGGGCCAAGCCCATCCAGGCCAGAGGAGGGTCAAGAACAGACGCCCAGGAGGGAAGAAACTTGTCTGGCTTGGGGCAGTCGGGAGGTGGGGACGCCACTCCCAGGAGGGAGAGGGGTCTGGAGGCAGCATTCTCTGTATGAGAGGTGGTCCCCCACCCCAGAGTGACAAACAGGGGAGCCTGTGCCTGACCCACAGATTTAAAAGGATCTGTTGGCTGCTGTGTAGCAATGGGACTATAGGGTGACCAGGGAAGAGGCCAAAGTCATAACACCTTGGGGTAATAAAAACTGCCAGAGGACACCTTCAAGACTGACACGCTTCGGTCCTCTCCTGAGTGTCTGAGGCCCAGAGAGGGCCTGTGTGTTGGCCAAGGTCACACAGTGAGTCGGAGCCTTGCCTGGAAAGCTTTTTATAGTAGGTAGTAAGAGGAACTTGGCCACCTGAAAAGGATGTGTCTTTTCAAGAGCACGATGTCTGAGACACTGCCCTCAGCCTACTCCCGCAGCCTGTAGGCTGCACTGTCACCCCTGCCCAGGCTCCCGTTGGGGTGGGGATTAGCAAGTCAGAGATGCACGGTCCCTGGGAAATGGGTGAGGGTCTACTGAGTCTCCTGCCTGGCTACTCCCTCTTCCTGTGGACAGGTGTCCTGACTCTGGCCCCTCCCACAATCTTCCCCAACCGCAACCCCAGCCCCCACGCTCCTGCCGTGCGCATCTCCCAGAAGCCCCCGCTTTCCTGCTCTGCCAGGAATCGGGGTTGGCAGGGAGTTGCAGGGGGGCCTCTGGAATGTCGCTTTTCAATGCCAGCACCAGTGTGCCAACCTCAGCAGAGGCCTCGGGGGCGGATGGGGGATCACCGGATCTTGTCTGGAGTGGGGGGCTGGGCAGCCATGAGCCACGGGGGAGGGCCGGCCTGCCCGCCTCATCTCAGGTTGGGGCCGCCCTGAACTGCTGGCTGGCTCTCTCGGCTTACCATCCCTCCAGAAGTCGGGGAGCTGGTTCCCTAGCAACAATGCCCCCCATCACACTCTTCCCTCTAGCTGCCCACACCCATAGTGCCTCTAGGTTTACACTTGAACCCTGTTGGGGGTGGAGGGAGATAGTGCTCTATGTTGGGGACTCCTATTAACCCTTCAGAGCCTGGAAAAGAGCTTTGGGCTGATCTGGGTTCAAATCGCATCTCCACAGTGACTGCCTCTCTGAACTTGTCTCTGCACCTAAAACATGGAGACAATGCCCCTGTGCTAGGGCTTGGTGTGAGATTTTAATAAGGTGGCACCCTGTCACACGCCGGGCCCTGGCTGGTTCCCTGCCCCCTCTCCGCACTCCCACTAGGATTCCCCATCCCCGGCCACTGAGGGGAAGCAAAAACCTTCTTCCCTCCCCTGGAGCAGCGCGAGGTGGAACACAGGAGTGGTGAGGTTAGGATCCCGACTTAGGGATAAGACAAACCTGAGTCTGAGCCCTGGCTCCTCCACTGACTAGCTAGCTATGTGGCCTTGACCAAGTTACTATACCTCTCTGAACCTCTATTTCCTCATTTGTCTAATGGTTATAACAACAGTAGCTTCCCCACTGGGGTGATTGGGACTTAGCTATTATCATTAGCATTATCAGCTGCTGGGGGAAGGAGAGAAGGCGGGGAGCTTGTGTCCCCCCAGTGACTCCAGTTTGTTGGAAGCTTCCGGTGAGGGTGAGGGGCAGCCTTGAGTAGCTAGCGTGAGGAGAAGGCAGCTGGCACCCAGATGCCTTCCACCTGTGCCTCTCATGGCAGAAGTTAAGGTGCCGGTGATTCTCCGGGGACCCCCCACGCTCCCAGCTATGCTGGTGGTGGAGCTGGGCGAGGCCTCCTTTTCCAGCCAGATGCCCTTCAGGCCCGGGGCAGGGCCGCCCCCTCCTGCCCTCTGCCAGTGGGGCCCAGGCCAAGATGCCTTTATTTTTAAACCTGAGAACAATGCCTGGCCAGCACAGCTCCCAAAGAGGACAGAGGGAAGGAGGACGGGCCGGGACCCGCACTTCCTGGGCCGGCATTCCTTACCCCCAGACAGGTGTCAAGGGGACTCTGCTCACCCACCGTCAGGGACACAGAGGATCAGGATTCTAGAGTCCTCCCTAACCCCTGTCCCCCACTGCTGGGGCAAGCGACCCGCACCAGACAGGCACGGATAAGGCATACCTGCTGTACTCAAGCCGCCATAGGGGCCAGTCCTAAAAGTGGCTTCAGGACCCAGAACACCTGGCCCCTCAGACTCTCCCCCCACTTCCACAGCCCCCAAGACCAGACCGGACATCGTGCCTCCTCGGAGAGGCATCCTGTCCCACCCAGGCCCCACGGTGCACCATTGCCCACTCTCACCTCTTTTTGCTCACAGCTCTCCAGAAAAGTTTGTGCAACAGGAGGTGACCAGTGGCTCAACACTTCCCAGGATGGGTGAACCAGGAGTCAAGGATGCGGGTCTATTCCTGGTTCTGCCATCAACCCCTGGCATGACCTTGAGCAAGACCCACACCTTCCCTTCTCCCTCCATTTCCTCTTCTGTAAACCGGGAATGCTTGACCCACTCTGCTCCCAGCTCAGGGGGGTGGGGCACAGAGCCTCTGGATGGGCACGGGACACTGGAAACTTGTGTCCCCAACACCTGGTAGCGTCTGTGGAGAGCCACAAACATCAGGCCCCAGACCCAGATGGCCCGGCTTCAGATCCCTGCTCTCTACTGTCAGGCTCCGACTTGGGCACCTCCCTCAGCACCTCTGTCACCCACCTGTGAAACGGAAGCACGAGACTACCTGCCTCCTGGGGCTGTTGGGATGGCTGAGACAGAATGCATTAGTTCCTACCGTGTGTCAGCAGGGCTGAGATGTGTGTGCGTGTGTGTGTGCGTGTGTGTGTGTGTGCGCGCGTGCACGTGCATGTGCAGCAGCCTGCCTGTGTTAACGCCCACGGGTTGTGCTCCCAGAGAATGTGGAAGCCACTGGACGTGTGCGAGAGAACGAGCACCAACATCGGGTATGGATTTGCACACGGACCAGAGTCCAATGTCAGTGCGTGTGCGCTGGTATCTGAGGAGAACGCGTGTGCCCCAGCCGTGCTCACAAGGGCCTGAGACAGCTCGTGTCCTCTCGCCCTGCCACTGAGGTGAGAGCACAGGCGTGTCCATGCGTCTCCTCCCGCTCTCATCTCCTCCTCCAGGACAGGACGCAGCGGGGCCGCCCCAATCTGCTGGGGAACGGCCTCGAGGGAGACCTCCGGGAGGGGACGGTGGGGAGCGGACTCACCAAAAGCCCCGAAATGAGCTTGGTCTCTCCTGTCTCTGGGCCGCTTTGATGCTCCCCGTTGCCTGATGGCCTGTTATAGTCCCTGTGGTAATTTTCGGCTGCCATCTCCCCTGTTGCATCCTCTGCCGTGCCTAGAACAGCGCCAGGCACACAGTAGGTGCTTGACAAGCACTTGGATGGATGGGGAGCCTGGGAAGGTTTTGTTATTGTCAGCTTTATTGAGGTATCATATACACACAATAAAAGTCATCAGTTGTCAAACCTCAGCGCATACAGTCATGTAACCTCTACCTGGATCAGGACATAGAATGTTTGCATCACCCTAAAAGTCCCTTCACGCCTCTTCCCCCTTGGCCCTGACAGCTACTGGCCTGGCTCCTAGTACTGTAACGTTGCCCTTTCTAGAATTCCATGCCTGTATCTGAGGAGACCACTCAGGCAGCCGCGTGGGCCCTGGAGGAGGGCCGAGGGGGATGGAGGGCCCCCCCCCCACAGGATGGAGGTGACTGTGACAGGCCTGGCCCTGGGTTTCAGAGGGCTCCTCAGGACCAGGGGGCACGTGTCCTGGAGGAAGTGCCAGGTTTCCTGCAGAGCAGCTGGGAGGTGGCTGAGACGCCCCTCACGGCTTGGTTGGGAGGAAGATGTGCTCACAGGCACATGAGTACATGGGTGTGCGCACACACACACGCATGCGCACAGGCACGCGTGCACACACACACACACACACACACACACACACACACAAGGAGGATGGCAGACCCCTCGAAGCACAGCCCCTCAACACCTGTTTCCATCTTCTCCGTGGAGAAGAACCTCCTCAGGCTGCACAGCGTGGAGACACGTAGTTGGCGGGAAGTGTGGAGGAGAAGCTCAAGGTCACTGAGCCTGTCCCTGTGAGAGGCAGGCTCGCCTGGAATCCCCACCTTAGGATGTAGCTGGTATCCGCTCCCTCTTACAAATGAGGAAATGGAGGGGTGAGGAGGCTGAGCAGTTTGGTCACGTCACACAGGGACAGCACTCAGGTTCGGCTCTTTCGATCGGCGACAGGTTGCATTTCCCAGAGAGGACCACAGCACTGTCTGTCATCCTGCACGCTCCTAGAGCGCGACGCTGGCACTCCCCCTATGTTCCCTCTCCTCGCATCTGGGTAAACTTGAACTTGCAAAAGCAATGCCCTGGCTTCTGAGCCAGGTCACAAAATGCAATGTAGCCTCTGCATGATTCCCCCAGGACATCCACCTTTGGAGCTCTGAGCCACCATGCTGTGAGGAAGTCCAACCAGCCCACACAGAGAGACTGAATAGGGAGGCCCCGAGAGCACAGGAAGGACGCCCAGCCAGCACCCCAAGCCAGACCCCCCATCAAGCGCATCCCAAGTTCCTAACTCACAGAAACTATGAGAAACGATAAAATGCTTCTTACTGTTTTAAGCTCCTACATTTGGAGTCATTTTGTTACACAACAGTAGTTAATTGCAACCCGACCCATTGTAAATCCTGGGCCGATGTTCAAAAATAATCCAGGACCAACCACTTCTCACATCTCCACCCACCTCCTGAACCTGGGCTTCCCTCATCTCTTACCTGGTCAACTGCATAGCCTCCTGGCTGGCCTCCCTCCCCCTGCCCTCGACCCTACGGCCTGTTCTCCACACAGCAGCCAGAGTGAGACAGTGGAGCAGAAACAGCTCTGCTCAAAGCCCTCCCCCCGTGGCTCCCACAGGCCCCGCGAGGTCTGCCCCCAAACCTCGCTGCCCTCAGCTCCCCCCACCCTCCCCTCACTTGGTCTGCTCCAGCTGCTTCCCCTCCCTCAGAGGCATCGGCCATGCCATTCTCTCTGCCTAAGGATGTCTCACTCCTCATCCCTTCAGCTCCCAGCTCCAATGTCACTTATTCAGTGAGACTTCTCTGACCACCCTACTACCCCCCAGACTCCCCATTCTCTCCCTGCTTTGTTTTGAATTTCCTATCCCAATAATAACGATAAATTGTATCTCAATTTTTTGTTGTCTGCCTTCTTCCATTTTCATATGAGCTCCCTGTCAGCAGTGACTTTTTGTTTTTGTTTTCATTTTTCCTGCCTTATCCTCAGTGCCTAGCACAGGGCCTGGCCCATAGTAGAGCCTCAGATGTCTATTGAATGAATGGATGGGCAGATGGGTGAATGAATGAATGAATGAATGATTCTAGAACACTTCCACTCAACTGAAACCCCTGATAGGCTGCCCTCCTGCCCTTTCAGCGTTTATCCTTAGGCTCCAAATGAGGAAACTGAGCCCCGGGGAAGGTAAATCATTGGCCAAAGGCTAACAGGCCATTCACATGTTCAACAGATGTAAAAGGTTTATAGAATCCAAACCTTCCACTATCTTTGAATCCAGACTTCTTGAGTTCAAATACCTGAGCTGCCACTTGCAAGCCAAGAAAGCAAGTTACTTAACTTCTCTGTGCCTCAGAGGCCCAGGCGGATTTGTCCTGTGGCTAATGAACTTGAAGCCCCAGCCCCCCTCACCTGCATGGCCCCCTCTAAGGTACCATTTCTATTTAATATTTCTAATGATGTATATTTTTCTTAAAGATCTTGAGATTGATCCAGCCTCAGGCCCCACGGTTTCGGGTTGGCTTCTGCCCACAGCATCTTCAGAATTAAATGAGTCATTGCACATAGGATGGTGCCCGGCTTGTGGTGATGTGCTCTGTTGTGGAGGGTCCACAGTATACTAGGCACTGTTCTTGAACCTGGGATTCAGCAGTGGACAAGATAGACCGAACCCCTGTCCTCTTGGAGTTTATGTCCTGAGAGGGGGAATGACAACAAACAAGTGAATAAATGGACATTAAATGACAAGCAGGGATGAGGGCAACGGCAAAAAATCTAGTGGTGTTGCAGGGCAGGGGAGATGGATACAGAGGGGCGGTGCAGTTTAGAGGGGGCAGGAGACTTCTCTGAGGAGTGACATTTAAAGAGGCGAATGATTAAAAGAGGAAAGCCATTTCAGGCAGGCGAAGCAGCAGGTGCAAAGGCCCTGAGGTGGGAATGAGCAGGATGCTTGGAGAACCAGCAACAAGGACAGCGGGAAGTGAGTGAGGAAGTAAGCGGCGGGGGAGATGATGTCAGAGCCGCAGGGTGCTGGGTCCACTTCCCTCAGGCCTTCCTTCCTCTGAGGGACTATGCTTGCAGAACTAAACCCCCCAACCCAGCCAGAGCTGGGACGCTGCTCTGCCACCTCCTCTTCTACCCTGTGACCACAGCCCCACCCAGCCCCAGCCTCCACTTCTCTTTCCAGCTGTGACCTGGAAAGGCAGCAACTGCACCCTTTCTTCAGTGGGGTCTTCCTTCCTGCCACTCTTCCTAGGGGGCCAGCCTCAGACCTCCAGAGTGGAGGGCAGGGGACAGAGCAGCTGACCCTCAGCCTGTGGCCAACTCCCTTCCGACTTCCCACCCCTCGCCACCCACTGGCAGCGGCAGTGTCAGACCCTGCAGCCTCCTCTCCCTCCCTTTCACCAACCCTCCTAGAAACCATGGGGGTTTCCCAAATGCATCAGCTATTCCCTAGGCCCAGGATGCCCTGTCCTCCCTCCTCCCTTTGACCAAATCTCAGCTGTCACTTCCTCCTGGAAGTCCCTGGGTTATAAGCAGAAGATGGGTCTCTCTACCCTCAGGGCCAAGCGTAGGGCTTGGCACCAAGAAGGATCTTAGTAGAAGGATAGATGGAAGTGTGAATGAATGAATGACGAATAGAACAAACCAACAAATGGGGTAGTTATTTGGGTCCAATCAGTCCATTATTCACTGACTTGTGTGTCGAGAGCTGTGCTGGGCACAGAAGCCAGGGATGACCCCGACAGACAGACCCCCTCTCATTCATGTTCACAGAGTCCATTCCCCAAACTCTGGGGTCTAGAGCAGGTCCGGGCTCTGCACTAATTTGCTGTGTGACCTTGGAAGCACTGACCTGTGCTGAGCTTCTCCTCATTTGCCAAAGCCACAGCTGAAAGAGGCTAAATGATCTCAAGGCATCACAGTCGCAAGTGTTGCCTTGAGCCAGATGGCCCGGGTTCAAATCCTGGTCCTGCTCCTTTGCTAGGTATATGAACTTGGGCAAGTGTCTTAACCTCTCTGAACCTCCATGCCCCTGTCTGTGAGAGTCTCAGGGCCTGCCAACAGAATGATTCTGAAGATGGCTCCTGTAGAAAGCCCAGCCTGTGGGAAGCACTGGACAAGCATTAACCACATGGTTAATTAGACCATAATTAAATCTGAGGTCCTTGATCTTTGTCTACAGGGATGAGACAGGTTTGTACGGACACATCTCTGCGTGTCAGAGTGAGAGGCTGGGAGTGTCTTGGACTGAGGTTGCTCGCGGCATCAAGAACAGGGCCGATTGTTACCCCCAGGTTGGGAATGTGTAAGCTGCATGTTCATACTGCCTGCCCTGAAGTTGGACCCTTGGAGGGTTCAAATGTGACAGAGGGTGCTGAGGAGAACTGAAGATAATCTCATCATGGCAGACTGAACTTCCGGAGATCCGCTGAGAAATGGCTCCCCAATCCCCCACACCCTCAGAAGAATGGTGGACTGGAAATGAGGCCACAGGCCACACATGGAAGGTTTTGGGGACCCTAGCAGGTTGGGGGCTTCCTCTTAGATTCCTGGGTCCTTGCCCTTAAGGGCCTAGGTGAGATGGCCTCATTTAAACAGAGAGAGTTTAAGAATCGTGGTGATCTCTGTCCAGAGCTTGTGGTATTGGAGAAGCTGAGGCCAGGAAGGCTGAGTGACTTGCCCAAGGTCACACAGCAGTGGGGAAAGAGCTGGGACCTAGGACTCCAGCCCCTGACCATGCTCCTCCCCGGCACAGTGATGCATTTCTGGAAATCACCCTAGATCTACTTTCCAAAATGAGTCAGGAACATCTGTACCTCCAGCGGACAAAAATACTCCTGGGGCTCCCTGACAAGGATGCTGACATCTTCCCAAGGTGTCTGACACCAAAACTGGCCTTCCCAGGAACTGGTAATAATGACACCATTTACCTCATTCAGTCAGAGTTCCCGAAGGCCTTATAAAGTCACTTTCTTGCTACACCCCTGTGAAATAGGGGACCAGGCCCCATTTGACTGGTGATGCCACTGACGCCCAAAGAGGTGGAGTGATTTTCCCAGGGTCACACAGGTAGCACCGCTTCTAATTCTCGGGTGGCCGACCCCAAGCCCGAAACTTCCCCGACACCCAGAGCTAAGTTTGACCTTCTCTCTCAGAAACCTGGGCAGATCTTAGGTTTCCATTCCCACCCCCTGCTTCTGATTCTTTTCTTCATTTTTCATGGTTTTACTATCAAAGCAACAATACATGTTCACTTAGGAAAATCTGAAAAATGCAGAAAAGTCAAAATAAGGAAGAAAAATCACCACCCACAGCCCCACCACCCAGAGACAATCATTGTTAAGGTTTGATGTATTTCCTTCCATAGTTTTTTGTTTGGGAACTTTTTTTTTAAACGTGGCTGAGATCATGCTGCGTATTAAAAGAAAAAAAAACAAAACGGTGGTATCCTGCCTCTTTGACTTGCCATTATATCATGGGCACTTTTCGAGTTATTTCACTCTCTGCAACTCGGTTTCTTTTCCTCTTCTCTGAGCCTCGTTTTTATTGGCTGCCTCGTATTTTGCTGAGTGGAAGTTCCATAGTTTACTTAGCCGTTTCCTTACTGTTGGCCATCTCACTTATTTCCAGTTTTTCGATGTTATAAATAATATATTTTGGTAGATCTCTGTACAGAAAGCTTTCCTTTTTCCATATTTAGGGATATCTCCGTGGCTGAAATGGAATTAGTGGGTCAGTGAGTCATATACATTTCTGGCACACTCCGTCCGATTGTCTTCCGAAGGCCTGAGCCACGCCCGTTCCACGGATGAGCAAAAAGAGGCTCCAAGAGGTGCCATGAACTGGCCAGAGTCACTCAGCCAGTCAGCAATACCTGAGATCCTTCCTCTGTACCTCTAATCAGTCTCTCATTTATTCATTCATTCATTCATTCATTCATTCAAAGGATAAGGTGCACCTACTGTGTGCGGGCAGCAGGTCTAGGCCCCGAAGATACTGCAGAGCACAAAATAGACGAACCCCTTGCTGAAAGCTGTTTCCATCCCAGAGGCAAGGAGGGAAGGAGCAAAGCCAAGAAGGACAGGGGCACGCTCACAAGCCTTTGCATTTGGCTATATGCACATGGAGGTGCTCATTTGCATGTCAGAGTCCTGGGCAGAGGTGAGAAGGCAGAGGGTGCTTGGCATCCGGCAGCCCCATGAGCAGAATCCAGTCCGGTTTTCCTTGACCCCAAATCTTTTCTAAAATTTGGCCTTCCCTTAAACATTGAGAGATTTCACAAACTTCTGGAGTTCTGGCATCTTCTGAGCACTGAAGAACTGGTCATGCTGGGCCCGATTCCCAGATGGTCCCTGGGGATCACTGCTCAGCTGAGGCACCCCCACTGCCCAGATGGACCCTGCCTGGCCACCTTCCCACACACATCGGTCTATGGGCCTTTCTCGATGTGAGCTGGGCTGGAGGGACTCCAGCCCTGTAACCCTGTGACAAATAATAAGAAGGTGAAGTCGCTCAGGCCAGGTGATGGAGCTGCAAGAGACGGGGGCAGGATTTGAACTGGGCGGTCTGGCTCCTGAGTCCAGGCTCCTAAATGCATCTGGCCGAGAGTCCAGCATAGAAGCTGTCAGGTACCAGGAATCTCCACAGGTGGACAGACAGCCCTGCCTTGGCCAGAGGAAGCTCAGAAGGTTCCCCAGGACTGTATGGGTCCAAGAAGCAGCGCTGAGAAAATGGGCCTGGAAGCTGGAAGTGAAAAGTCAGGTTGGAGATCTCCTATTTCTTTAAACCCAGGGTTCCCTCTGCTCAGAATGCCCTCTCCCTCTTCCTTTCCCTGCTTAATGCTTACTCTTTCTCAGCCGAGATGCCACCTCCTCCAGGAAGCCCTCCCTCCGGGGGAAGGTTTACATCTAGCTCCCGAGTCCTGGTCCAGCCCAGAGAGAATATGGGGCCTGGCTGAAGGAGAGAGACCGGATCACCAGCAACATCCACATTCTCCATCACCTACCTCCATCATCAGGTTCCCACAACCCACCCCCGTGGGAGAGCCTCACTCCCCAGTCCCAAACCCCTGATGCAGCTCTGTGTGGTTTAGGAGAGAAAGGGAGCGTGAACAGTGACCACAGGACAGTGGGTGTGGCTGGTGGCCTCAAACCCCAGGTGCATATTCCAGCTTCACTATTAGTTCACCACATTCCTTAACCTCTCTGTGCCACAGTTTCCCTACCTCTAAAACAGACCGTAATGGCGTGCTTCGCTCCCAGTCACTGTGAGAATTAGCTAGAACGGGCCTGGCATGGACACCCCAGTAGGTGTCCAAGCTGTCATCATGAATGAACGGAGGGGCGTACCCACGGAGTCATGGGCTCACAGAATGCTGAGGGCTTAGGGAGCCCCAGCCACGCTCTTCGCTTCATAGCTGAGGAAAGTGAGCCCAGAGAGGAAGGAGGCCATGCCCAAACAAGAGCCCCTCACCCCCACCCCAGTCACGGTCGCCAGCTGCCCTTGGTCCTGGGTTCCAGCTGCATCCCCCAGAAAGAGTTTCTGATAAGAAGAGACGCTCTGACTCACGTGAGCGGCCTCCGCCCCAGCCCTGCCCTTAAAGAGTCGTCATATGTCTCTGTCCTGGGCCCAGCGCGGCCTGCTCCCTGAGCAGTCGCCTCTCTGGGAAGGACCGTTCCCCCCAGAGACCGCCTCCCCTGGCAATCTACTGAGGGGGTGGTTTCCTGTCCTGAACAATGGGGCCAGGACGTCCCTTGCCTCTGGCATCCAGGGGTGTGGGGACATCTGATTCCCATTCAGGCAGCACAGGGAATAGGAGAAGAGGCAGCAGGGGACCCCAGGCCCCAGCCAGAAGCAGCGGCATCATTGGGGAATGCTCCCCAGTCTTGTCCTTGCGACCTTGGGCAAGGGGCCCCACCGCAACGTGCCTCGGTTTCCCTGCCCGTAAAATGGAGGATGACAAGAACATCTACCCCACGGGCTAGTTGTGAAATTTAACTCTATCCTTTCTGTAGAGGGCCTCACACTGACCGGTGGGGTCAGAATTCACCCACAAGGTGAAGCCGGTCAGTGAGGGCAGAGGCCACACGCACACGCTCAGCCACAGCCTGCCTGGGTGAGAATCCCACTCTGCTGCCTCCAGCTGTGTGGCATTGGGCAGGTTACTTAACCTCTCTGTGCCCTAGCCTCCTCATCTGTAAAATAGGACTAAGAATAGTCCTCTGCAGAGGGTGCCTGGAGGTTAACTGAGCTAACAAACATAAAGTGCTTACGGAACACCGCGGGGCCTTTCTAAGTGTGTGTCATGGTGGCTAGCGCCATTACTACCTCCTCACCTTCTGTATGAGTTTCCGGCGGCTGCTATAACAAAAGACCACACAAACGTGGCAACTAAAAATGACACAAATACTTTATCTCACAGTTTTGAAGATCCAGATGTCGGCAGGGCGGTGTTCCTTCTGGAGGCTCCGGGGGAGAATCGGTTTCCTGGCCTCTTCCGGGTTCCAGTGGCCCCTGCATTCCGTGGCTTGTTCCATCTTCAAAGCCAGGGACGTAGCATCGTCCAGTCTCTCATTCTGATCTGTGCTCCTGTCATCAAATCTCCTCCCTGACTTTGACTCTCTTCTCTCCCTTTATTTTTTTTTTAATTTCTTATTTAGAACTCACCTTAGTTTTATAGAAGTTATAATTCAGAGAGTTCCCATATATTCGTCACCCAGCTTTCTCTCATGTTAATAGCTAATGTAACAGGGACAATTTACCAAAATGAAGACGTTAACTTTCACACGACCCTGTAAACTACAGACTTTATTCGGATGTTTTGCCACCAAGGTTCTTTCCCTGTTCCCGAATCCGCACAAAATCCCACGTGGCATTTGGTGGCACGTCACTTTGGTCCCTGCATCTGGGACGTTCCCCGGTCTTTCCTGACCACTCTCGAGAACTGCTGCTTGGATATTTTGTAGAATGTCCCTCCATTGGCTGTTTTTTAAACAGCTTTATTGAAATATAATTCACATCCCATACATTTACAGTATATAATTTAAAGTGTACAATTCACCTGTTTAAAGTGTACAAGTCAATGATTTGGGGTTTATTACATTATGAATTTTCTAACATTATAGTAGAATGTATCTAACATACCATTCGTCATTTTAACCCTTTTTAAATGTGCGGCTCAGTTTGTCTCCCTCTTATAAAGCCCCTGTGCTTATACTGGGCCCACCTGGATATTCCAGGCTAACCTCCCAACTCAAGGTCATTAACTTCATCATATCTGCAAAGTCCCTTTTGCTCTGTAAGGTGACATAGTCACAAATTCCAGGAATCAGGACATGGCCATCCTAGGGGGGCGGCGAGTGGGTTGTTATTCTGTCTGCCACGTCTTTCTTGGAGCCACCAGCTACCTCACACCCATGATTACGCGTCTCCCTGCTGGGCTCGGGCTCCCGGGAGCAGGGCCCAGCTAACCTCGCTTGCCTGCCGCTCTGTCCCCAGCGCCTAGAATGAGGCCTGGGAATCCCGAATTCCTGTGTTCATCAGCCCCCACTCCAACCTGAGCACAGGAAATGGCCATTTTAGTGAAAATGGTCAAATTGCAGCAACGTCATCAGGTTATCCTCATTTGTGCCCACACGACATGCAGCCACAGGCACAGAAGAGTGTGAATCCACCTCGACTGCCTGAACAGAATAAGCCAGCCTCTCTCCCAGACCCATTTTATAGATAAGAAATAGAGGCCACACCCACACAGGTAGCAGTACAAACCCAGGTGTCTCTCTGCCTCCAGGCTTCTCACCATGACAGCATAGTCCGGGAGTCACCAGCCTCTGCTCCAGGCCTTCAAATGTACCCCATGCTACCCAGACCTCCCTTAGAGCCCCGCCAGATCCCCTCATGAGCCACTAACTACATAGCCTGTCCTGGCAGGGGATCCCTGGGCCGGCTTTCGAGTCATCTGATTGGCCAGTGCCTGGGCCACACAGAGTGTGAACTATTTTAAATCCCTCACTCACTCTGGCACATAGTAGGTACTCAACGAGTATGTGGTGAGTGAGTTAAGAGGGGGGCCTTGACAACCCTTAAGGACCCCGTACTCCCTGCCCGATCTTTGGTCCACACACTCCTGTCTCCCCCTGTGGCCTCAGTGCTGCACTAGTGCCCCCCCCATTTCCCTGGGGAGCCAGTGGGCATGCGGGGGGCTGAACAAGAGAGCTTTGAGGCAGCTCTATCTCAGGAAGGAAGTGGAAGAGATAACGCAGCTTCTCACTTTCCCAGCTTGTCCCAGACCAGAGATAACCCGGGGGAAACAGGGGGCCCTACTAGCAGCGGGGCCACCCACCTGCCCTCCAGGTCTCCCACGATCCCACAAGCTGAAACCTGAGGAGCTGCTCGGAAGAGCCGCCAGAGACAGGGAGATGATAAAGTGGGCCAGAGCAGGTGGAGAGGGGGACAAGTCTCCAGTGTCCCCTGGAAAATAACCCGTAGGCTGTAGCCATCCTTCCCTAAGCCTGGTTCCTCCCATACCTCCCCAGAGAACCCACACTGACTCACCCTAAGAAACAGTCCCTGCCAAAGGCCCTTCAAAGGCACTAGCTCCAGCCGTCTAGCTGAGCGAAGAGGAAGCTGGAACCAGAGAGGTTGCTGAGCCTTGCCCAAGTCACACAGCATCTTGATAGCAGAGTGAGGGCTTGAACCCAGATTCCCAGCTGCTGCAAGTTCCTCTGCAGCACACCAGACATCCACCCTCGAATACTGACGAAATAGTGTGGGAAGAGGGGAGGGGGGCTGCAGAGCACCAGCTCTGAACTTCAGAGGGTGTGGTGCAGAACAGAGAGGAAGAGGCACATAGCGTGGGAAGAAACCCAGAGCTGGGAGCAGGACCCCAGGTTTCTGCCCCTCGCTCTGCAACTGACTCACTGGGGTGCCTTGACCCAGTCCCTGAGCCTCAGTTTCCCCATCTATAATGGAGATAGCAATGATTTTACCATGAGTATTGCCTAGTGAATTAATGGCCAAAGGACAGTGCCTAAGGTCCCTCGCAAATACTCTGAGGAGGGGCTTTGGTTGCCTCAGTTGGTCCTTTCTGTCCGTGAGGATGGGGCTGGGTGTATTCAGCTCTTGGCGCGGGGTTCAGGCTCAGAGTGTCCATATCTTCAGCAAGTTCCAAGGCAACAACCATGCTGTGGTCAGGGCTTTCATGGGGAAGGCACAGGGCCATGGAAGGGATGACTGAATGAACGAGTGAATGAATGAATGAATGAGTCAGTGAGTCAATCTGCTCAGTTTCTTACCAGAGGAGGGGCTCTCAGCCCACCTTCCTCCTCAGCCTGACCCCACCCTTGCCCCCTTTTCAGTTTCCTGCCTCACCTCCACCGCCAGGTAGAAGCAGCAGGTGGCCAGTGGGGGAGATGGCGCTCACCCAGGGACAAATGCGCTACTTCCCACAGACTCGCAGCCCAGGCACTGGCCGCCTGCTGCACACCTGCTGTCCGGCCTGAGCAAGGTCTCCCTGCAGGCCCAGAACCTCCCAGTGTTTGGTGCCCAAGAGTGCAGGCTGGCCTGAGGCCCAGACGGAGACCCCTGCTCACGGCCAGTCTCAGCAGGCCAGTGACTGGAGGGTGAAAGACCCAGCGGCTGGAACCACCAAGCCCTCGCCTTACCTCCAGCGAATTCTCTTGTAGCACCAAATCTATTTGTCAAAGCAGAATAAAGGAATGGGGGAAAGGTGGGGAAACTGAGGCCCACAGCAGGAGGTATCTTGTCCAAGGTCACAGAATGAGACAGAGGCTGACAGAAACAGGTCTTGGAGCTCAGGCCCTTCAGCCTGTAGCTCCAGTGTGGGCCCCTCATGCTCATAGCGCCCCCATCACCCACACTCTCCACTCCCACGACTTTCGAATGCATGGGGCCCATCCTCCCCAGATTCAATGCTCCAGCACGGAGGCCCAGAGCTCACTGGCCCTGTCCCCACCATCTCTCACGAGCATCTCTGTACCTCCATATTTCATCATCACTGATGGAACTTATGAGAGTACAAGTCTCATGATGTGAGGATTAAGTGAGGTGCTGCCATTAGAATAGACATTTCTCAAAAAAAAAAAAAATAGGAATGGCTAATAAACACATGAAAAGATGATCAACATTTTTAGTGGGTGGAGAAATCAGAATCAAAACCACGATGAGTTACCAGTTCACACCCACTAGGATGGCTATTATCAAAGACGGACGATTATAAGTGTTGGTGACGATGTGGAGGAATTGAGATCCTCATACATCGCTGGTTGGCATGTCAGTGATTCAGCCATGTTGGAAAGAGTTGAACAGTTCCTCAAAATGTTAAATATAGAGTTTCCAGATGACCCAGTAATTCCATACCTAAGTATAGACCCAAGAAAAACAAAAACATTTGCCCACACAAAGACTTGTACAGGAATATTCAGAGCAGTAGCCTTTATAATTGCTAAAAAGTAGAAACAACCCAAATGTCTCTTCATGGATGATTGGATAAACCAAAGGTGGTATGTCCATGTAGTGGAATATTATTCAGCCATGAAAAGAACCAAGTGCCAATACATGCTACAACATTACGCTAAGTAAAAGAAGCCAGTCACAAAAGACCACCTATTGAATGATTCCACTTATCTAAAATGTCCAGGATAGGGACATCCGTAGTGAGTGGAATGGTTGGTTCCAGGGCCTGGGAGAGGGGGAACGGAAGTGACTGCTGATGGGTATTGGGTTTCTTTTGAGGACAATCAAAGTTAGATTGTGAGGATGGTTGTATGACCCTGTAAATACACCAAAAACCATTGAATCAGATGCTTTAAATGGGTGAGCTCTATGGTATGTCAGTTGTCTGTTGATAAATCTGTTTTAACAAATGAGCTGCTCCCAGCCCTCCTGCTGGGAGTCCCGCTGGAGCTCAGGGGGTGGCAGCTGCTAGGTCTGGGGTTCTCTTTATTTCCATCATCGTCTTTGCTCTTCACCACAACCCTCTGAAGTGGGCCTTTGGCAGGTATGGCAAAGTGAGGCTTGGAGAAGTGGGGTGTCTGACACAAAAAGTGATGGAGCCCCAGTGCCTCCCTGGCTTTCTGGACAAAGGAGATTGGGGTACAGGGCTGACAGGGCAACATTTCCAAGGGAAGTGGGCTGAGGGCAGCACGAGCTACATTTTCATGGGCTAGGCTCGTGAAGCCCAGTAGACAGGGCCCCCCAGGGTCTGACCTTCCTACCCTTGCCAACTCCAGACTCTGTTTTCCAGTCTGTCAAAAGGGCTCCAGCAGTGATTTTCAGACTGTTCCAAGGCACCCTGGAGCCAAGAAGAGGTTTCAGCTGTCCCTGAGAGAGATCCCCCTGAAGTCCCCAGAGACTCCACCCACATTCCTGCCCCCCTTCAGGCCTGGTCCGCCCCTGAAGGCAGGATGTGAGTGCCAAATGTAGGTGGGGAAGAGGAAGGCGTGGGGGTTGTGTGCAGGAATCTGCATCCTCGGGACCAGGAGATGGGAACTCCAGGTGTCTGCAGCCCAGCTTCCGGCTCCAGCCTAGAGAAGACGCCTCAGCCAGCCCCTGCCTCCCAGGATGCAGCCACCTGGCTCAGAGCCCAGAGTGTGTCTCGGAAATGATGCCGGCACTTCCGCTTCCCTCCTGCGGGGGGAGACGCTCTAGAGCCTCTTGCTCAGGCTCTGGGTCCCCAGGCTTGGATCTGCTGTGGCTCTGGCTACTGAGTCCCAGACACTTCGGAGGGTAAAACTAGGCCCATGCTGTGCTGGGGACCCCGCTCTTGGGGAGTTTGCAAAGCCCCCATTATGTTTGCATAACTCGAACCCCAGTATCAAAGACCCTCCTGTGGAGGCGACAAGATCAGGTGGGAATGCGTGTAAGTGGGCGATGTGGAGTCGGGGGGCCTGCGGCCAAGTGCAACACCCTGCTCTATCCAACGGGTTCTTGCCAGCTGTTGCCAGACTTCAGATTTTCCAAGAGAAACCACAAATCTGGATTTTAATGTGAAATCTCCATATTTTGAAAAAAAACCCAGGAGCAAAACACATTCATGAGCGGGATACAGCCTCACAGGCCACCAGGCAGCGACATTATCTCATTGACAGATACAGCCACCATCTTGCAGGTGAGAAAACAGGCTAAGAGAAGAGAAGCAAGCCTTGCAAGACGTGTGGTGTGTGGCGGAGACCAGACTCAAACCCACGTCTCCCACTCCAGACTCAAGGAAGGACGTTTCCCTGAAGCCGTTCCCTTGCTGAAAGAAAGAAAAAGAAAGGAGAGAGAGAGAGAGAGAGAGAGAGAGAGAGAAGGAAGGAAGGAAGGAAGGAAGGAAGGAAGGAAGGAAGGAAGGAAGGAAGGAAGGAAGGAAGAAAAAAAGAAAGAAAGAGCAATCCTTCCACTGCAGTTCAGTTAAATAAACACTGGAACACCCATAGGCTGCACACCCATAGGCTGCACACCCATAGGCTGCACACCCATAGGCTGCACACCCATAGGCCACAGTCATGGAGCAGAATGAGGAAGCGCTGTAGGTACTGATACAGGCATTCTTCAAGATCCAAGAGTCTGCCATTTGCAGGGCGTGTTTAAGGCAAGACAAGAATATAAATCTATCTGTGCCTGTTATCTGCACAGGCCCGCATTCTCCCGTGCCTCTGGGAGAAGACGATACAGAACCCAACAGGAAATGGGCATTCTTCTCCTGCCTCGGGTGAACTCTCGCTCCAGACCTTTGACGTGCTTTGATTGTTGGACATGTGAGTACGTGAACTCTTCAGCAAATCTACAGTTTTTGCCTGTTTGTTTGGATCGCCCACTCTTCTCCCCTTCGTGTCATTCTCTGAGCCTGGGACACAAAGAGGAATTCGCCGGTGTCCTGGGGGGTCTGAGGGTGGGAGAGGGAAGCTACCCCGGACGAGGCCTGCTACACATCCGTTTACCTCTCACAACGAGCCTGTGAGGTGAGGCGGTTTTACAGATGAAGAAACTGAGTCACACAACCAGATGTTATGGAAGCTGGCTTGGAGCTCAGGAGCCAGGTTCTCAGGGTGTCTCTGTTCCTCCGCTACATCCTCCCTGCTCTCAGCTGAGGATTCACAGCCTGGCATCCATCAAGGCCCCACCCAGGCCCCAGGCTCCTTCTCCAGGTGCTGCCCCCCACCCTCCCACCCCCACCAGCCATACCCTCAATCCCCTGCCCATCCAGCTGGGCTCAGAGCAGCTGGATTCCTTCCAGGATTGGCTTGACTCCAGGTCCAAAGACCATCTGGGTTCCAGCCAGAAACATTTCCAACCCTGAACCTCCAGTCAAGCTGGGGGCTGTACGGCCCCAAAGCAGCCTGTGTCTGGAGATTCCCCCGTGCATACTGCCCAAGGTGGGATTTGTAAGTAGATACCTCAAGAATTTTTGGTGTCCCCTTAGACAACACACAGCATCACCAGCAGGTGATTACTGCCACACTGATTCCTCTGATAAGGAGACGAGAGAGGTTAGGCCATTAGCCTAAAGCTACCCAGCAAATCGGGCCTTTGGGCCAGTCACATCTCGGCCAAGCCTCGGTTTCCTCCCCTGTAGAGGACAGAATGACATCTGAACTATGATGGGGAAGGAGGAAGCGAGGGACCACAACGGTAGCACAGAGGTAGAAAAGACACACTTTCCCGCCCTCAGATGCTCGGGCTCCAGAGACAAGGAAACAGGGGCCTTGACTTCCAAAGTGAGGGGCTCCAAGACAGGGAGCGAGGGGGTCAGAGGGTACCCAGGCCAGTCAGCGGGTCATCGAGGACTTCCTGAGTGAGGGGCTTAGGGAACCCCAGGGACTGTGCAGCTAAACTGGGGTGTGCCTTCTGCGGGGTGGGCATCAGCCCTCCAAAGGCCAAGGGGGTATGGCCAGACCAGGGCAGGAAGCCCTCAGGGGGCTTCAAGAGGTTCTTTCTGGGCAGAAGTGGAGGTGCGGATCCTCAAGGTGGAGAATGAGGTCAGGGCTTGGCCGTCGCCAGCCAGTGATTCCTCCTGGCTGGTTCCCGCCTTGCCCAGAAAGGCGCCCCCACCCCAGCGCCAGTGGTCAGGCCTGGGCTGCCCAGTGCCCCCAGGGGCTGACTCATGTCCGCCCGGCTGGCCCTGGCTGGAGGGCAGGGGCGGACCCCACTCCATGCTTGACCTTATCAGGCCTTGCTTGTGCCCAGCTGCCTGGACGTGGGCAAGGCCTCAGCACTCCAACCCCCCTCCCTGTCCTGGCTGAGCAGAGCCTGCATGAGCTCATGGGAGCCCAAGGCAGGGATGGGCAAGCAGGGCAGTGGCCCAAGAGGGAGGTCACCAGCTTGGCTAGGGTGCCCTGCGGGGCTGCCCATCAGCCCCCTGCCCGCTGGGACAGGGCTGGGCATGGCTATTTTTAGTTTCCAAATGCGGACTAGTGGGACCTGGATGTAGCAGCTGCTCCGAGGAGCCTCTTCACTGCTGCAGCCCGGCCCCTGGCCAAGAGCCTGGGCAAGAGCCTGCACACTCATGAACACACCGTGCAAATACATGAGCCCCCACGTGTGAACGAATCCACGCACGGAGGCGTATACACGGCTGTGCGTCCACACACAAGCACAGGCACACACGTACCCACAGACATGTGTACAGGTACTCACTCACGCGTGCACAGACATGCACACACGCACCTCCTATGGGCCCACCAAAACACACAGAGGCCTGCACCCCAGGCCCACTCAAGTGTACACTTGGGGTGCTCAGGCCGGCTGAGGGTCACTTAGCTACGTAAGCACTCCCAGGGGACCTGTGTGCACACATACCTTGTCCTCACTTTGGGCATTTCGACCACGTGTTGCCTTTCTGATGATGACTTTATGGAGCTCCCAGCCCAGTGGCTAGAAACAGGCCATGTCCACCACACAGTGGGACCCATGTCCTGGCAGTGGGCAGAACAGAGGGCTGCCGGTGCACAGAGGAGGTGGCAGCTCAGCCTGGGGTGCTCAGGGAAGGCTTCCTGGAGGAGGAGGCTCCTGAATTTTCTAGTGTCTATGAAAATAACAACACTAACAGTCAACAGTCATAATGGCTACCATTTACCAAGCACTCACACTATGCCCTGCCCCCTCCGTGCATCATTTCATTTCATCCTCTCAGCACCTTATGGGGCAAGTACCATCACAATTTGCAGATGAAGAAACTGAGGCTGAGAGAGGTCTTAGCACACAGCTGGTGAGACTGCCCTCAAAGCCCATGTTCAGGCACTGGTAGTGACTTTGTTGGTCATGGGGGTGTCCAGTGTTCTGTTGCTATATAACAAAGGACCCCAAAATTTAGTGGCTTGAAACAAGAGTGGGCATTCGTTTTGCTCGCAGGTCTGCAAGTTTAGCAGGGCTGAGGCACATCGTTGCTCTAGGTGGCGTCAGCTGGGGCATCCCAGTCGGGGAGTCGATGACCCATTAGCTTGTTGGGGTGAGAGCTGGGGCCTCTGTTCTTCTCCACGTGGCCTTTCCATGGGGCCGTTGGGCTTCCTTACATTGTGGTGGCTGAGCTCCAAGAGCAAGCACCCTCAGAGATGGACAGGAGGCTGCGGTTTTCCTGGCCTGGGTCTAAGCTCTGACCCACCATCACGTCCATGTTACTCAAGCATCCACAGAGCCCAGATTCAAGGGTAGGGGACATAGACCCCCTCCCACCTTCAGTAAGAGGAGTATCAACTAATTAAGGGGTGAAATGTGTTCTAAAAAAGCCCCGAGGCAAGCAACCACTGTCTAGCCCAGAGGCCTTCGCCCTGCCTGATTCCAGACCTCCAGCGGGGGTAGCAGATCAGTCCTAGAGCAAGTGACCCCATTTCCTTTGCCCCCACCCTGCAGCTTCCGTTCCCATTTTTTGGTGGTAGTAGGGGGCTTGGCCATAATTGTTACTATAATGATTTATAAAAACAGTTTTCTTCAGGTAACTGTGTTAAATCATTGAACATATCTTGGAGGGGGAGGTCAGGGTCCTTTGGGGCAAGCCTCTGCACTTCACTGAGTGATCGGTCACGGAGCCTGAGCAGCATAGAGCCACTCGAAAGCACAATGTCGGGGAACAGCGGCCACAGAGGTCTAGGTTGGACTTGTGGGTGGCAAAGGCCAGCACCTTGCAGAACCCCTTTTGCTCGCATCCCTTACTAGGTCCTGCCGGAACAGCAGCTTGGGGCCCTGAATCGCACTGGCCCCACATGGAGTGTACGGTCATCTGGCCAGAGCATACCGCATCTCCTCCGTCTCCAGAGCCTCATCCTTCTGCAGGTGGATGGACAGGCAGCAGGCTCTCTCTCTCTGATGGTTTGGACAACCTCAAACTCAGCTGAGCTGTGAATCTCGAGCCTTCTTGGTACAGCAGCAGCAGAGACAGCAAGAGACATCATGGCTGGCAACGTCCCCCTGTGTGATGGAACGCAGCATGGCAAAGCCCTCGCAGGTGGGGACAGCACAGGGGATCCCGTCCGCTGAGTCTAAAACCACTCTGCTGTGCGTTCCGTTGCGTACGGGCTGAGCATGGACTTCATGGGGATAAACAGGGCTGGCACGCTGAGGATCTCAAAGAACCCCCTGCTGCCTTCTCCCGGGTCTTACTCAGGTTGAGCGGGGCTTCCTTTAGAGGCACGGGATGCTCCTCGGAGAAGGTCTGCGGCTGGTCCTTGGAGCAGACGTACTGCCACTTGTCATTCCAGTTCCACACCACGCCGTGCTCCACGGGGTGGCACGGGGCCAGCAGCCCCCGGTCTGATGAAGAGGTCCCCCTCCAGGGCTCCAAGCTTCACGCACACGCGCTCGGGGACCAGTGAAGTTTGGGAAACAGTGTTTGGGAATCTGGTCCCCTGTGAAGCCAGTCCTGATCACCCCCAATCTGTTGTCAACGACCACAGGCAAGTTGGTGATGATGTCACAGGACTCCACAGCCGGGCTGGACCAGGGGACACCTGCAAATGAGTGGGTGGGTGCACATCCCCATCTTCTTCCGTGCCACACACAGAGGGGGCCACTGGGTGTGGCTACAGAGGTCCAGCTAGCCTGGCACCTCGGCTGGGAAGGGGCAGCCTCGTGGGGCAGAGGAGCGTGGTGCCCAAGCTGGGGAGGAGCCTCGCCCTTTGCCAGAGCTCCCCTGGGGCCCCAGCCCCCAAGTCCTATCTCCTCTGCTTCCTCCTTGCCCACCCCCGGGAGGCAGAGACCCAGGCAGTGTTTGCGAGTGGTCCCCCGTGGGTCCCCCCAGTGAGATCGCAGCATAGACGTCCTTCCCAAGGCCCCTCTCCTCATGTCCTAAATTTTCATGATTCTGGGGTTGGAAGTATTCAACACTATCCCATCCGAACATCTATTTCCATGCTTCCCTCTTCTCAAGGATCTAAGTTTCCAATCCCTTTTGACTCCATTTGACCAAACCAATCGGATCGTGAAGGAGCCGACCCTTTGACCCAGTCATGCTCATTCTAAGGACTCTCTTAGGCTCCGAGATCAATAAACGTGTACAGAAGAGATGGTGCCGAGGCGTTCGCTGGGGCATTGTGCATCATTGAGAAAAGCCGGAAACTTCTGCCTGTCCATCAACGGAACCTTCCTCCTGTCCGTCAGCGGAAACTTCCGCCTGTCCGTCAGCGGAAACTTCCGCCTGTCCGTCAGCGGAAACTTCCGCCTGTCTGTCAACGCAGGCTCATTAAACAAGGGATGGTGGTGACACCATTGACTCTGCTGCCACTAGAAAGAACGAGGTCGGCTGTAGGAGCAACAACCCAGAGCCTTTCCCCGGATACACAGGTGCAGGGGCGAACGCCGTCTACGGAACGTTACCTGGGCTGTGCGCCTGTTTAAGCGTGGTCACACGTGGACACAGCGTGGCCACACGTGGACAGAGAAACCACAGACTGCGCAGGGCCCTGGGATCAGGGTGGGTGTGTTGGTTGCCCGTGGCTGCTGTAACAAATGACCACAAACTGGAGGACTTGACATGTATTGTCACCATTCTGAAACCAAGGTGTCAGCAGTGCTGCACTCCCGCGGAAGGCTCTGGGGGAAGGAGCCGTCCTGCCTCTTTCGGCGCCTGCTGAGTCCTTGGCTTGTGGCTGCCTCACTCATGGCTCATGGCTCACCATCCTCGTCCTAGTCCTCGTCGCTGCCTCTGTCTCGCATCGCTTTCCCTGTGTCTCTGTTTCCACATCTCCCCTTTCTTTCATAAGGACACTCACACCGGATTTCACACCCACCCAATTCCAGTCTGATCACGTTTTGAAGTCCTCGCTCTAATTACATCTGCAAAACTTTTATGCCAAGCGAAGTCACAATCTGAGGTTCTGGGCGGACCTAAATTTTGAGGGAATACTATTCAACCCTTACAGAGTAAGAAAGCAAATACGCCTTCTAACAATGACAGTGTGTTTATGGATTTAGGTATTCCTAGTGTCATTTCATTTCAACTTTTAAAAATTCTAAAGTCGCAGAAGACTAGATGTCTTCAAAGACCCCTCGTCTCCCAGGATCAGTATCTCGGGTTTTCTGGGAGGCCAGTCCCCTCAATAATAAGGTGAGAATGGACAACGTGGGCAAGGCCAATGTTTCTCCCACGCCTGCCCTGGCTGACCAGGCTGGAAGTCGCCTGGGGTCCTCTGACCTCCAGATTATAAGTCTTCCCTTTTACTGGAGATGACCGGCTGACATTCACAGCCCAGCACCTCCCTGGGGTTGTGAGCTGAGCACCCCGAGGCATGGTGGGGACAAAGGGAGGTTCTGTGTGGCACCAAAGACCCACTCACCCATAAGAGGCCTCCCACTCACTGGTCCCAACCCCTCGTTTCACAGATGGGGAAACCAAGGCCGAAAGTGAAGAAAGGACTTGGCCAAGGTCCCCTCCTGCATTAGGAGCCACTTGCCCTGTCCTACTACTTCTCAGCAAGAACCCTGTCCCCAGACCTTCCCCATTTCCACTGGCTACAGCCCCCAGTTTCCACTCAAGATTTATTCTTCCTCGTTTACCCTGGGAGGCAAGCAGAAAAGTGAATGGGTAAGGCTCAGACTGGGCCCATCCTGTCCAGTCAGTGGTGCTGACCAAGGACACAAAGCTCCCGGAGCACCCCACGTACCAGAGGCTGGGCAGAGGGCGCCCTGGCCGCAGACGTGAGGTGCACTCAGCCGAGACCCCCGGCTCTTGGTAATTAATTAATCATCAGGCTGTTTAAAGATTAACGACAGCAGGTTAGTGGGGGACAGGCTTACCCGTGATGGGGGCACGGAGGAGGAGCTCACCCCTTCCCTGGTGACCTGGTGGGGGTGTGAAGAGGGCTGGCTCTGCACCCCCACCCCTCCCTGCCTCTGCCCCATCCAGCCTCCCCTGGTCTCTAAGGAAAAGGGGCTGAACTCACAGTGGGGGGTTGGGAGGCTGGGGTATAAGACGGGGCAAGAAAGTTCTTCCAAGAACAGGAACCAAGGACTTTCCAAGGACCAAGGGCTTGGTCAGACCTCCGTCCGTAGGCCTATATCCAGGCAGTGTGGCTCTGGGTGGGTCAAGCCCCCTCTTAGCCTCAGTTTCCTCATCTGCAAACGAGGGCACTGACAGCAGGTTGGTTTGAGATTGTCTGAGATAATGTCTGCCAAGTGGAGGCCCGGGGTCTGGAGCTTAGTAGGTGCTCAGTGACTTCCTCCTAGAGAGACCTGACACCCTAAGTCCTGGTATTGTGTCCCCCCCACGGCAGAATCACTTTCTTCTGAGAGTAACCGTCAAATTCAAGTTTGATTCCAACGTGCAGGGAAGGGAAAGCAGCCCTTTCTCCAGGGCCAGGTGGGGAAGGTGAGTCAGCTTCCTCACCTGGGCTGATTCACACCTGTGCTGAGGGTGGGGGAGAGACAGACAGACAGGGACGTAGTCCTTCACCGTGGTGCAACCACAGCCACAGTCTCCAGCTAGAATAGAAGAGGAATATTCTAAATGAAGCCCCCAGAGGCGGCGATGTGGTCCCTAAGGCTCGGAGAGGGGCCGGAGTGCCCCCTCGCCCAGCACACCAGCGGCAGCACCCCGGCCTCCCTTCCCCACCTCTCCCTGCACCGTTAGGTAACCAAGCCCAACCCTGCCCGCCAGCCCTGCAGGCCGCCTTCCCGCCCTCCAAAGGTGCCCAAGGGGTCAGTGAGCGAGATGCAGGTGACTCATGAGTGGGAAAGGCCCGTGAAGTCATCCAGAGGCCCAGGTCACCTCGCGAGTTTGGGAGCCTGTCTGGCCCCTGGGCTCCCTGGCCATGGAGTTCCCCAGGAAGGGGCTGTCTACTCTCCTGGCTGCAGGATGGAGATGCCCCCTCCCCCCGTGGATGGAGGCCGGCCCTGGTAGCTCCCAGCCCTGCTTCACCTGCGGGAGAAGGCAGTCGCCTCGCCCACCCGCCCAGCCTCTCCCTTCCCCACAGCCCCTGACACAGAGGAGAGTGGAGGGAAGCCGGGAACAAGCTGTTGGCCCAGGGCCCAGGGCTTTGCCGGAGCAAGAGAGAGTGGGAACGTGACCGTGATTATTGTTGTTACTTGCTGGGCATTCCACCTGAGCATTCTAAGCTCTTAGCACTGTGACCATCGGGAAAGCGAAAACTCAAGGGTTGCCCAGGACCAAAGGCCCCAGACACTAGGGTAACAGAGACACGGGTTCAAATGTGGGGACTCCCGCTGCCAGGCCTGGCACCATTCAGAGCACTTCTCTGGGCCTCAGTTTTCTTATCTGTAAAATGGGGGTCATGAAAGCTACCTGGCCAGGGGCACATGTCAGCGTCCGGCAGGAAACAGGCACCAGGGGCCATGGAAGAAGGAATCTTGGGTTAGAAACGGCTCTGAGCTGTGGGCAGGTGGGGTGTGAAGAACCCGGAGAGAGGCGTCGAGGTGGGGATTGGGGGATGCCTATGACCATCCCCTGAGCTAAGTGGCCCAGAGGGGCTGAGGGTCCTGAAAGCCAGTGAGAGGGGAGGGGGGAGAAGGCCACACGTAGAGGAGCCACAGACAAGGACGGGATCCTGACAGCTGCAGCTGGGACCAAGGAGAAAGCATGGAGAAATAACCCTCGTCTCTCCTCCCGCCCTCCCGTCTGCCAGTGCCTGGCAGCCGACAGGGCGGGGTGAAAAGGGCCAAGAAAGGACCTGAGGGCAGCAAGCAGAAAAGAATCTGAATAACAATAAAAATGCCTTTATTCAGCAAATGTTTACTGAGCACAGCCACAGAATGGCCAGGCTTGGTTCTGGGCTCAGGGGACAAAGTGGCCACTAAGACAAACCTGTGTCCCTACTTCATAGAGGGGAGAGTGAGGCGGAGTGAGGGAGGTGACTGAGCCAGGAGAGATGTCTTAACCCAAGGAAGTCCCTATAGGAGTCATCAGAGACCGCAAAAGGGGAAACTGAGGCCGGGAGGGAGGCAGAGCCTTGCCCAAGGTCACCCAGCAAGTCAGTGGCATAGGGAAGCCCGATGCCCACCCAGTTTTCATCAGTTTTCCAAGGCCCAGAGAGGTTGCTCCAGCTAGCGGGGGGCGGGGACGCGGGAACTCCCAGGCTGCCCGCGCCTCCCTCGGCCTCCACTCCCTTCGGCCATTCCAGGCTCTCAACCACGTGTGACGGGATGGCCGCGGCCATCAAGGGAGCCCACCGTGGGGCAGTGGGCCACGAGGGGAGCCGTGTGCTCGAATTTCCAGACAGGCCGGCACATTCCTTCTGGGGTGCCACCGTGCCACCCTGTCGCCCCACCCCGTGCCCCCAAACACAGTGCCCATTGTCTGCCCCAGACACTTGGAGCCGCCACTGCCTCCAGCCTCTGATACCGCCCCATACCCATCTCAGGTGGGGCTCCGCAAGCCGAAGCACCCCTGTCCTGGTCCCCGGCCCCTAAGGGCAGCTGTGCCAAGCAAGAATCAGAGAGAGGAGTTGGCTTGTCCCAAGCCACACAGTCCAAAATCCAAATCCCAGGGCCCTCAATTAATTACTCTTCCCTAAGAACTCCTCTTCCAACCTCTGTACCCGCCGGGCATCCTAGCTCCCTCCTGTCCCCAAAGGGCCAGGTCTGTGCTGGTCCTTGACGTCCCCTGCCCATGTGTCATGTCCCCATTTTACAGCCCAGGAAGCCAATTCAGGGAGGGAAGGAGCCTGCCAAGGCCACCCAGCAAGGAAGCAACTGAGATGAGATCTGGCCCACGCCCTGCAGGAACAGCGGGGCGTGGAGCAGGCCTGGTGGGCGGTGCCGAAAGAGCATCCAAGGCCAAGTGGTGTCCAAACCGCACGTCGCCGGGAGATGTGCGCCCTGTCTACAAAGGCAGGCCGGTCTGTCCAAGTTGGTTCGCTTGTCCATCACTCGTGTACCGCAGAAGGGGTACGTACTAGGAGCCCACGTGCCAGGCGAGGCACAGCTCAGGGCTGGGGTGTGAGGGAGGACCCTGTTGGAGAGAAAATGATAGACTCAGACTGGATCAGATAAGTGCTCTCTAGGCAATAAAACCTGGGACTAAAGTATCAACACCCAAATATATCCATTCCCGATATCAACCACTGAAATGACAATTGCCCTCCCAATTGCCCTTCCCTGGTTTCTGTTTCTCCTTGGCACTCACGGTGACCTGTTCTAACCCACTACAGTATTCATCAGGCCATGTTTCCTTATTTCCCTCCTTGGCATGCTGCCCCTCCCTGTGACACCTGAGAGCCTCGTGGCTTGTTCCCTCAAGTCCTATGGGGCTCGCCTCCCTGACCCTGTTTGTGCCGACCTCTGATTTATGACATATTTACTTGTTTTTCTTGCCCACCCACCCCCACCACCCCCTGCCAGGACAGAAGTTGTCTGAGAGTTGGGATTTTTACCTCCTACTGTATGAAGTAGATGAGGGGAGAGAAGAAAGAGAAGAATCTAGACTGATTAAATTTTTTTTAACTCAACACACCCATAAAACCGGCTCCAAGATCAAGGCACAGATCATTTCCCGCTCCTAGAAGCCCCCTCGTGCGCCCTGTGGTCAGTCCCCAGCCCCTGCCTGCCCACCCCGGGAATCATCTTCCTGCTCTGTCTGTTCTTGACCTTCACAGACACGGAGCCACATGTGTGCTCCTTTCACGCCCTGGCTTTTTGTTCTCGGTGTGACATGTGACGGGGGGTTGCCGCTTAAGCAACTAGGTGGGCAGTGGTGCCATTTACCGAGCTGGGGACAGCCAGGCTGGAGCAGGTTGAGGGGATCCAGGGTTCCGTTTTGGACCGTGGGTAGTGGAGCAGGCGGCCGGGCACAGGGCCGGGGCTGAAGATGGACGTCGGACAACTCAGCTCGTTGATGACATTGAAGCCACGAGGGAAGGGGGATATGTGGATTATCTAAACTATCGGGGGACCGTCTCTCGTGGCCACAGATTCAGGGCCACCTGCTCCGGATCAGGTCTCCTGCCCGCTTTCTGCTATGAGACACCTAAAGGATGGCTTTGGAAACTGACCCCTATTTCAGGAGAGGAATTGAGACCTAGCAAGGGAGGGCGACTTGCCCAAGGTCACGCAGCTGGTTAAGGTTGAGGCAGGTCCTCTTGCTCTGGCCTAAGACCTCTGCCCTGCCTTCTGGGTGCACCAGGGCAGCTTGGGAAGACCCAAGGCACACCCAAATGAGGATATTGCCCACAGCGAGGGTCTGGGTGAGCTGGGAGGTGTTCGCAGTAGCAGAATAACCCATGCAGGCTCCCCGTAGGAAGCAGGCTTGTGCTGGGCCTGAGGAGCCTGGGGCAGGGTAGCCCCACCTAAAGTCACTGTCTCCCCAGCAGTGACATCACTGGCAAGCCAGACTGCTTTAGACCACACAGCTAGAGGACCAGCTGGAGCGGGGGTGGGCGGACGGCTGGAAACTACATCACCTATCAGTAGCCAAAGGCCCTGGGAGATGACTGGCTTTTAGGTGTTTTGGAAACCAGAGGTGAAGCCATCCAGTCTCCAATCCCCTCTGGTCCAAGTGCCCCACTTTACTGATAGGAAAACAGAGGCCTAGAGAGGACAGTGCCTCTCCCCAAACTGCCTAGCAAGGGAGAAGCAGATCCAGAAAGGGACCCCACCCTCCTGTCTCCCAGCACAGTGCTCTGCACTCCAGTGTGTTCCCTGGGACATCGTGCCTGGCCGAGGGCCACCTTCCCCGGCACCCCACCCCTTGGGGTGGTAGGAGAGGCACGAGGAATGGAAGAAAAGAGGGTCTGTGTTGAAGAAGAGCCCAGAGGCCAGGTGGCCCATGCCCCCAGGACTCATAGTGGGCGAGGGCGGCTTAGTCCCCCCTGCTCCTCTCACGACCCCGTCTCCTTGCACTGTCCACCCGCTGCCCACCTCCCCGACCCTGAGCTCCCACAGCCAGTGACGTGCGGGAGCTGGACCCCTCAGCCGTTACGTTATGAAACGTTCGCGAGTTTTGCCAGCCAGCGTTTGAACACAGTTGTAATTGAAAATTAAATATTTAAATGCGCATGTAAATAAATACTCAAAACTTGTCACTTCCTAACTTTTTACCACATTTTACCGTTACCTATGCTCACAAGGTTTCTTATGTCTATTGTCTCTGTAGCGTGGAAATGCTATATAATGATCTGTGTCCATCCCCCACTCCGAGTTCAGGAACTTCACATCAGTAGCTTGAAATGGACCATGGTAGGTATCTTTAAACGAAAATTGGCAGTTGCTACAAAGCCCAGATCTGCCCCGCAGCGAACCAGTTGTTGACCAGCCCTGCCCACATCTAACTCATCAGCAAAGCTCTCCCTCTAAAGCAGTACCAGGATCTGACCACCTGTACCCACTCCATGGCCACCACCTGGTTCCAGCGTCCATCCTATCTCGCCTGGACCACGGCAGCTGCCCCCTCACCCGCTCCCGGCTTCTGCCCTGCCACAGTCCATTCTCCACCCAGCAGCCAGAAAATCCTTTCTCAACTTCAAGGACCAATGATGTCAAACGGAATGAGACAAAGTCCCCTCCCCCCGTGCCACCTCTGAGCCACTCCCTGCTCCTCCCTGCCCTCCCAGTTTCACTCCCTCCCAAGGATCCTCCGGGCCCCTTTCAGCCTCTACCATACTCCCTGGCCCGCACCACCTGCCCTACCATCACATGTCACCTCTTTCTCATCAGTTGTGTCTCCTCCTCAGGTGTTTCCTCCAGGAGGCCCTTCCTGACCCGCGGAAGCCACCCCCAGCCACTCTCTGCCCCGGCACCCATTCCACTGATGTCCTAGCACAAACCTCTCTCTGCACCGATCTCCCAGATCGTGTCTGTGTTTGTCGTCTGTCCTCGCACAGAACATAAGCTCCATGAGTTCAGGGTTTCTCTCTGCCCCACTCCTGGCTGTATCATCAGCACCTTATGCAATGCCCGGCGCATAGTAGGTGCTCAATAAATACTTGAATCAGTGAATGAATCCATAGAAGGGCAGCAAAGGACTCTAAAACCATCATAGTCTGCACACATGGTGGGAGTGAAGACAAGGGTTGGGGGATGTGGTCAGAACTCACCCTCCACCCCTCCTCAGCCCCCACCAGCCTGTCTTGCCTTGGGTGTCCACCGACTATGGCTCCCTCCCAACCCCCCACTCAGTCCTGACATCCAGCATGTTCCCTGCCCCTTCCCACAGCTCCTCCTTCCCTGGGGGCTTGTTGGGAGCAAGCGGGAGGAATTCCTGGCCCGAAGTCAGGGGAGGTGCCCTGGCAGGCTCCGGGAGGCAGTGCACACACGCCAGGGACCGCTCCAAATTCCAGCTCCCACGAGCTTGCTGGGAACATGCCAAGCGGGGCCGGGGAGGGGCATGGAGCCCCTCCTCACAGAAGGCAGGAGGGCAAGAGGAGCCTGGGGAAAGGCCAGAGGGGCAGAAGCAGCGGCCAGTCAGAGCGGCCACGGTCAGGGCCCTGAAGGCAGCTAAGTCACTGCCTCCAGTGCCCAGATGGGAAGGCTGAGGCCCCCTGGTGTCAAACTCCAAGCTCCTGATTCTTCCCCAGCCAAGGATCTGGGACGGCAGGGTGTTATGGGTGAGAGGGGTAGGAAAGCGGGGTCGATCTGTGCCCAGAGACCAAATGTCTGGGAAAAAAAAGAGGGGTGTCTGAGGGTCTGGCTAACATGAGACCCCCCTGGAAAGAGCCTGGCCTGGCCGCAGATCTGGGAGAGGGTCTTGAGCTCTCCCTGTCCTCGGCAAACTGGGAAAGCCCCTCCCTCGCCGGCCATGTCCGGGATCCCCACCTGTTCAGTGTGGGGTTGCTCTAGGTGTGCCAACAGTCTCAGTCACTGTGAGTTCAGTGGGCGACAAAAGGGGAGAGGTGTGTCCCAGGGAGAAAAGAAGATGGCAGAGCTTGTGGAAGGCTCTCGGCCTGGCCTCTGCTGGGTCCCCCTCCCAGCCTGTCCCCTCCCGGTCCTGGGTCAGGGCCAGGTGCCATGAGCTCAGGCAGCAGCCCCTGCCCAGCTGTCAGCGCTGGGGCTGCCGCCAACGCCCACACCAGCGCACCTGGCCTGCCACTGAGCCACCCCGCCACCTCCCCCTCCCCTGCTCCTCCTCCCGCCCCCAGCCCCCAAGGTGTGGCCTCGGAATTACAGACAACTGGATCCAAACTTCCAGAACCACGGTGCCTTTAGACTAGAAAATTCTAGACCCTTGGGTTCTTACAATCAGAAAATGCCAAGACCATCAAATATTAGGACATTTTCCATTTCAGTCCCAAGAATTCTTAGAACCAAATAATTTCAGAAATGCAGCATCTTGCAACCAAAGATCAAAACCAAGGAAATGGATTTGGAGAATTCTTAGACAACAATCCCTTTGTCCCAGAGGACAGGAGCCCTGCATATTTCCGGGACTGTTGACGTCCAGGAGCAGAACAAGACAGGCCCTGGTGGAGGTCCTTCAAATGTGGCCCCTGCCTCGAGGCAGTTTCTCTGTGACTAGAACAGCAAAGGTGGGGCGAGAGAGGGGAAGGAACGGAACGGGGTGCTTCTGAGGTGAGGGCCTCTCTTCCAGGCCCTGGGCGGCTACCTTTGCCAAGAAAGGAGAAGAGAAAGAAAGCCGTTGATGCCACAGGTTTGGGCGGCTGGCATGTGGTCACAGAGGTTGGCAGGGTCCCCACCGCCCCCTCCCCACCACCCCCCTGCTGCAGGAGCTTGGAATTTTCTCCTGGCAGGAAGGGCCCACCCTCCTATGAATGGAAATAATCCTTGGCATCTGACCCCTGAGGTGTGCAAGGTCTTTGACAATCAAGCATTATTGTCCTCCCTGCCTCACCCTCAGCCCCGTGTGGAGGGGAAACCGAGGCAGGTGGGGTCTCTGTCTAAACCAAGAACTTAACTCTGCCCCTGGCAGATTCCAGTGGTTCCCAGCCCCGACCACAGAATGTCAGAGCTGAAAGAGCCACAGGGGAGGGGTCTGTCTGGGTCAGCCCTGGCAGAGCAGGTGGGAGCAAAGACCAGAGAGGGCAGCAGTTTGCCCAAAATCACACAGCATATTTCGACATACCATACTTTTTGCCTCCACTAACATTCATTTCCAGGGCCTCCTCTTCCAGGAAGTCTTCATGGATTACTGCCTCATCCCTGGGCCCTTAGCCCCTGAAGACTTTACTACTCCACCATGCAGTGTACTCTAACTACTCAGATCTTGTTCTCTATATTTTATGCAAAATGTCTCATCTTCCCGAGCCTGCATTATTATGGTGTCTCTCCATCAGCCTGGAACTAGAAGCCTTGGACCAAAGCCTCCACGCCCCTGCTCACACACCTCGCATGGCTCCCCACTGCCCAGGACAAAGTCCAACATGGTCTGGAACTCCATGGAGAAGACCCTGAGGCTGCACTCCAACCTCGCCCCTGGGTCCCACAGGGCATGGGTCTCACCCAGCCCCTTGCAGCCCCTGCCAGGCCACCTCTCTCCCTCACAGCCTCACTCCCTGCAGCCTCTTTCCCTCCACCCTCCTTTCTGGCCAGAGCATCCTCATTCCTGAGGCCTCAATTGCAGTTACCTGCCGAGTGTCCGTGCCTCCTCTGGACCACACTGGGCTTCTCCTCTGCAACCCCCGCAGGTGGTGACCTCTGCCTGGGTGCCCACTCCCTGAGGCTGGGCTGGGTCTCACTCAGACTGGACCTTGGACCAGAGGGCCCGCTGCTGGTCCCAGCCCCTCACATGCCTTCAAACCCTGGCCACAATGACAGAAAGTGGGTTCTTGTCTGATCATCCCCATTTTTCAGATTATGAGACTGAGGTACATGTGATTAAATCGCTTCCTCAAGGTTACACAGTCAGTCAATGGCAGAGCTGGGATTGGGTCCCTAAAAATCTAGCTCCAGAGGCCACATCCCGACCCGTTAGGTCACACTGTCCAGCGAAACGAAGACAGAAACATGGAGCCCTCACAGCCTTGGGGAGTCTAGGGGATCCGGGAAGTGAGAGACCACCTAGCTCAAGCCCCTGAGGCCCCTGAAAGAGCATATCCCTTCTTCAGGAGCCCTTCCTCCCCCCACATACACCATACCCACAGAGAGAGGCACAGACGGAGAGACACAGACGCACGTCCTTGGCCTCCGGGGCCGGCTGCCGGAAGCACTCCGCTGCCCAAGCCTTTTTCACTTCAACTTTTCCTAAATTTGCTTTGAGGAAGTTGCTGTTGCCTTGGCGTTCTCCCCCTCTCTCACGCGCTCCAGACCACATCCCTTCCCACCCCGACTTCTCTGGAAGCCTGAAGAAAGGTGACCAAAAAAAAAGAGAGTGGAAAAGGGACAGTACACGTGAGGGATAAGGTCATCCTACACATGGTAGCGGGTGATCGTGCGGTAAGAAAGAGGCAAGATGAGCCCAGCGGGGCGTCGGGAGTGCTGGGGGAGTGGGGTGCGCTTATAACCTGGGCAGCTCGGACAGGCCTCACTGAGAAAGCAACATCTCGGCAAATTTCCAGAGGAGGGACATCCCAGGAAAGGGGAGAGCAAAGGCCCTGAGGCGGGGGTGAGCCCGCCCTGTGAGAGGAACAGAGAGAAGAGGGGGCCAGTGTGGCCATGGACCAGTGTGGGGAGAGCGAGGGAAGTGAGGTCATGGAGGTGGCCGGCCGCTGTGCTGACACGGGGCCTTTAACTCTGCCTCCGGTGGGGGCCCTGCAGGGTTCGGAGCAGAGGGAGGACGCATTTTTTTATTATTGTGGTAAAACGCACATAATATAAGATTTACCATCTTGATCACTGTTAAGTGTACCTTTTAGTGGTATGAAATACATACCCATCCTTACAACTCTTTTCCTCTTGTAAAACGGAAAAACTCAGTTTGGAGGAATGCAATTTGACTTGAGTTTTAACAGGATCGCTCTGGCTGCTGGGTAAAGACTAGACATGAGTGTACAGAACGGAAGCAGGGACTCAGACTAGACATGAGTATACAGAAGGCCAGGGAGTGGGGGCACTGTCCCAAAGGCAGGACCCCCAGGTTCCACCCTGACGATCGGCGTGACGTTGGGGAAAATCACTTCGTCCATTCTTACATTTGTTTGTTTATTCATGCCTTCGGTCAACTGGTCTTTCGACAGAAAGTTATTGAACACCTACTATGCGCTTGGCACTGTGCTGGGTGCAGGGGGGCACAAGAACACCAGAACAGACACAGCTCCTGGCTGGAAAGAGAGACACAGAGCCAAAAGCAGCACAAGTGATAATGCGGTGACAGTCTTGGTGTGGGTGATGAGGGAGAAGCAGAGACAGCAGGAAGAGTGAATATCAGAGGACTCTGATGCCGGTGGGATCGAGGGAGGCTTCCAGGAGGAGATGACATTGGAGCCAAGGCCAAAAGCAAGCTGGGGTTACCCAACACAGAAAAAAAAAAGGAAAAGCATTGCAGGCAGAGGAACAGCCTGTGCAGAAACTCTTAGCTTCCTGCTTCTGTGAAAGGCTTCCTCTCCTTCACTCCTCCAGGTAAAGGGGCTCAGAGGAGCCTGTGAGGTTCCTCCTGTAAAATGGGGGTCCTCTCAGTGCCTACCTCCCCTGGATGAGTCGTAAATGAGCCAACGCAGGGCAAACACCGGGTGTGGTGTCCAGCACATGACGCATGAGGCCAACTTCGCCACCCCCACCCACCCTTCCTGGTCTGGAGAAGTGAGGCCCTTTGTGATGGGGCGTGACGGAGGGTCTCAGGGAAGACCTCCCACAACCTACCCCCCAATCCTCTCAGCTTGCTCCCCGCTGTACCTGAAATCTCTCTATTACAAACTCATTCCTTTGAATTGAGCTTTCCCACCCTTCCAGAGCCACCGTTCCTAATCAGGTTAGCGTTGGGCAGGGTATTGCTCAGCTTTCACAGCTCAGCTCAAGCCTTCCTCTTTCAGGAAGCCTTCCCTGATTGCTGCAGCACATAGAGTCTCTGTCCCTGTGTCTCCCTACCTCCTCACTTTGCACTGGCCTTTCAGAGTCCTAACTTCGGAGCCGAAAGGTCCCTAGAAATTTTCCAATTCGGCCCTCCCTGAGCCCCCATGCTTCAGATGAGAAAACTGAGGCCCACACACTGAGTGCTCAGGGCAGCTGGAATGGGGGCCAGGCCACCCCGAGGCCCCGCCCAGTCATTGTCCAGTATGCGACCCAGTCAGTGCAGATCAGATCGCCACTGGCATTCACACATACAAAGGAAAGGTGCAGGCGTCCGCCGTGCCCAGGATTCCTCTGGAAATTTCTCTTTTGCCAGGAGGTTCCTATGCAGCTGGGGATCCTTGATCCATCTGCTGAATGGAACCCCAGGCCAAGGAGATCTCTCTTTCCTTTAATGATGCTCGGCTCACTGGACTTCTACATCGTGTCCAGGTTTGTGCTATTGATCAGGTTTTTAAAGATAAAAGCAAAGCTGCAAATTCCCAAATTCAAAGGCTGCGTGTGAAACAAGCTCTCTCTGAGGGCCAAACCAACAGCTGGGGGCTGATTTGGGCCTTGGGCTGCTGACTGCCACCTCTGGCTTAGTGGGCCTTGGGTGCCAGACCAGACAGGGCCACATGCTGGCTGTGCGAACCTGGGCGAGTCAGCTGCCCTGTCTCAGCCCTGGTTTTGCCATCTGCAAAATGGAAGCAATTTTGCCTTCTCATAAGGCTGCCGCACACTCAGTATCTACTGATGGAGAGTGTGGGCCTCGGGCCAGAGGCCGGGCTGGGCACATCCGGGCAGAATCCCACTGAATCCTCCCTATACCCTGAGTGCTGTCACAGCCCTGGGAGGAGACTGAGCCAGGATTCGGCCCTGGCTGGCTCTTTCCCCACTACATGGAGCCACCTTGGCACAATCAGGAGGCCTGGGCAGGACAACTGTGGTGGCCCCACATGGTAGAGGCACAGCAGCCTGTGATGAGCTGGTAGGTAGATTGGGGCCAAACTGTGAGGAGCTTTGAATGCCACACCAAGGTGCCTGATGCATAGTCAGCGCTTAATAAATGTTTTGTGTATATGGTCTACGGCCATGCCACCCTGAACAAGCCCGATCTCATCTGATCTCAGAAGCTAAGCAGGGTCAGGCCTGGTTAGTACTTGCATGGGAGACCACCTAGGAAGACCAGGTGCTGTAAGTGTAAAAAATTTAAAAAAATAAGGAATTGTAAGCTGACAAGTTCCTTGCAATCTGTGAGGTCAACCAAGGGTTGCCTTGCCTAAAAAAAAAAAAAAAAAAAATTATATAAAAATAACTAAAAATACTTTGTGTATATGAATGAATGAACGTGCAATGAGGAGCCATGGAGAGCTTGGGAGCAGAGAGGGCCTGCCCCTGGTTATTTATGTAAGGGGCTTGGGACAGCGCCTGGCTCCAAGAAGGCAGGGCAAGGTGATAGGCACGGTGCTGGATCACTGTGCTTGTCCCTCCAGAACCTCTATCTCCCCTTCCGCCCCCTGCTCGGGGCCCCAGGACGTTGACCTATAGGGACTGCATCAGCCCAGCTCCTTTGACTTCCAGTTGGGTTCAGCCACTGAGAGTCACCAACAGGAGACTCAAAAGTCAAGGCTGGTGGCCTGCTGGTTTAACAACCACCTCTCCGAAAGAAAGGCCCAGATGTAGTGTCCCCGATTTCCCGGATGTGAACGCTTCCACGTGGGTGGAGAAGAACGCACCGGCGAATGGGTGATGTCATGATGCTTCAGTGGGCCTCAGTGTTGCCAGACTGGCATGTTCAGGGCTGTGGCCGCAACGGAAAACAGTGTGGTTGTGCCGAGGTGTGTCCACTGGCCCCGGTGTGTGAACGGGCTGGTGTGTCTGTGAGAGCCGGTGTCCCCTCTGCTCGGGCTCACCGTCTCTAAAGTGGAGGTGATGCTGACGCTCCTGCCCCCCATCGAGGGGACTGCACGAGCGAGAAGAGGCACATTTCTGTGCCTGCCAGGTGCCAGGAGGGTGGTGGGTCTTCACATCCTGACCATTGATTGCCTCAGTCCCAGTGTCGCACGCCGGTCTGGGTGACCAAGCTCGGAGGAGGCTCCGAGGAGTGGCCCGATGCGGAGCGGGAGCCTGCAAGAGGAGCCACCGAGACGAGGCGGCGGACAGCGGGGATGGGGAAGTTGGCGGCCGGCTATCTTTAGCGCATTCTCTCACAGCGCTTTTCCTCTGCCTGGCTGCACGGGGCTGCGGAATGGAGGCGCCACTTCTCCAAAGTCACATGAAGCTGGTGACCTGGAAGCCAGCTGTGGGGCCGGGGCCCGGGAAGGGTGGGACTGGCTTGGGGTTGGCTCCCCCACTCCCACCTGTCTGCTGGCAGCCCTGAGGGCAGAGTCCCCTGCTGCCCCACCTATGAAGCAAGCGGGGGCCCATGTGAGCTTGTGAGGGGGGCTGTAGTGGCTGCTGGGAAGTGGGGTGCCCTCCTCCTCGCAGGAGCCTCTGGGCCCCACCAATGAGGTCAGTGCTTACAGTGTTTAACACTGAGGGCCTGGAGCTGGGATTGGAATACCTGCTTCACTGCTCCTGAGAGTCTGACCCGAGGAGCCATCGCTGGGCATCTCTGTGCCTCAGTTTCCTCATTGCGAGAGCGGGAGTAGTAAAAGGAGCAACAGCCCACAACTTACGGGGCCACTATGACCATTCAGTGAGGTGCGACATTTAAGACACCTGGCAGAGCATATTCCGGCTCTGTGGCCTTGGAGGATTCTCTGACTCTGGGCCGCCGCTTTCCTCATCTGTGAAATGGGAATAGCGGTTGTAAGGATTAGATCGAGGAACTCTGAAAGGGTCTAGCACAAGGCTTGATACACAGTGGATGTTCAACAAACAAGCACCCTACTCCTTCTGTCTTGAGCCAAAATATGCTTTCTAGGCCTCTAGTAGCATAGAGAGGGTTGGGATAAGGGGAGGCGGGGCTGAAACCCCAGCCCAGTTTTATACTGTGTGCCTCCAGGCAAGTCGCTCATCCTCTACAAGCCTCAGTTTCTTCCCTGTGAAATGGGCTAATAATAGCAACTGCCTCAAGGGGTAATCCTGAAGGTGTTTATATATAGAAAGCACTTAGCATGGTGCCTGATAGGAGTAAGATACTCACAATTACTACCACCTGCCGGCTTGGGCACTGCCCTCCGTGGGCATCCAAAGTCAGTGTGAGTGCCGGGCACTGTGGGCCGGGGGCTGGGGAGGTTGAGCCCTGGGCAGCATTGAACAGGTGGGTCCAGGGGGCTGATGAATGCCAAGGACATGGTAATGATTTTGATAGTTTAGTAGTTCTGATACGTTAATAGCCCCTAGAAGGTTCCTCGGTGCCTCTTCCCTAATTCCTGGGCCCACGGGCATTCCTCTTCTGCCTCGAGTGTGGTCAGCCAGGCCCCTCTCCTCTCGGGGGTCCAGCCCAGCTTCTGATCCTGCTACTGATAGGGCAGGGAAAGTTATTTGGGCTCCTGGGAGCAGGCCAGGAGTCTGGGCCTGGGGCAGGGGGATGGGAGACATGGTGCTGGAGACCTCGAATGCCAGCATGAACGGCGAGACATCGCACGGAGGGCGGGAGACCCGTGAAAGATTCAGACAAGTAGCTGCGCGCTGAGAGCCGATGGGAGGAGGGTGAGGCTGCGGGAAGCGCAGGACCGGGCATCTGGAGGGTTCGTGGGGTGGGGGTGGGAGAACAGAGCCCCAGCCGCTCAGGCCCCGCTGGCAAGGCTGTCAGTGAGGATCCAGGAGAGAGCATTTTGGGGTGAGCCCATGAGGTGGCAGCCAGCTGCCCACTCCCCAACCCCCCGAGGCCATCTCCAGGTGAGCTCATCGAGGTCACTAACTGTCACTACCTTTTAAGGCGATGGCAGCTCCTGCCACCACCTTGTTTCCACTTGCTCAGAAATTCCCAGCAGGTTTTTTTTTTTTTTTTTTTAAATCAGGAGGAATGGAATGAGACTCCTTGTTCTGTCACCACAGGATTCCAGTGAAGCCTGTCTGGGGGTTTTGGTGACAGGAAGCACACACCAACAGGCACTGAGATGCACCCTCAGTGACACGCACAGGCACAGACTGCAGGAGACAGCTGCCCCACAGGTCCACAGAAATGCCTGAGCACCCTCATCTGGGACACCCAGACACATGCACAAGCATGGGCAAGTCCCAGAGACACAGGGAGTAACATTTACTGAGCACCTACTATATGCCAGGCCTTGGCTGGGGAGGCAGGGGTAATCCGGTCCTGCCTCACAGACCTTCCCCTGGGGAGCTGCCTCCCCAGAATCTGAACCTAGAGCCTCATTCCCGCCTCCGAGCCTTTGCACCCGCTGCTCCCTCTGCTTGCGTTGTTCTCCCTGTAGAGCTCCAACAGATTGGGTCCTTCAACACCCTTGGGTCTCAAAGAGGCCTCCCTCCTCCCCCGTCACTTTATCCGTGGCCTGTTTTATTTCTTCACAGCATTCATCACTTCTAAAACTGTCTTGATTACCTGTGTTTAGACTGCCACCCACCCCTAGCTAGGGCCTTTGAGTTCACCACTGCTCCCAGCACCTGGAGGTGTGCTGGTCCAGGAGTTCTTGAGTGAAGCTGATCTCACACACACGTGTGGTTCAGCCTTCACACTGCCCCCAGGAAGCCCTTCTTGTCCCAGCCATTCTATGTGCCCAGTGAATCTCCTTCATTTGGTGCCACAACCACTGCCATCAGACGAGAGTCACCATCAGACGAGACTGAGGCTTGGAACTGTCCTGGGATGTGCCCAGTCAGTCACTCGCTGGCCAGAGGCAGAGCAGAAACGAGGAAGATGGGGATGTGGGGCTGGTCAACAGCCAAAGGCTCAGACCACATCAAGCGAGCCTACCCCTGAAAAGGGCTCGCTACCCATGTCTCATGTTTGAAGACATGAGTGTGGCGACAGTCTGGAGGTTTGGTGCTGGATGCGTGTATGTATGTGTGTGTAAATGTGTGCGTGTTCTCAGCCTGGGAGCAGACTCTTCTACCCCTGGGGGGGCTTCTGTTTTCTGAACCCCACATCCCCAATCATCCTGACTACCTATACCCACAATTGAGCAGAGCCCTGGACAGAAAGCGAGGCCCAGCCAAGATGTCTCAGACCAGCGAGCCTGAGCTGAGTGGGCAGCTGGGCTCCGGGGCTGGCATAAGGATGTGAGGGGAGGCCCACTGGCATGAGCAAGGGAATGAGATGGAGCCCCTGCCCAGCTCAGGGTCCTCCTCAGGACCTGACTGGACACAGGTTCCCGCAGCAGAGCCCAGGCCCCATGCTTGGCTCCGCCATGGACAAGCGCCGACCCGCTCTGGCTGTGGGTTTGACGCAGGAGTGGGGGATCTGAGACCTTGGTTAGGGAGGAGACTCCACCACTTGTACAGCAACTCTCCTACAGGGCTGAGGGGCTGGCCCAGCAGGTGCCACCCACTCCCACCCCCTGGTGGCTCCATCCTGAAGTGCAGCTTCAGCGACTCGGCCCTGGATCCAGAGCTATGGGACTGCAGTAGTCTTCCCTACATTAGGGCAGAAGTAGCTCTTTAGGCCCACTCCCCCGACCCGAGGTCAGGAGCTCCAAAAATGTTGGGAGGACAATGAGCGTCAGGATTAGGATTCCTGCTCAGTGCCTACCTCCTCCTCAGCACCCATGTCTACATTCTCCTCCGAACCTTGACTTACATTTTAAGGTGTTACTAGGGACAACTTGGGCCACCTCTAATCATCCTTGAGACAGTACCACATAACGGGACCTCAGTCCACCCCTGGCTATCACTTCTTCGGTAAAGGATCAGAGGGACCAGAGGCCAGGTGATTGGCCTCACCAGCTGCCAGACTGCTGCGGAAGGCAGTCAGGTGCTGCATCTGTGGTCTCGGCCCTCAGCTGGGTAAGGCTGCTGAAGTATAACAATGCCACACGGCCAGATGTGGCAAAAGCCTTGGTTGGGAATAAACGGGGAATCGACTGGGCCATCTTGCACGACTGGAACGCCAGGAACTGCACTGGGGCTCAGAGGCCATGCCAGTCTCTGAAGGGTCAGAGATCAGAGGCCTCGCTATTTTGAGCTTGAAACCAAAACATGGATTCTGGTGGCCCTGATTCTGGACAACTCAGTGCCCACTGAACATGCTGGTCAGCACAGAACAGGGTGGGCACCTCCTGCAATGGGTGCTGAGCCAAGTCCCAAGGGCAGACGCAGGCCAGAATAGATCCAGGGCCTTGACCAGACAGGGCGGGCCTGGACAAGGCTTTTAACCTCCACCTGCATGGGAGCTGGGCGAGCAAAGCCACCTTCCTCCAGGTGAACACTTAAGCGGTCCCCTCCCAGTTCAGGTGCAGTGCTACCTTCTGCATGACAGCCCCTCTCCATCTGTCCTCTCCCAGCGCCAGAACTGGGCTACAGGTTACGAAAGAACCAAAACAACAAGCCTTAACTGGATCCCGCTCCTGTGTGGATTAGTACCTACTTATGTGTACACCGAGCAGACCCAGGGTCTGCCCTGCCACGCCCATTAGCAACCAAAAGCATCAGGGAACAGCAAGTCCTCACTGCCTCCTTCCCATCCCCACAGCTGCCACCCAAGCTGTGCAAACACTTCCACAGCCGAGCCCCAGCCGCCTCACCCCAGTGACAAACATTTTGCACAGCTCACTGCCGCAGGGTACCTTCAAAAGTTCAGGGGCTGACCCAGGCTCGGCTTCTGCCCCACCCCCACCTGGCACCTGGGCCGCTGAGTGGCAGGGGGCAAAGGAGATCGAATGAGGCTGAGAGGCTGAGGGCAGCATGCCTCTGGGAGCTCCAGGCCCATGTGGAAGAAGCCAGGACTGGGAAGGGTAAGTCAGAGGCAGATGGCACTAGAAAATAAGTTTTATTGAGACCCCCACCAGCTGCACAATCTGCTCCTGACATTAAGCTCCTTCTTCCTTTGCAATTCGGTCTTTCTTAAGTGGTCCCTGTGGAGAAAGGTACAGAGGACAAGGTAAGAGATGGAGGAAAACAAGTAGCCAGTAAAAGCCACACCCTAATGAGATCAGAGACTCCGGACCATCCTCCCCAGCCCTAGATGGACATTTGACAGGACAGGTGACAGTAGCTGGGAGGCACCCAGAACCCAGCTTGAGAGCAGCCAGAGGTGCTCACCATGAATGCTTTCTTCTCCTCCACTGTCTGGAAGCGGCCATGGCCAAACTTGGAGGTGGTGTCGATGAACTTCAGGTCAATCTTCTCAAGGGCCCGGCGTTTGGTCTGCACCAGCAAGGACTGTGGGCCGAGAGCAGGGGGTTAGTTAGGAAGGGCAGGCCTTTCCCTGTACCATCTTACCTCACAAGCCCGAGGACAGGATCAAAACCCGAATCGGCCTGTTGTGGAGACCAGGCTGCATCCCCCCGCCCCCACAGCTCATTGTCTGGCAGGCTGCATCCCAGGATCTGTCCCCATGTGACTGCAGCAGCAACCAACTGGGCCAGACTGGAATTTCCTCCTCCCAGGACTTCAAAGACAAAGTTTAAGGAGCAGTAGCCCCCCTTTTCCTTTGAACGCCCCTCTCCTAACAAAGCTCAGCCTGTGTCTGGGTCCCTCATGTTAACGACCTTCTTCCCCTCCTCCAAAGGACCCCGCGCCTCACCTTGCGGAGAGTGAGCACTCGCTTTTTGGTTCCCACCACACAGCCTTTCAGCATGACGAAATCATTGGTCACTTCACCATAATGGACAAAGCCACCCTGGAAAGAGGTCACTGGGTCAGCACAGGTCAAGCATGAGGCTGGAGGTTAAGTTCGGACACACAGGACCCCTTCAGGTGCAGGTGTGGTCCCCGGCCACCGGTCCCCCGGCTATTCTCAGAAGGAAGGCAGCAAGGAACATTTCCGCAGTCTGACTCGGGCGCTGTGCCCAGCGCTCATTCCACAGCCTCATCACCGAACAGCCGGGCCGGAGCCCCCACTTCTCACCACCAACCCCAAATGGTGGATGCAGACGGACAGCTGGCTGCTGTGTAGGGAACATTAACTGACTCTGCAAACACACCCTCACGAATCAGCCAGGCCCCAACGCACCAGGGCCCCATGCGACAGGCAAGGCTGGGGGCAGACTGAGAGAAGTCTGCCAGGCCCAGGACCGCAGGGGCCCAGAGAAGACAACTCCCGCTACTCACCAGAGGGTTGATGCTCTTGTCAGACAGGTCATAATCAGTGGAGGCGTTGTTCTTGATCAGCTTGCCATCCTTAATGAGGTAGCCCTGGCCAATCTTATAGATCTGAACGAGAAGGGAACACGTGTGAACACTCGGCAGAGGAAACAGGGCAGGAGACCTTCGTGCTCTCATCCCCTAGACAGCAGGCTGGCAGGGATGGAAGGACTGCCACTAGGGACAAGTCACCCCCACTCAGTAACAGGCTCTGGAAAAGCAGCTCCAACTTCAGTCCTAGCAATGAGGTGTCTGTCCCCAGCTCAAAGCAGAAAGGAAAGACGGCTGGCTCTGAAGACACTGCTATCCAACTGTGACAGCAAAGACCACCCCACCACTTCACGAGGAGAGAACAGAAAGGCTCTTCTCCCCGGTCACACCAAGAGCTGCACCAGAACACCCTCGAGGCTGACCCCTGAGTCAGAACTGTGCCCATCACAAGAGCGGTTAAGTCCGTGTGATGCCCAAGAGCTGTACTAAGGGAGCAGTGACAGGGACTAGAACTCTCTCCCAGCCACCTTTCCCCTCCCAGGTTGAACTCTCCACACGGCCGCGGGCACCTCACCTTCTTGTTGATCTCGGTGCGGTGATGGTAGCCTTTCTGCCCAGCCCGGGCCACGGAGAAGGCCACTCGGGCAGGATGCCACGCCCCAATACAGGCAACCTTGCGCAGCCCCCGGTGGGTCTTGCGGGGCAGCTTCTTGGTGTGCCAGCGGCTGGTGACCCCTGGAATACACACACACTGTTACTCGGGTATCTGGCCCTCATGCCAGTGGGCCCGTTCCTGCTGAGTGCCCACTTGAGTTCATTCATTTGTGAACAAATGCCCAATGACTGGCTAAGTTTAAAGGACAGACAGGTTTATCTGTGTGTCACCCTCCAACTCCCACATCCCCTCAAACTGAATACCTGTCTAGATGTGACTCTTGAGTTCTAAATGCAGGACAAACGGACTCTGGGAGAAATTAACCCTGAACTAGAGGTCACATCCCCAGTGCCCATGCTGCCCTACGCCACCCGCCCCCAGCGCTGTCCTCAGAAGGCAGGCAGCGAGGAACATCTCCGCAGTCTGTGACTCGGGCACTGTGCCCAGCGCACATTCCACAGCCTCGTCACCGAGGGTTAGGGCTAGAGACTGGTCTCCTGAGAGGTAACCATGGCAACCTGGACCACTGCAAAGCTCACCTTTATAGCCCTTGCCCTTGGTCACCCCAATGACATCGATCATCTCGTCCTGTCCAAACACTTGGTTCACGGGGACCTGCTGCTCCAGTCTCTCGCGGGCCCAGTCCAGTTTTTCAGCCACCGTGCCTCCGTTCACCTGGATCTCCATGAGGTGGGCCTTCTTCTGGCGCAGAGGAAGCAGGCGCATCTAGGGGCAAACAAGTGCAGCTTAGTGTCAAGCTCTCCTCCCACGAAGAAAGCCTTGCCATGACTCCCCACTGGGTACAATTCCCCTTTCAACTCAGACACCCGCATCGCCATCAGGATGAGTACCCTTAACTGACACATCAAGACACACCGACTTAACCAGATCCTAGCACCAACTAGCCCAATGTTCCTGACCACTGTCCTTTTGGCCAGTTCGTCTGCGGCACTGCCCTAGTTTCCCTGGGTTGACTATCAGCAAGCCACTTTACTTTGGAAAGCAGGACACTGCACCCAAGTATAAACTGCCAAGAGTCAGAAAACAAACTCAAGCTTAAAACCTTTAGTTAAGAAGTACCCAGTGTCCTACATAGAACTTTATCCAGTGGTGGACACACACTATAAATCAGTGCTAACGTGGTTGTCACTACATGAGAACAAAGCACTCAGGAATCGGGGTGTACACCCAGGATAACGGCCCAGACCACAAAGGAGACACCCACTCTAACCAAGCCAGCCAAGGGCTCCTTCAGCTCACAAGTCAGGTCTGAAGGGCAAACAGCCAGAATGCCCCCACTGACTTCACTATTTTCAGCCAGACACTTGACAGCATCAATCATGAGTCACCAATTCCTTCAATCAGTATTCCTTAAAATGGGATATGGCTTCCCAAATTAAGAGCCAGTAGGGACACAGTGCCCTCTGCTGGCAAATGAGACACCAACCCACAAGTGTGGAGGCACTGGATGCTTCTCAGGCCATCCTCCAGTTGACCTTAACCCAGCCCCAAGAACCCAGACTTCAAGGGCAGGGAAGTGCCTGGACTGTGTTGCTGTAACTTAAGCCCCAGGCTGCTTACTGGCCTAGCTCCATCACTGGAAAGTACGTATGAGGAATCTGACCCTGTCTTAGCATCCCTCTAACATGCTCAGGCTTGGCACGAAATCATGTTTGAAATGAGGGATCGACTCAGATGACTGAATCTCATAGGTGGCATCTGACATTCAAAGCCACATGTTATAGCTCACCTCCATGGACAGGAAGCAGCCAAGTTGCCCTCTTGGGCACACTGGGGAGTACCCACCTGGGTGTGGGCGATGACACGGATAACCTGGCAGTACTTCTTCATGCTGTTGAAGTCCTTCTCCAGCTGCTTCTTGCCATCGTCATCCTGCCACTTCTTGCAGTATTTGGTGAAGGCCTTCTTCTTAGATTTGTGCCTTCAGGAGCAGAGCAGAGTTGGGGACGGGGGCCGGGTGCAGGCCTTCATCACCCCTCCGAGGGGTGAGCGGAAGGCACACGGGCACCACGTGGGGATGGGGCTCATTGCCGGCTTCTAAGGAGCCTTTTCCACCGGCAAGCGGAGCCTGGATGGAGCTCATCGGGCAAAGCCGAGCGGAGCTGAGCAGAGGTCCACAAGATTAATTCAAGTCACAAACATTCGAACACACACTAATTCTTGCTCCGGCCTAGCCTTTACGCAGACCACATCCCAGGGCAAGACTGGGACAGTTCCACTGCTCTCAATGTCTAATTGGACTCAGTACCTTCCAGCAACCAGGACAATACTGAAAACTAACTCCTCCACCAACACTCCCACTAAGCTAAACATAAAGGGATCTCCAGGTGCTGCTCCCAGCTCAGGAAACCACCAATGCTCAAGGTCTGTCTGCAAGTGTTCTGTTTAAGAAGCAACTAACACTAACACCAGAGTAGCTAGCCCCTCCCCTACCAGAGGGGAGCCCTGCACAGGGTGCTTCTCTCCAGTCCCCAACTTAGGGCCTGGTTGGTCTCCCCCTCCCTTACCAGTTCTTATAGAAGCGCCTTTTGCACTCATCACTGATGTGCTCAGCAAAGATGGTCTTGAAGGTACGAAGGCCTCGGGGGGTTTCCACATAGCCCACGATACCCACCACCACCATGGGTGGCGTCTCCACAATGGTCACAGCCTCCACAACTTCTTTCTTGTTCACCTCTGCAAAGAAAGCAGATAGTCAGATTCGAGTGTGCCAAGATCCCCAACAAAGGGATACAGTATTTTGTAGAAAAACATGAAATGCTCACACAGGCCACGAGGACAACCTGTTTCAGATAACAGGTTACAGAAGCAGGGCCACCTCAGCAATCTAGACTCCCAAAGGGCTGCCCTTGCTGCACATTTGTTTGCACACACGGACATTTTTAACTCAAAAGACATATAATCCTAGTAAGAGGCAAATTAACAGCCTGGCTTCAGTTCTTATCTCAGAAATCTCTAGAAACAAATTCCTTATTACCTAGATAATACAATAATACCAAGGAAATACAATGGAGTATCACAACAGTTGAGTTGAAGCAAACATTAACTGTCTAACATTAATATATACCACAAGGAAGTAACCAGAGCTGTACTACTTGGACGACTTTTTGACTTCAAACCTCACAACTCAGGGACATGGGGAGCATTCAAACTTTTTAGTCAACATACTTCTCTATTCTGTGGCTCCTGACAACTTAACTCACCATGCTCAAGTTTAATACAACACTCACTTAAAGCAAAACAGTGCTGGCCACGTGTATTCTGGGAATATTAATTAGTTCTAAAATATGTCATCTCCACTCTGCTATAGTGGGATTGTTGATCTCTTAAGACCGTCCTCTGACAGCTCAGCTGCAACTAATCTGTCCCCACCCTCAATTCCTACCCCCTACCAACAGCAGCTTGGAGGATGCAGCGTGTACGTACTGGATCCTGGCCTATCGACCTCGCGCACGATGTGAGTCATGCCAGCCTTGTAGCCCAGGAAGGCTGTGAGGTGGACAGGCTTGGAAGGGTCATCCTTGGGGAAGCTCTTCACCTTCCCACGATGCCGGCTGCTGCGCTTCCGAGGCAAAAAGCCCAGGGATCCGTGCCTGGGAGCAGAGAACTTCCTGTGCGACTAGGAGAAAATGACCAATATTAGCATCTGAACTTGTAACTAACTTACTTCTCTCTTCTGAACAATGATGAATCCAAATGAGACCCATGTAAACGCTGATTAGGTTCACTTTTTGCAGGGTCATACATCCTGAAACAGTATTCAACTGAGGTGAAACTTCATCTCAAATCCTCATTCATATTTCTCTAAATGGGACAAAAGCACATTAAGTGCTGACATTAAAAATAACTTAACAGATGGCTTTATGGGCGAGTCAGAGAGTCTAACTACAAAAGAAAATTCAGGGTCAAACTGCTGGGAAGCAGACAATGGAACCAAAAGATCCTCCAGCTGCACTGATACATAGGCCACTAGAACTCGACAGAGCCAAATCAGAACGTGACAATCAGCAGCAGAGACTCTGTCCGCCCGTCAATTGAGTTCATCATCTGTGGTTTCTGGGAACTCTAGAGGCCTGAGTCGTCCCAACCGCCCCCGACATTTCAGAACGAGGACTCAACAGCTCTCGCTCTAGTCTCCTCGATGCTTTGATTTCTGCACTGCCCAGTAACAATTATAGGGTCAAGTGCCCCCACTCAAGGTCTCCTGGCCAAAACGCTCATGGACTCCAATATCGATTAGCCCTAAACAACTCATGTCGAGACCCAGAAATAATCCAACGGCTTTAAAACTGTAGGTGTCTGGGCCCCGATGCCCAGCTCCCGCACCAAGGCCTCTCACCACCCAGCCGACCGGCAAGTCCAAAGCCAGCAGCCGGTGTTTTTCAGAAAATAGGCCTGGCTGCGGATGCCGCCGAGATCCCTGTGCTCCCACAGCTGGCTCCCGGCGCTGGGAGAGCCGAGATGGCGGCGATGCGCCACGGATTCAGCCACGCCACCATTACAAAGGAGAAGGCCGCCATGTCACTACCTACCATGCTGCCGCCGAATGCCGCCGATAGAGGTCGGGCGCCGCTTGGGGCGCAATATATAAAGTCCAGCCTGGCTCCGCCTCTTCCGGCGTGCGAGCGCGCACCCGCGGCGGACGTCAGGTCGAGGCGTGGGTACGGGCGCCGCCTGCACGCACGCTCGTCCTCGCCCAGCGGACGTTCCCAACTCGGCGTTGATTTCCGAGGCAGGAGTCGGAGCCCCTACGGCGAGCGGCTTGGTTCAAACAGTGAAAAGCCTCGGAAACGCTGGTGAAGAACTGGAATGCAATAAACCTACGGCCATGGGCGGCATCCACATTTCATGAAACATGCCGTTCGGCTTTAGGAAGATGGATGCGTCGCTTTTCATATGAAACGCAGTCACCTCTGGAATGGAATAACCCAGCTGTGGTCTTCAGTCCACAGCGCTTTCACACGTGGTATCCGTTTCCGGCCCACAGAGTAGATCAGCATTGTTGCCATTTTGCGGGCACAGAGTTGGAACGAGTTGCCTACTCCCACCTGCTCTAAATTGGAAAGAAAAGACTGAACCCCTGGTTTTCCGGCTCCAATCTAGAGCCGCTTCCACGACACCAGCTTGCCCGCAATGCGTCCTGATTTCAGACACCCCCCCACACACACACACGCACACCCAAGCTCCGTGTCGCCATTCCTCCCAGTGGCCCGTTGCAGTGGCCCGAGCTTGGTTCTGAAGGTCTCTTGAGGGCGCCTGGGGTCATGGGTCCAGCCGCCCAGCCTCACGGAACCTGGCCTTCCAGACCCTCTGCATGAAGATACCCTTGCTGTTTTCTGCCGGGGCTCCCAGGTGACCGAGGAGGCTCCTAACCTCTCCCCGCCTCCAGACTTGCCCTTCCAAATCTTTCTAAGAATCAAATCTCATTCTGTTACTTCCCATGCCCCCACCCTGCATTGTTTCCTCAAGATTAAGCGTTAATTCCCGAGGCTGCCGCCACAAGGCTCTGCCCTAACCAAGCACTCCAGCTTCTTCCGGGCAGTGGAGCTCACACATTCTCCCTCTTGTCACCTTCCACCTCCATGCCACCTCGTCATGGTCTTTGATTCCCCGCCTGGGCATTGCTCAACACCGTTGTTAAAAAACATTCTCATTTAATCCTCACACCATCCCGGAGGGGCAGCGCTGACAGATCTTCAGTCCCTTATTAAATCTTTGGGGCCAGATGTGTTTCCAAATTCAGCATTTTTCATGTTTTAGATAATATCATGCAATATGGTGCACATACTGTATATTATGTAATCCTCCCAAAACTCTGATGAAATACATTAATTAATTCTGTAAAGAAATATGAATATTCACATTAAGTGGGATAGATATAAATAGCCTCCCAACAGTTCAAGGCTGATTTAACTGCTTGAAAAATTGAGATCGGTGTGGTTTTTGCTACCAAGTGATTTAAATTTTTTTATTTCATAATTGCAGAGAAGGGATTATGACACACATTATCCCCTCTCACAGAGAAAACTAAGTTTCAGGCCAAGAGGAAAGAATTTGACAAAAATCAAACAGTTCATGAAGGACAGCTCAAGTCTGAGTCTAGATTGAGTTTTCATGACATCAGACTCAGGGGTCAGTAACACCATCCCTGAAAAGGAGCCCTAGGTCCTGAGTCACTCGCTCACGCAACAAGAAATTCTTACTGAAAACCTACTCTGTGCCAGGTAATGCACCAGACTGTGAGAATATAGAGGGGATCAAAATAGCCATCATAACGGACCAAATAAGACTATTTAAAATCGTAATAAGGGATGAAGTACAGCATAGGAATATAGTCAAAAATATTGTAATAACTATGCATGGTGCCAGGTGGGTACTAGACTTACTGGAGGTGGGGGGTGTGGGGATCACTTTGAAAATTATGTGAATGTCTAACCACTATGTTGTACACCTGCAATTAATATAAAATAATATTGAATGTCAAAAAAAATTGTGGTGAGGGTTAAAAAAGATTTAACAAACTGTCACTGAAGGTCCTGGACAGACTGTTCCCCGTTTGCAGTCATGAGAAAGGACAACATCAACGGACTGCACTGTCATACCAGTTGTGCATATAGTTCACTGGGATAGTATTGCCTTGGGCCTTGGTTTCCCCATCAGTTAAATGAGGGTTCTTTCCTCGTTTGTGTACCAAGGGCTGCTCTGCCTAAGAATGACACTAAGGGACCACCTGTTAAAAGGGATAAGCTAGAAGGGCTTTCATTGACGCAAGCCATCAGGGTGGTGACCTGGAAAAGGGCACTGAAGGGGACATGAAGGAACAAAACCAGGAGATATTTAGGATGGACAGGACCTGGGACTGGGAGCAGGGAGAAGGAGCAGAGAGGCTGGGAGTCAGGGTATCCATTTTGGAATACTGAGCAGATGTTACATTTAGAAGGGATAGATTAATTTATATATGTAGGTTTAGATTCATCTATGGGGTTCACCATATCCTTTTCTCCTTCCAAGAATATGTCTAAGACTACACCAAGATGTCTGCAACTCAACAAGAAAAATGTAAGGAAGTGAGAGAAGGAAAATAAGATGAAGCAGAGAGGGATCACACCCAAACACACATTGTAGAACTGTTTACACCAGAGTAGTCCTGCCATTTAGTTCCAAGCCTCTGTGAGGCCAAATAAAAGAGATAAATATGATTAGTAATGTGATTCAAATATCCACACAATAAAAACAAACGAGTGGCAAGAAGGAGTTCACTGTACCTGAAATAAGGCTTGAAACAAACTTCTCCGGGGAGACACGGTTCCCCTAAAGGGGCCAGAGTGGCATGTCGCTGATGACACTCTGAACATCACCCCACAGTGAGTACACCATGGCTGTGCACCCAGTGCAGACCAATTAACTCCTGGTACCACGCCGATCTGATCCACACGAGCTGTTCACAAGGGGCCAGAACAAGGGGGTTGGGTTACCTGATCCTGGATTTCTAGTTTAATCCAAAGATGAAATCCAGAGTCTGGAAAGAAATGGATTGCTTTTATTTGCAAAAGTTCCTCCATCAATGCCGTTTCCAAAATCAAACTTCTAATAAGGAGCGGAAAGACTGAGGTTTTACTTAAATACCTGAAGGACAGATGTTCCCTGCTGCCAGGAAAAACCCAAGCTGTGGTCTAGCCATAGCGAAGGTCAGGAGGCTATGGGGAGGAACGGAATGGGAGGCAGGAGGGCAAAACAGGAGCTGAGTCAGGCAGCTCTGTCGTGAGGGTTTTTCAATGTCCAACTCCCTTAGCAGACTGGAAGCTTTGTGTCGGCAGACACTGTTCTATTCCCATGTGCCCAGCCCCCCTGCAGGCCTAGCACAGCGAAGGCCCGGTTCGCACTGGTCAGGTGAGGGCACGAACACAGGAGGCCGCAGCTAGAACATCACAGTTGTACTTTCAAAGCCTGCCTCCCTTGCCCATTGAAGCAATAATGCCCCTCTCTTTGACATGAGCTCACATTATGATCTTTTGTGCTGTCATTGATTATTGCAAAACCCCCTGGCCCAGATGACAGGGCATTTTGGCCAGAAGGTCAGTTAATATGAGCTTGTGGCATGAGCGCAGCCCCATGCCCCCAGGGTGGACACCTGGGCGCAGAGCCTCTGGGTCATGAAGGACCCTACTCCCTGCTCCTCCACCACCAGCTGCCGGGGGGATGCCCCGCAGAATGGGAGCCGACTGGTCAGAGGTACCTGGCAGCTCCTGTTCCTGCTGCTGTGCAGCCGTGGCCTGGTGAAATTCTATGCGCGCCTGCTGGGGCTGCACGTGGCCATGGCAAATATGGCGTCCCACTGCCTCGCGGTCTATTTGCTGGGCCTCTGCATCTCGTGGTACAGCAGCCTGCAGCTGGGTGGGAGGCTCGCTGTCATCCTGGCCCGGAAGCTGTTCGTGGACATGCTGCTGCCCGTCCAACAGGCCTTGGGGCAGCCACTGACCATCGCACGGGCCTGGGGCCTTCAGACACTGGCCACCCTGATCCGCAGAGCCCACCACGGCATCCTGTGGCTCCTGCGGTGGAAGGGCGGCCTAGCCCTGCTCTCCGTGGCCCAGTGGGCCTACTACAGCCTAGTCAACTTCCGCCACGAGAACAGCAGGGCCTTGGAGCTGCTGCTGCGGGCTGTGCTGCAACAGGTGGCTGTGTCTCTTCTGGTCCGCTACCTAGAGAAATTGTTGGTGGCCATGGGACAGGTGGCCCAGGCCATGCAGCACAGTGGTCTCCGACCCCTGGAGTGGGCCAGGTCATGCTGGGCAGCTCCCAAAGACCTGGATGCAGTTACCGCCATCCTTCCAGCCACCACTGTTCCTTTGAGCCAGCGCTTCCCTGGACCCGACCCAGCCATCCTGAGCAGGCTTACGCTGGCCTCCATTAGCCTGTGCCTCAGGGTTAGGGACAAGGATGCTAGCAAGGAAAAAGGAGGCTGTAGATTTGGGGCCACCAACATGCCCATTCACACCAGGTTCCAGAGCCATAGGACAAGCAAAATGGCCTTCAGAGCTTCATCTAAGCAGGCGCTCGCACTGCAAGTCAAGGCGACCTGTGTTCTCATCATTCTTCTGTATATCTATGCCGTGTCTCTCTTCGTGCAGATCTTAAAATAAATGATCGAGTGTGAACTGGCCTCTGGTATATGTCTGGCTTGCTTTGTCGGTAAGAGATTGAATGGCATCACATCTGTCCCCTAGCCTTTACTGGGCTGGGTACAAGAGTGGGTGGTATGCAATATGCAAGTTACGTGCTTACCAGAGGCTGGGCTGGGGGACCTAGTCTCAGCTCTGTCACTACTGTATGTCCTTGGGGAGATCCCCTTCACCCTTCTCAGCCTCATTTTCCTTTTCTGCAAGTAGAGATAATAGGACTCCAGGGAGAGAGGATATATAAAAATGTGCTATTTGTAAATTGTAGAGTGCTCTTCCCTAATTACCCTAACAAGGCCTTGGTGGACACTTTCATATTGTATTAAGGACATAAAAAGAACTGAGTAAATGATGGGATGTAGTCGATTCACGGATGGACTGACCTCATGCCTTTAAAATGTCAATTGTCTCCATATTAATCTATAAAGTTATTAGGATTCCAACCAAAATCCCAAGGGATTCTAAGATGTATATGGAAAATCAAGATTTTAAAAAATGTAAGGCATTTCTGGAAAAAAAATGGAGCCAGGGTAGGGACTTGCACTATCAACTATTAAGACATATTACAAAGTCACAGTAACGAAAACAATATGATAGAGGCAGAAAACAGGCAGATGAATGGACTAGAATGCAGACAGAGCCCAGATATCAGCTGGCTCCAAGTGGGAAGTTGGTACATGAAAAGGTGACATCATAAACCAATGGGGAAAGCATGGAACATTTAGCAGATGGAGTCGGGGAAACTGGTTCACCACATGAAAGAATAAGTATGGATCTTGTAGTTGGTTGACGAGTTGTCCCCAAAAGATATGTCCGCCTAGAAACTGTGAATGTGGCTTCTAATAACTCTTACGTTAAAGAGGCATATTTTGGGGCAACATATTCTGGTTTCCTTCAATGATGGTTCTGTACAGGAAAATAGTTCACAGCCTGTTAACCAGAATTGGGTAGATCTGTAGATAGCAATGAGAAAAGACTTTCAAGAGACATTGGTAAGTAACAAAAGCAAACTATGGAACAACACAAATGCTATAATCCCATTTATTTAAAAATTAGGTACATGCCCATAGAAGTGAGTAAATGCATATACAACCAACCGGAAGGTGACTTATCAAACTGTGGATACTTCTGAGGAGTGCAGTGAGCATAAGGGGTGGGTGTGAAGGCAGCTTTCCCAGATGGTTCTGTACACCCTGCTGTATTCTTCACAAGAATGTAGTCATTCTTAATTACTTGTGCAATTTTTAAAAATAAAAAAGTGAACTTCTGAGAAGAAACAGAAAAGGAATCATCTGGACTTTTTCAAAATATAGATACCACCCCGGGGCCTGCTAAATCAGAAGCTGGGGGAGGGGGAAACACAGCCATGGTGTAAAAGAACACCAGGTAATTCTGAAGGGCACGCTCAGGTGGGGAAGGGTTTGAGCATATCATCTGAACTAAAAATCCAAGTAATTGTAAATGTCTTTTCTATGCATCCAAAAGCTCCTCCGAGACATCGCAAAGTTCATGCTGGGAGCCTTTGAGCGAATCCCTTTCTGTCTCCGGGTCTGAGTCCCTTCTGGAAAATAAGGGGGTTGGACCAGAATCTCTTTAATAGATGGTCTCAGGTCGCTTCCACTTACCTTTAGGATTATAGATGGGGCATGTTTCTAATCCAACGAACCAAAACCTACTACTATGTTGTTAAAAACAAAATACACCAGATGACTGCTTTGCCAATAAATACAGAATAAAAGCAGAAAATCACCCCTTTAAAGTCCCTAATTGAAATCAGGCAAGGATCTCCAAGAGACGTTAAAACAACTGGGTGAAACAACAGAGTTGGGAAACAGGTTAGTCATGCAAATTATCACCTACAGATTACTTATTAATTACCAAGGAAAAGTGGACTTCAACAACAGGGAGACTGGTGGTCAACACTTTATTAGACAAGGAAATTACTAATTATTAATTACCAAGGAAAAGTGGACTTCAACAACAGGGAGACTAGTGGTCAACACTTTATTAGACAGCACCACTCACAAGTGGGACAACCTGGGATGGTGTCCTTCCCAATAGGGTACACTGTGAAATGCATTATATCATTCGTGAACTAAGTGTCCAAATGTTTAATGTACCCACAATGGTGAGGAAACAGACAAATCCAGCCTCTCTGGCCTCTGCTTTCACCTTGCTCCTCCATTTCAGCCCCTCTAAATTTCTGCAACTCCCACAGATGGAGTTTTCAGTATGCATAGAAGTAACACATATGCCGACTATATATAAAGCAGGGAAGGTAAAGGGCCTTCCACGGTGGTGAAAGTTTTACATTCCACTTGTATCAGTCAAGGTTCTCTAGAGACACAGAACCAACAGATCAATCATAAATATATATTTGATTTATTTCAAGAAATTAGTTCATGTGACTGTGGGTTCTGGCAAGTGTAAAGTCTGCAGGGCTGGTCAGGCAAGAGTTGACACTGTAGTCTTGAGTCCCAAATCTGTAAGGCAGGCTGACAGACTGGGAACTCAAAAAGGAGTTGATGTAGTCTGGAGTCCAAATTCCTTCCGTTCTGGGAAGCCTCAGTTTGGGCTTTTAAGGCCTTCAACTGATTAGATGAGGCCCACCCACATTACTGAGAGTAATCTTTGCTTAGTCAACTGACTGTAAGTGTTAATCACATCCATAAAATACTTTCACAGCAACATCTAGGCTAGTATTTGACCAAACAACTGGACAGCACTATACCAAAGCATTTAATCACTATTATCATCCACCTCACTAATTCATCCTTTAGCTGTTTCCACGCTACTGTATTCTCTAGCTATTGTATTCTTTAATTTTTATGTTTCTCATTCCTAATACTTATAATTGATGCATTTTTATTATTTCTTGTTCCTCTTTTATATTGCTAATATCTTCCCGTATCTCCATATTGTGCATATTTTAAATTCTCGGTTTGTTTGTCTTAACACCCCTGCTTCAGATGGTATATGTCATGCAGTTTATTGCCTTTATTTTCAGGGAGTCGTACGACTCAGCCATTTATTTTAGCCTCTGAGGAAAAAAAAAAAAAAACAGCTCCTAGGGTGTGTTAGTCCCCAAAAATTTAAGTAGAGGGAGGATGAGCTCCAGGGGCAAAAAGCTCTGGGCTCCATAAGACAGCTCCAAGTACTCCTTGCTGACACACTGTTGCCAGATGATCAAGGTTTCATCTTCGAACGCTTAGAGTGAAGCTGGGGAGGAAACCTTCTGCCAACTGTCATCCCTGAGTCCAGCCGATTTGGAGAGGAGGGGTGGGTGAGTGAATCCTGAGGGAGGCTGGTCGGGCAGTCCACACCTATGCTCAACTCCTCGGGGGGCTTTTGATGGCTGATACTATGTCCTTCCAACAGGCACAGAGTTAGTTTTTGTGAATAGTGCTAGATAGGAACCCGACCCCATTTCTTTTCCCATATGGATAGCCAATTTTCTCAGCACCACTTACTAAATGGTCCATCTGCCATTTGCAGGGTCACTTGTGCTGTATATCACATTTTCATATGTTCAATAATCTTTTTCTGGGCTCTGTATTCTGCTCCATTGTTCTTTTTGTCTATCTTATTTACTACAGCCTTGTAATAAACATTTACATCTGCTCTCTCTCTCTCTCTCTGATAGAATCTACTCTTCTTTCTCAAAATTGTATTAGCAATTCTAGGCCCTTTGTTTTTCCATAAGAATTTTAGAATCAGCTTAACAAGTCCCGCTAAAAATCTTATTGATATTTGCATTGCAATTGCATTGGCTGTATAGGTAATTTTGAGATCTTTACAATATTGAATCTTCACACCTGGGTATCCTGAAATATCTCTCCATTTTTTAAAGATCTTTATTGCCCTTAAGTTTTAGAACTTCCTTCCCAAAGATCTTGTCCACCACCACCCCCCTTTTAAATTATTCCTAGTTGTCTTCTTCTTTAAAATGTTATTAATGGCTCCCCTTTTGGCTGTGGGAATATAAAAATGCAACTGGTTTTGGTATTTTGATATTCTGATAAGTAAACTTACTAAACTCATCAAATCTCATAATGTAACAAATATGACTACATATTTGTTAGAGTTTTCTACATAGAGCAATCATATCATCTGAAATTAATATATATTTATTTCTTCCTTTCTAATCTCCATACCTTATATAATTTTTTTCTTGTCTGACCATGCTGGCTGGGACCTCTAAGGTAATGTTGGATGTAGTAATGGCCGGCATTCTTTTTATTCTCCAATATTTTAAAAAAATTCTTTCAATGTTTCATCTATTAAGTATACTCCTCCTGCAGGATTTTTGTAGATAATCTTTATTAAGCAAAGGTCATTCTATTTTTAATTCTGTAAGAGATTTTACATGGCATGGGTGGTGATTTTATTGAATAGTTTTACTGCATCTACCGACATGATCATGTAGTTTTTTCCCTTATAATCTGTTCACATGAGAAATTACACTTGTAGATTTCCTAATAACAAATCGTTTGCATTCCTAGGATAAACCCAACTTGTTCATGATATAGTATCTTTTTATACATTGCAGGCTTAAGTTTGCTAACATTTTCTAAGCACTGTTCAAAATGACATTCATGAGTGAGATTGGCCTGAACTCCCTCTCTTGTACTATCTTTGTCTGATTTTGATGTCAAAGTATTCTAACCTTATAAAATAAGTGTTCCCACTTTTTTACTCTAAAAGAATGGGTAAAAATGGAATTATCTGATTTTGGGTGGCTGGTGAAATTCACTCATAAAATCATCTGGGCCCTGTATTTTATTCATGGCTAGATTTTTAACTATGTTTTAGCTTCTTTAACAGTTATAGGATTGTATAGATTTTTCTCTGTCCTGTTGAATCGGTTTTAGTAAGTTATATTTTTCTATGACTACATAAGAAATTGTCCATTTTTGTATTTTTTCAAATGTATTGGCATAAAGTTGTTCACAATATTTTCTATCTTTTTATGATACTGATGATGATGATGACTTTAAATCTCTGCTTCATCTGTAGGTACAGACTCTTTTTCATCCCTAATATTGTTTATTCAAGCCTTCTTTTTCATTGATCAATCTTGCAAGAGATTTGTCAAGTTTTTGGTCTTTTCAGAGAACCAATTTTTGGCTGTATTGATTATTGTAATATTTTCTATTTACTTTTTTTATTTTTATAATTTCTTTGCTTCTAATTTTGCATGGTTTATTCTGTTGATCTGTATCTGATTTCTTAATATGGTTGCTTTGCTCATTAATTTTCAGCCTTTCTTCTAGTGTAAGCATTTAAGATTTAAAAAATTCCTACTGTCTACTACTTTAGCTGTATCCCCAAAATTATAATTTTAATTATTTTCAGTCTTAAATATTTTCTAATTTTCATTATAATTTTTTCTTGATCCTTGGATTACTTAGTAATGTGTTTTAAAATTTTTATGTATGGGGATTTTGAATGTTTTTTTTGTTAACCATTTCTTTTCTTTTTTTTTTTTAAAAGCTTACCATACCTGGTAATCTCTCATCCAAGTACTAACCAGGCCCAACCCTACTTAGCTTCCAAGATCATCCAAGATCCCATGTGTTCAGGGTATATGGTCATAGACATTGTTAACTATTTTGAATTTAAATGTATTGTGGTCAAGAAAAGTGATCTCTATATTACTGACTCTTGGAAATTTGATAAGAAATTTGATGAGAAATGCTTGAAGTTCGCTTTGCTTTAAAAGAATTTTTAATCTCCGATTGTTAGGTACACTATTCTATATATGCCCATTATATAAAGTTTGTTCGTTATATGTTATATCTTCTCTAAAATGATGCAGAATGTCAATATCTTAAGGTTCTGTCAGTTTTTAATTGCATCGATTTTATTTTATATCATGAACATTAATAAAGGAAACCTCAACTAAAATTGGAGTCAGGAAGGCCTGTAGAGGGAGCTCTCACACTCTACCACTCATCATGAATTAGCCCAAACAGGAGACAGATACACTTTGCAGGTTCAACAGGAAGCTGTGTCTACTTTGCTACCCCCGCAGGAGGAAGGAAGATTTTCTTCTTGACCAGCAACAAGCCCCCTGAACTCTTACTTTCCTCCTACAAACTGTCATTTTTCCCGTCAGTGACTTCCTTTGTCCCACTCTCCTTTCTGTTTTGTGTAACTCTTCAGAGTACTCCCTTGCTTGCTAAATGAAATGCTGCCTGATTTCATTTCAATGAATTGTTTAATAAAGCCGATTAAATCTTCTAATTTATTAAGTTGAATTTTGTTTTTTAACAACATATATAAGTGTTATACACAATTTTAGACATATTTTCTTGGCAAATTGAACTTTATATCACATTATATAGTGATGTTATCTCTCACGAAGAATACTTTTTCTTCTAAATTCCATTTTGTCTGATATTCCTATAGGTCCATTAGCCATCTTTTGTTTAATATTTGCCTAGTATATATTTTTTTGGCTTATTCCTTTTGGCTTTAGAAATTCTGCTTTCTCTAAGTCAGAGTCTCAGACAGGGACCCCTGCTGTGTTATTTTCTTTGCTTCCTTTCCCAGTGGTGGAGTGCCACCCTTACCACTGGCTTCAGGAGCCTGGCTCAGGTTTGTTTCTTATGAAGTGTATTCTTCTCTTACTGAATACAAGCCGAAGCTTCGGTGTCCACTTGGATCCAGAGGCCAAGGTCTGTGGTTTCAGCCCTCTCTTCATTGCTCTGTGTATGGTGCAGAAGTTTCTGTTAACTTATTGTTACGGCTGTTACCTATTCTCGCTCAACAAATGACTCCGAAACAGTGTCTCAAGTCAGCATCCTTTTTTTTTATGTGTCATGATGTTGTGCTTCAGGAATTTGGGAAGGGCTCAGCTGAGTGATTCTTCCTTTCCATGTGGCATCTACTGAGGTCATTCAGTGTATTCAAGTGGTACGTGGACCAGTCTGGATGGTTCAGGACAGTGGCGGTGATGGCTAGGAGGCTGGGCGTAGCTGGGACTCTGGTCCTGAGTATGAACATGAAGTCTCGGTGGTCTCAACATAGGCTTCTTATATGGCAGCTCAGGGCTGAGAGAGTTTGAAGAGATGGAAAGTAAAAGCTGATATTTTCTCGAGGCTTGAGCCAGGAAAACAGCACAGTGTCATTCCACTGATGAACCAATCACAAGCCCGCCCATATTCAAGGGGAGGAGGAGACACAGACCTAACCTCTCTACGGGGAGGAGGGTCAAAGAACTTGCGACTGTATTTCATCAGCCTGAACAAATGTCTAGATGAATGTGCAATGCACAGGCTTAGGGCTAAGTGTTCATAGGGTCACTTGGTTCACTAAGTGTCCGCTTCCTCCCTCCCTTTCTTGAAATAAGATGGGACTGTAGGATCAAACAGCACATGCTGTAGTAAATTGAAACACATTGCCAAACGGTTCTCCAGAAAGGTACCTGAGGCAAAGTTTTAAGATTATAATTATGCTGTTGCTCACCAACTCAATACAATGAATGCGTTTTCCCCCTCCACCTCCGCATCTCCACACTCAAAGAAAATAGGCCTGACACCTTAGATTCCATGGCGGCCTCAAGGGGGCAGCAGAGAAGGAACAAAGGCTTAGATGCGGCTAGGCCTGGGCTGGGAACTCAAATTACCTATCAGGGTTTCCAAAGGCTTGACCTGCAAAGAACAACCTGACTTCCTCCTTCTGCCTTGCCGCTAATGCAGAACGCATAAATACAGATGGTAGAAAAGGAGGATGTTTCTATAACCTGCAGCATTAGCTATAAAGTAGAGGTTCATGGACGAGCCTGGGAACCTACCCACCATTCACAGCTTTGTGTTTCTAAAAAATGTCTGCATACCTGGTTGTACGTAACTACCTTGACAACCAACAGGGGCAGGAAGACTAATAACATTTACTAAGGTCATTCTTTGCATCAGGCACTATTCTAAGTTTTGTGTATTCCCTCATTTAATCCTGACAATAATCCTCAGAGGTAGGTACTATGCTTATTTCCATTTTTTTTTTTTTCAGATGAGGAAACAGGCCCAGAGAGGATCAGTCATTTACCCAAGGTCACACAGTGACTATGGGGTGAAGCCAGGACTTCTACCCAAGAATATCTGAGTCTGAAGCTCAGGGTCCCAAACAGCACCCTTTCTGAGATTTAATTCATTAGTGTGATCAAATCTTAGTGCTGAAAGGTTAGGGACAGTCTCTAAATTCTTCACTCCTTATGCTCCCATGCCTAGCACAAAGCCTTATGCAAGGTGGGCTTCAAATAAATATTTATTGAATAAATAAATGAATGAATATTAGTCACTAATCTGAATATTACTCATTGATTCGGCCCATCACACTTGCACACTTTTTTCTCCTTTCAAAAAAAAACTAGGTATAATTGACCTATAGTGAAAAGCCTTTTTATGGACAGTTCTGCAAGTTTTGACAAATATACATAGTTAATTGTGTAACCATCACCATAAACGAGATATAAAACAATTCCGTTATCTCCCTGAATTTCCTCATGCTTGTTAGTACTAAATTCTACACCCTATACCCCTACGCCATCCCCACTCCCAGCCTCTAGCAACTACTGATCTGTTTTCTGTCTCTATAGTTTTGCTTTTGCCAGAATGTCACATAAAGAGAATCATGCGATTGGTAGTTTTCTGAGTCTGACTTCTTTCACTTAATAAAATGCATTTGAGTTTCACTCATGTCGTCAAGTGTTATCTTTTTATTCCTTAGTGATGTTCCATTATATGGATGTTCCACAGTTTGTTTATACATTCCCCATTTGAAGGACAGTTGGGTTATTTCCAGGTTTTGGCTATTATATATTGCTGTGAACATTGTTGTACAGAGTTTTGTGTGAATCTAACTATTTATTTTTCTAGAGTAAATACCTAGGCAAGGGATTGCAGGGTCATACAGTAAATGTACAGTTAACTTTATAAGAAACTGCTCAACTGTTTTCCTAAGTGGCTTCACCATTTTGTATTTCACCAGCAATGTACATGAGTTCCAGTTGTTCTAAATTCTCATTAGCACTTGATAATTGTCAAATTTAAAAAAATTAGCCATTTTAATAGGTGTGTGGAAGTACCTCATTCTGTTTTTAATTTGCATTTCCCTAACGACCAATGATGTTGAGCATCTTTTCATGTGCCTAGTTGCTATGTGTATTATTTTCTTTGGCAAAGTGTGGCTGTTCAAATCTTTTGTCCATTTTTTCTAAAGGGAGTTTTCTTATTACTGTCTTTTTTAGAGTTCGTTACACATTTGGGATGCAAATCCTTTTTCAGATATCTGCTTTGCGCATATTTTCGCCCAGACAGTCATTTGCCTTTTTGTTCACTTTTTTAACGATATCTTCAATGAGTGTTTTTAACTTTGAGAAGTCCAATTTATCCTGTGTTTGTTTGTTTTTTTGTATCTCAGAACTCTTTGCCCAACCCAAAGTCACAACAATTTTCTCACATTTTCCTCTAGAAGTTGTATATGTCATAGTATACATAAAATCACCTTATCGGTTTGTAGTATTAAATGAGATAATGGATGTAAAGCCCTTAGCACAGGGCCTGATACAGAGTTATATTCAATACACAGAGCCTAAGATGGACATTGGCCTGTGTAATGTTTATAAGAGGGTGCCCCCACGCCCACCACACATTTCCTCTGGTGTCCTGTCATCATAGAATGTGGGATGTCATCACACAGCGGCAAAATTTCTGCAGACATCCTTGCCCAACTTCCTCTGGAACCAATGGAGGTAAACTGAGGCAGAGCAATGCCCTAAGGACTCCAGGTTATCATGGGAGAAGCCAGACCTGGAAGGTGGTTTTACCCACTGGAGCGAGCACTCTGCCATGCAACCTTAGTTTCCACGAAACCTGGAGCTCTAGCCCAAGCTGTGATGGAGTGATGGAGACTATGGTCTATTTGTTGAGCACCTACTGTGTGCCAGGCCCTTGGCTACAGCAGTGAACAAGCCAGACAAAACCCACGGACAAGCTGAGGAAAACAATGAACAAATAATTACACAAGTACTGGATTAACGAAGAGAGTAGGGTGCTTGCTGATGGGGGAAAGTCTCAAAGAATTCATTGCCCTACCCCATCCTCCGCCTCTGGTGCCTGGTGTTGCTGGTGCCTCTTCAGGCTGGGGGTGGGAGCTGCGCAGACACAAGGACCCACATGACGTCAGCATAAAAGCAAGGTGGAAAGGTCCTCCAGGAGGTGGGGCGGCCTTTTGGGGGGCTCTAAGAGAAGGCTTATTCAGTCGTGATTCATTCATTCCTTCGAGAAATTTTCATGCGGCACCTACTGTGTGCCGAGCACCCTGTGAGGAGGACAAGCGCAGCCCTTGCCCTGTCACTATATTAGGGGCAGACACAGAAACATGAAACAAGCCAATAAATAACAAAGATAGGGTTGACCAGAGCCTTAAGCTCGAAGAGGCTGTGATGGGGGCAGGGCGGCCAGGTAGATCGGCAGCCCGGGGTCGAGGACATGTCCTGCATTTGCCGCACACACCCTCCTCCTCCCACCCCCAACTTTGCAAAGAGGTCACCAAGCTAGTGACAATCGCGCCCTCCTCCAGGTCTGCAGCAGACCCGCCCCCGCGCACAAGGGTGCGTGCGGCGCTCCCCCGCCCGCGCCCTCCGTGCACGACGCCCCCTGGCGGGCGCCCTAGGCCGCGCAGGCCGCGCAAGGAGGGGAGGGGGCGGGGCGCCGCGCACGCGCAAGAGTCGGCCGCGCGCGCCGAGCGGGGGGCACCGCGCGCGTGCAGGCACGATGGAAGGGGGTGCGTACGGAGCGGGCAAAGCCGGGGGCGCCTTCGACCCCCACACCCTGGTCCGGCAACCGCACACCATCCTGCGCGTCGTGTCTTGGGTAAGGACGGCTGGTGGCCTGGCCAGGCCGGGGGTTGGGTGGGGGCGTGGGCAAGGGCGGCGTGCCCGGGTGTATCCCAACCCCACCCGACCCCCAGGCAGGGGCGCGGCAGCCTGCGGGAAGCCGTCCTGCGGGATTCTGGCTCCAGTCCTTCCCTCCTTCCGGGGCCCCGGGGGCTGGGGTCCCCACGCTCGCGGGGTATGCCCGCTGCCGTCCCCGGGGTCCTTGCTTCCCGGCGCCCCCCATTCGTGCGCTACCGCACCCCCCACCGCCGTGACCTCCAGGCCGTGGCCCTGCAGCTCGCGGCTCGGGTTGCGCGCGGCCGCCGTGGCGGATCGGAGACCGTGGGGACGGTGTCCGGTGTTCAGGTGGCCTTTCCGCGGGGTGAATCAGGGCGTGGATCATTTGGCGGCGTTGCACGCAGTTCCTGTCGTGGACGTTCGGGGAGGAGAGGGCAGGGAACCCGGTTTTATTTGCCTTAGCCGGGACAGGGTGGAGCGATGCGTCCAGCCTCAGACCTGGCTTGCACCCGGGACCTGCTTCTCCTTCGCAGCGTGACCTTGGGCTGGAAACCACACAAGAAACGTTCTCGGGAGACCAGGGGTTAAATTCTGAGGTGGGTGCAACACCCCCTCTCTCATGCCTCAGTTTCCCGATTTGTAGAGATGTGGGAGGAGCCTCCTTGGGCTCTGATATTTCATGAATTCGTGACAACCACCCTCCCCACAACGCACACCTGGATGCCTGTGGGGGTTGGGGTTCCTTCCCCCCCACACAGTGAAGAACAGAGAGGCCCCTTCTGGCTTTCTAGCTGGGGGAGTGGACAGAATCCCCCGGTGCAGAGGGCTGAGTTGGGGTCCCTGTTCAGACATGGAGTGGGGAAGAGGAGGATGGGACAGAGAGGTTCACATGACCTGGGCAGCATCCCAGGGAATGAAGGCCTGCCGAGGTCTGGGAAGGAGGTCCCTGGGAGTCCCAGGGGGCGGGGGGAAGGGAGATTGGCTGGCCATTGCCCAAACACCCTCAATAGAGGTCTTGCTTCTACAGGCTTTGGGCCCGTTCCTGTCGGCCCACACCAGGAGGGCTGGTCAGGGCACTTTGGTGACCCCAGAGGACTGCACCTAAGGCCTGCTGTGCCCTCAGGGTGCTCAGGCTACCTCATTTCCTGGGTTTTCAGGGCCATATTAGGTTCTGATGGGTGGGACAGCTTTGGTGTTTATCTCTGGAGCTACCTTTCCTTTGTCTAAAACGGTTAAAACCTCCTCCTGGTGCCTCAGGAAGGGTGGCCATGTTGAAACCCCTTTCTCCTCAAGTGCCCACCAGATGGGGGGGCTCTTCGAGGGCAGGGAAGCCCTGTTCCGTTAGTCTTTGGGTTTCCAGTGCTGGCACAGGGCCTGGCACCCCTGGCACATCCATGAAGGTTTGCGGTGCTGAATTCATTCATCTGTGCCAGTCTAGCTTCCCAGAGACCTGACATGCCCTTGGCAAAGGTATGGCTCTGGGGGGCGCCTGCCTCATCCGGTGGGCCGGCTGTGTGCACTGCTCTCTTTTGCTCCTGGGCCACTGGTGTGGCAGTGTGAAGCCACTAGTTTTATGAGGAGGTATGAATAGTTTGTCTGCTTGGGTCACTTCTGCCTTTGGTGGCTTCACTTAGCAAAGCTTTATTGAGTCTGCTGGGCCCTGAGGGACGTTGGCATGACTCAGACGCAGCCCTTAGTCAGCTGGAGAGTGAGCCAGGCACCCCTAGGCAGAGGTCATCAGACCAAGGGGAGGGGTCTCCCTGCCTGCTGTGGGAATCGGAGAGGCTTCATGGAGCAGGCGATGTCGCTTGGGCTGGGAAGGATGAGCCGTCAGGCCATGTCTGAACAGGGAACCCACTCAGCCCTCTGCCCTGGGGTATTCTGCCCACTTATGTGTGTGCACATCAGGGTGTAGGGAGGATGTTCCAGGCAGGAGGAGGAAAAGTGACTCTGAGCACCCACTGTATTCAGGGGTGCTGTCACCATTACCCAGCTAGTTTCTCCAACAAACAGCCTGTGTCACACTTGAAACCAAGGCTCAAAGAGGCCCAAGGTTACTGAGCATGTAAGTGGCAAATGGAAGATTCGAACCCAAATTGTCCTGTCTCCAAAGCCCAGTGATTCCTTGGGGTGGGAATAGTTTGGAATCTTGAAATTTCAGAATTGAGAAAGATAAGACGGCGGGGATCTCAGCACCTACCCCTTATCGTTTGTACCAGCCCCCCATCCAGCACCCCAGTCCCCTTAAGTGCCCGCACAGGCTCCTAGCTCTGCTCCCTACCTCTGTGAGTAGAGTCACGAGTTACAGGCTATTCGACACCCTTTAAGTGTAGTTTTCTTCTGATCATAAAAGTAACGCCTGCCAATTGATTGGGAAATATAAAAATCACTCATGATGATTGTGCAAGAGTATAAATGTACTTAATACGACTGAACTGTATACACTTAAAAATGACTAGCCCCGACCCAGTCCACCCTCACCCCTCTTCTAAGGGAAGGCACTGGGGATGGCCCCTCCCCTTCATGAAGCTTCTGGGCACCAGCCCGGGGCGGCGGGGGGACATTATGGGAGAAATGGGGCAACCCAGGCTTAGGCCCCATACTTTGTACAGACTGAGGCCGGTCGTTTGGTTCTGTTTTATTCTAGTGACAATAAAGATTATTTCTGGATACAAAAAAAAAAAAAGGTTAAGATAGTAAATTTTATGTATGTTTTACCACAATAAAAAAAAAGTTGGGAAAATGTGTGAGATCTCACCACCTGGGGAGGGCTACTGTCCCCCTCCAGTCTTCTTCAAAATTACGGGGTGCGCTGAGACAGTTTAACAAGTCAGGGAGCGTCTTTCACCCTCACTGTCCCTCAACGCCCGGGGGACTCTGGCAGATTGGTGACAAGCTTCACCTAGTGAAGCCTGAGCTGGGGTGAACAGTTCTTCCTGGTTTGCCAGAACTTTCCCAGCCTTAGCACTGGCAGTCACCTGTCCTGGGAGCCACTCAGTCCCAGACGAACTCCGCAGGTTGGTCACTCTCCCGTGCTGACCAGACCCCTCCCATAGCCCCGGAGGAGCCGGGCATCCTGTGCGATGGGCTCGTGAATTTATAAAATTTGTAAAAGAGAATCTTTTTCTGTTAAAGAGGGCCCCCAACATAGATACGCTTCAGGGCCTCACCAAACCTGGACCCACCCTGGAACCTGAGCCGCCCCCCCCCAAGCCCCCAGGCCCTCCTGGGGCAGAAGCAGGTCCTGGGACCCCCTTGTCTCTTGACTGAGGCTTTCTCAGCTCCCTTCTGCCCCTGTGCTCCCCGCCCCCCGCCCCCGCCCCCTGGAACGCACAGCTGTCAGGGTGAGCGCTCCCAGCAAGGATTGTGGAACTGACTGTAATTCATAGAAGTGGGAGGAAAGCCGGTGAGCCCTCTGGCAGACCCTGCCCTGGGCGGGAGGGGACAGTGTCTAGGGCAAGCTCAAGCTGCTGCTTGTGACCCAGGTTGGGGAGAAGATGGGGCTGTGCTGGCTGTGGGCCAGGGGATCTCTTGCTACTCCTGGCTCCCCCAGGCACCAGCTGTGCCCGCCCCCGTGCCTCAGTATCTCCCTCTGAATGAGGAGGCCCGGGCTAGGTCAGGGGTGCTGTTGCTGCAAGACTGCAGCCTGCAGTGACCCTTTTTGTGTGCAGGAGCCAAGTGGGACACGGATTTCCAGCAGGGAACTGATTTCGTATGAAGGAGCACCTTCTGTTTAGAAGTTATAGTCTTACTTTTAGGGAGTCGAAATGACCTGTGGGACGGGATATTGGTGCGGGTAGATGAGAGGGTTTTTAAAATTAATGCTCTGTTTTGGCAAAATAAAACCATAAAATGTTTGAAATTTTGCCACTTCCAGGGTTGATTTCTTAAGGACATTGGCTGTAACACCCAGGATTCTGTAAACAGGATGTGTTGTCCCCTCAAATGACAGAAGTTAGGCACGGGCTGGTAAGGACTTGTCTACTGGTTCAAGGATCGGACTGTCAGAGCTGCAGTTTAAACCCGGTCTGCAGGGTCTTCATTTAGTATGCTCCCTGTGGCTTCCCTGTCTGGGTCACAGTGTCACCAAGATGTGGCTGGAAGGGGACAGCTTTATACCCTCGTTTTTATCAGCCCCCCTCAATCATCCCAAGTGAATGCTGAGTATAAGAGCTGACCTTGCTTTGCAAACGCAGCGGCTTCAAGACGAGACCCCTTGTCCCCACTCCCAATCAGATTGCCATGCCCTTGCCACCCTTCATAGAAAGGTGGCAGTCTGGCAGTGGGCGAAAGGGGTCCAGGCGGAGACAGAGCCTCTGGCATTCATTCATTCCACATTTACCAAGCCCTGCTCAGTGCCAGCCTGTGTGTCCCACCAGAGATGCTCACAGTCCAGTACAGTCCAGTGAGAGCAGAATTGCATCAACAAGCACCATCCAGGAGGCCAAGGACGCTGCAGGGAGATCCAGTGGGGAGCGGAGGGCTTCCAGGGGGAGGTGGCTCCCACGCTGATTCTGATAAAGAAGTGGGGGCGGTGTTCCAGGTGGACGGAACAGCATGTGCAAATACCTGGAGGCATGAGGTCTGAGTGAGCTTTGGAAATGATGGTGAGTTCTTGGAGGCTCCAGGTGCATGAGTGAGAGTGACAAGTCAGGAGGCTGGAGGGGCGGACGCCCATGAAGGGCCTCCGGTGACAGGAGCACAAGCTGGACTTCATCCCGAGGGCCGTGGGGAGCCACAGGGAGGGGTTTTAGGCAGAGAAGAGGCGTGTTTTGGAAGCTCCCTGTGGCCGCCAGGTGGAAGCATGGCTTGGAGAGGGTTTAGAGGGCAGGTGTCCTGGAGAGAGGTGTGTGATCTCGTCAAGCCTGGCCTTCCCTAGTGCTCTTGTCACTTACTCAGGGAGCGAAGTCAGTGACGATGGGTCCAGTGCTCCTTTGGTATTTATTGCTGACGGTATTGGAACCTGTCTCACTCCTCTGCCTGCCTGTGGCTTAGCCTTGGCTGGTCCGTCTCGTAGGGGTAGATGGGGGTAAAGCAACGTTCAGGAGATGTTGGTTTCTAGGTATCTTGGCATTTTCTGTGTAGAGGGGCAGCTCGGGGGGCCTGGGAGAGCCTGAGTCTTGGCATCAAGAGCAGGACCCCCAGAATGGGTCCTGGGAAAATCTCAGGCCTCTCTGAGCCTCCATTACCTTACCCGTAAGGTGGATTTAGAGTGTGGGTTTGGGGTAGATGTGAAGGTTTGTGAAAAGGGGCATGTGAAGAGCCTGCCGCACGATCCACTCCTCGGCACGTGACGTCCCTGTCAAGTGGGTTTTGTGGTTCCCACTGTAGGTGACAAGCTGAGGCCCAGAGAGGTTGCTGGGAGTTGCTGGGATCACAGCCCACGTTGACTTCGAGGACATGGCCCCTGCCTCCTGCTGCGGGGAGTCCCCAGCCACACGAGGAGTCCCGTGTGGCCTGCTCGGGCAGAGCTGTCAGGCCTGAGCCCAGGGAGGAAGTACAGAGGCGGAGGGGAGGAAAGGCAGAGAGGAGGAAAAACCAGGAGGAGGAGGCTGACCGGGGAGAGGGCAGATGGCAGTGCTGGGAGGGAGCCACCCGCGGTGCCCAGACCGGAAGGACCAGCTGCCTGGTGGAGGAGAGGTGGGGCAGGGTGCTGGGAGGTGCTTGGGGCCACGTTCTGCGCCCACTCTGGCCCCAGCTGGCAGTTCGCTTGAGCAAGATGCCATGCTCTCTGGGCCTCGCTTTCTCCATCTGTCAGACAGGAAGAGGTTCGTCAGACTGGGCTGGCGGTTCCCAACCCTTCCACCCTCAAAGAACCCCACTGTTGCTCCTAGTGGATTGTAGGCTGGGAAGTTAGGGACAGGTCGGTCTTTAAAGAAGCAGTGCCAAGAACCGCTGCCCCTGCCCAGTGCTTTGTGGGGGCCGGCAGCAGGGGGGCCTGGGCCCCAGGTCTATGTATGTGAGCAGAGCTGGGTCAGTGAAGCCTGTGTTTCCGGGGGAGCCTTCCCTTCTGGGCATGGAATTTTGCTCAGCTCCCCTCTAAAGGGGAGGAGGATGTTGGGGGGAAGGGGTGGCTGCCTAGTATAGCCCCAGGCGGTCAGCCCCAGACTGTTTAGAACCGTCATCCAGGGACCCCAGCAACCCAGGGCTCCTCAAATGACTCACGGTCAGGGTGGGGTGAGAGGAAGGGGGGGCAGGGTCCCCCCGGCTCCCCCAGCTTTGAATCTCACTCCAGCCCAGGATCAGCCACTGCCCTCACTATAAGCCAGCCTCAGATCACTTCCGCTGTCCCTCCGAGATGCCCACACAGTGGCACCTGCTCTCTGTAGCACCCCCCCCCCGCCTTCATTCCTTGTCATTGTGGTGTTTGCTCCCATGAGCCTCTCTCCCCCTGGCCTCTCACTTCCTTGGCCTCCCCTCTTTCCACAGCCTTGTTCTCACCTGCCCCGACCACTCTGGCCAGGTACACCCCTCGGCCTGGCCGTTCTCTCCTGTCACTGGTCGCACTCGCGTGGCCCCCTCTCTTCACCCCTCCTGTCTAGCTAGCTCTCTCCCTCTCTTACCTTGATTCCAGCGGTCCTTGGACCTAGGACCTCTGAGCCTGGGACCTCTGGGACCCTCCACTGTGTGCGGCCCTCAGCCCGAGCCTCCTTGTCCCCCTCTCCAGCTGGGAGTCCCCAGTGGTCTCACCCACCTGCTTCTAGCTCTCGCCTTCTGCACTCACCTGGCAAAGCTCCGCTTACATCCCCCGCAGCCTCCCGCAGGCTGTCTGCCTCCTGGCGGCCCAGGCCAGCTTCCCTGCCGCCACTAGACCCCGCCGTCCTCTCACCTGCTCAGAGACTCAGGTCCAGCAACGCTCCCAGCTCCCTTTCTCCCTCTGTGTTCTCCACCCCCGGTTTCGCCCTCCCCGCTCTGGTTGCTTAAAGAGGGGCTCTATTTCCCTCCCTGCCCAATCTTCGGGTCCTCCAGAGGGTCTGTCTGTGGTCACTGTCTGCAGTGTTCCTCCTCTGCCCTCTCACGCACCCTGCCAGGCTTTCTCCCGCCTCTCCATCGTCCGTGACCTGCATGTTCCCAAATCCAGTGGCCGATCGTTACTAATGGATCTCTCAGCTGCATCTGGCAGGCAGCGGACCCGACAGCCGCAGGACGCAGACACCCTGTCATCTTCTGCTTATATTGTTCATGTCGAGCGTGTGCCGGGTGCTTGCTCCACGGGGAGGGCTCACCGTCTAGTGGAGGGAAATGTGGAGAAGCCAGGGAGCACCAGAACTCAGAGTGAGGGAACACTCTCTCAGCTCAGGGCTGGGAGGTGACAGCAGAGTTGCGGTAAGAGGGATGAGGCCAGCCAGGCAGAGACGGCGGGGAGGAGGTCCAGGCAGGTGGAAAGGCATGGTAAAGGCCGAGCGGTGCCGCAGAGCATGAGAGCCTGCCAGGGACCACGTCCGTTACAGCACAGTCGTGTTCCCAGTGCCAGACAGTGCCTGGCATCTCATAAGGACTCCACACGTGGGTGAACGACAGTGGGGCATGCACTGCCCAGCCCTCCTCCTTCCACTCACCGTTGCTATTCAAGTCTCCTGCCCAGCCTTAAAGGCCCGACTCAAATATCACCTCGCCCTTAAAGCCTTCCAGGATTCTTCCGGGATCGCTCTGTCCCCTACCCCTTCCCTTGCGCCCTTTGTGAGCAGCTGTAAGAACAGTGGAGGGCTCTTCCCCTTTGTATCTTTCTTGTAGAATGTGAGGCAGGGCCTGGGACCAGACTCTCTCTCTCTGAAGATCTGGAATTTCCACAGAGGGGGAGAAACAGGGAACGGTGTCAGGCATGTAGGGGCTGGCAGGCCGGAGGCAGGTATGTAGGGGAGGAAGGGCAGACGGCCCTGGGCAGTTGACTCTGCCCTTCTTTCCAGCTGCAGGACCTCACAGAGCCTTGGTTTCCCCACCCGTAAGATGGGGGCGCACGTCAGATCCAGCCTGGGAAGCTCGGCTGTGCTTGGTTGGCGTTACAACCCTTTTTTAGGGGTGGCATTGCTCACCACCCCCCACCTGCTCCCCACCTCGGAAAGGGCAGGGGTGGCAGGACCTGGGGTGCAGATTGTGGCGTGGGAGTCTGGATACTTCTGCCTCTGAGTGTGAGGCCCTTCTCTGGGTCTCAGTTTCCCCCTTTCTAAATAGGCTCCTGGCCACAGGAGGGTGAGGGTGGGGACACCGTGGAGAGAAGGGGAGCCTTCAGACCACCCAGGCCGAGTCTCGGCACCTGGGGAACAGGGGGCTGCTCGCTCGGCCCCGCCAGAGCCCATTCCCCACCCCCACTGCTGAGAACTCAAGGGGACAGCTTGCGGGAAGATTATGGCTTAATCCCCAGCAGGTCACATCCAAGGCTGCAGAACTGGTGAGGGGCAGAGGAGAGCAGGGACCCTACAGCCGCCCCACCCACCTTGCCTCACCCCTGCAGCTCTTCAGGAAGCCAGTGGTTGCCCAGTGCCCATCACGTGCCCCTGCCTTAGCTACAGCCGTTTTCCTCACATGACCTTGGGGAGACAGGGCCCCATTTCCAGGAAGGGGGGCTCTTGGCAGCCTGACTCATCGCCCAGAAGCATGGAGGCTCCTTTCTCACTCAGCCTTTCCCTGGGGGCCAGGAGGCAGGATGGAGCACTTCGGTGGGGACACCAGCAGGAAGGCAGGTGCAGCTCGTGAGGGAGAGGGATTCAGCAGCCCCCTTGTTAGCCAGTGAGCTCCCTGTGGTCGCAGGTGTGAAAGTAGGGGGCGCATAAACCAGGGATGCTGAGGAGGGAATACTCCTTTCTCCTGACTCTTGCACTGCCTTTGTCTCTGCGTATCATATCAGGCTTGCTGTTTGCTCCCCTCAAAGCCTTTCCTGATCTTCCCTCTGGCTCTGGGATGGAGACAAAAACCCAACAACTGAACCAATAAATAGCAAAAGAAAAAAAAATTTAAGTAACGATGTTATCGAGAAAATATATTGAGGTATTAGAGACTATTGTAGATCCGGGAGTCAAGTCTGGAGGGCTTCTCTGAGGAAGTGTCTTGTATTGATATTTGGATGTTGAGAAGGGACAAGCAGGAGACAATCAGGAAGATCTGGGGAACTCTAGGTATCCCAGGCTGAGGGAAGAGCCAAGTGCAAAGGCCCTGAGGCAGGAATGAGCTGGGGAGGGAGCAGGAGCGTAGTGTGGAAGGGAAGGTGTCTGAGAGGAAGGCTGGAGCCCTGAAGGGTATGGCATGGGTAGATGGGATAGACCAGGGGCGGGTGACAGGAATCTGACTTAGGTTTAAAGAGATCTTTCCAACTGCTATAAAGGGGACAGTGCAGGGGGCTTAAGTGGACACAGAGATTGGGAAGCTGCTGTCATCACCTGGTAAGAGGTGGCCATCTGTACCAGCATGGTGGCATGGAGTAATGCACGAGTTATTTGGGGAAGGGTGAAGCAATAGGCCTGGCTGCCAATTGGATGGAGTTCAAGGATGAGCCCAGTTTGGGGTCTAAGCAGCAGGGTGGGAGCCAGGATGCGGGCGGCCTGAGGTCACTGGGAGGCTGGAAGAGGCAGAAGGTGAGACCAGCAGCCCAAATAGGGGTATTGGAGTCTGCCTAGGGAAGAGACCTTACCCCCAGCCGGGGGAGGGACTGGTGAGAGTTGGGGTTGGTGAGCGCCCCAGGTGCTACCTGGAGCCAGTTTGGAGGAGGCAAAGAGGCCAGAGAGGAGGCCGTCCTGGGTTGGGCAAGAAACGCTGCCACCTGGAAGTGGGCAGCAGCCGAGACTACGAAGTGGAGAGCCGGTGAGCCGGTCAGCTAGCTGGCTGCCTGCAGCGTGGGGCAGGGACCAGGGACTCCTCCCAGGCACTCGGCTCGGGAACAGTTGTCCCGTGCAGGGTGAGAGATGCTATCCTTCAGAGCTGGCAGGCCTGGAGGGCTGCGGGCTCCAGACCTCATCTATCTGGGGGAAGACTCAGCATATGCCTACAGATGCTTAAAGTCAGACCTCTGGGAAGTTCCGGGCGAGCAGCAGCGGCCTGGGTGCGGCTCTCCCATGGGCCTGGGTGAGCCGGCGTCTGGCGGTGGCCCCACACAGCCTGCCGGCTCTGCCGTGCAGGTGTGGAGTAAGGTGTGCCCGGCCCTTCCTACACTATGAGTGGTGACACAGCATGGGACAGCCGGTGACCCTCCTGGGGCTCATGCTGTTGCCAAAGTTTGGGAGCTGGAACCCACTCCTTCATGGGGAGGCAGCTGTAGGTGGGGCGTTGGCTCCCACTCTGCAGTGGGGCTGAGTGGGGGAGGCCTGGCACCCCGCTTATGCGCCAGGCAGAGTCCAGGCCTCTCTGAGCCTCGGTGTCCCTCTCTGAAATGGGCTGAGTAAGCCTGCTTTGTGGGGGTGTTTTTAGGTATATTTTTATCTTTAGAGGCTTTGGTGAGGATTAAATGAGATGATTTTTGTCAGGCGCTCGCATTGATGCGAGGCCCCTGCGGAGGCTGTGAGCTGCGTCGGGGTCTCATGGGGGAGACAGACCAGGACATGAATCCCCAGCCGGAGTGTGTGCAGGGTCAGGGTAGAGGAGAGTGACTGGGAAGGTGGGTGTCCCAGAAGGTGCCTGGGCGTCACCACCTCCCAGCAGCGTTTTGAAGGGCCAGGAGGAGTTCACTCCCATTTGAAAGAGGGAAAAGGCGAGGAAGGGCGTCTGGGGAGGCGGGAACAGCAGGTGTGCGGTGGTGGAGCGGTGCCAACGCTGGCGGCTCACTGGCCGTGTGGGAGGGCTGAGTCGGGGTGGGCGGTTCTGAGGCCAAGGCCGGTCCAGCAGTTCTCCGTGTCTGTACATAACCGAACCCAGTAGCCCAAGATCCTGAAATTCCAGAATTCTGAGATTCCTTCTGATTTGCTTTTCTGAGTTGGACACAGCTCTGCTCCAAGTGCCATCTGGAATCCATTTTTAAAAAGAGCCGGGATTGGATTATAAAGATGGCAAAAAAAAAAAAAAAAAAAAACCAGCCTTGGCCCATTTACCTTGGTGGGGTTTTGTTTTTGTTTTTCTTTTAACATTTTCTCTAGCTCAAGAGAAAGAGGTTCTTGCGGCGCCTGCCGGTGACCAGCGGCCTCCCCGGGTCCTCCCCCACGCCGCCCTCGCCTCATCCCCTTCCTGCTTCCTGTGGTGGTTCTGCCTCCGCAGACCTGTCTCCCATCCCTGCTGTAGGCCTGTTTGTTGGGGCGTTCTCCCCATGCCAACAACGCGCAGCACAGAATTCCATTCTGGTTCAATTTCCGGTCCTCTGGTGGCTGTTCCGTGTGCTCCTTGCTGTCCCTGAAGATCCAGCCCTAGCAAGTCACCCCAGAGGCTGCAGGGCACCAGCTTGGATTCAGAGACTCAGGTTCGAGTGACCTGGGCAGGTCCCCAGATGAAGCTGAGGAGTGGAAACTGAGGCCCACGCCCTGTTCCTGGGGGGCTCCCTCCCACTTGGGACGATCACAGCTAAACAGAGACGTTAAACTGGGCCTTAGGGTCCCGAAGGGAGTTTGGAGAACCGCAGGGGCTGGTGGTGTGTCCTTGGCAATGTTTCTTCCCTTCTCCAAGCCTCAGTTTCTCCATCTGTAGACTCCCAGGCCTGGTCCAGGTGAGGCCTCCTGTCCTGGCCCAGCCCTGCAGCCCGCAGGGACCTGGTGGGCACAGCTCTGTTCCCGATTGTCACGCCCAACTCCTCCCCCACCTGCCCTTTGTTCCTCCTTTTGCTCCCAGCCGCAGACCTATCAGCTGCTTCTGGTGGCTTTACCTTCAGAATACACTTGTCACCATCACCACTGCCCACGCCACCCAGCCCTCTGCCCCCGCATCCCTCACAGGGGCACTGCTTAGCCCCCAGCTGGTCTCCCCGCTTCCACCTTTGCCCCTACCGTCTTTTTTTCTCCATTGCAGCCGGGACGATTCTTTTCTAACCTAATGCACGTCAAGTCACTTGCCTGCTCTTGAACCTGAAGTGGTTCCTGAACTCCTCCTGCCCCCCAAGGCGCTGGGGGCCAGCCCCTGCCTACCTCAGTCACCTGTACCCCAGCTGCATTGGCCTCCATGGGGCTCCTCAATACACTGAGCTTATTCGAGCCCCAGGAACTTCGCACTGGTGGTGACTGCTCCCTGCCATGTTGGTCATCTACTCAGAGGTCACTTCCTTGGAGCCCCCCACCCCTTCCAGTTACCCAGTCCAGCTTTCGTTCTGCTTTGTGCTTCTTCAGGACCCTTGTCAGGACTTCCCTACATATTTATTGGCTTCCTGTGTGTCTCCCTTGGTGAGAACAGGGACCTTGCCGCCTCTTTGGCCTCGCACAGGGCCTGACACGTACTAGGTGCTCAGGAAGTAATGTTGAAAAAATGAACAACTGATGGCAAGCTCCAGGTCTCTGGCCTCTGAGATGAGGCCTCCCAGGCCCCAGACGCGGGGGGCCCTGTGGGTGCAGAGGGGTCAGCCTCCAGGATAGCACATGCTGAACCAAGGGGCCACCTGGCCCCTCACTCCACCTCCACCGAACAGAAACACAAAAGTGAGTTACAGCTCAGGACCTGGGGTGCGGAAACCACCTTCCAGAGAGGAAATAGTGAAAAGGGCCTGGGGCGTGAGAAAGCCAGGGAGCAGGTGGTCGGTGGGAAGTACAGGGAGGTGAGGCCTTGACCACCAGCCCTGGAAGCATGGATGGTGTCCAGCGGTGGTGGGGAGCCACTTAAGTGACCTTCGTGCTGCAGGGTAGGGACCACAATCCAGAGAGCCGGATCTCGTCACTCTCCTGGGACTTCTCTCGCTGTGCGACTTACATTCTGTGTCCCCACTGTGGCCCACCAGGCCTTGTCCCCTCTCCTGCCCCCTCCTGCCCCTTCGTACCTCTCCAGCCCCAGCTCCCTGGTCACTGCTCCAGCCACACTCCTCCTCCTGCCCTTTCTGTTCGTCTGCCTGAAACACGCCTCCCGTCGAATTTCCTTCTCATCTCCATTCAGAAATCACTGCGTCGAGCTCCCTTCCCTCACCACCTTCCTCCTGTTCACCGTTCAGCGTCAGTCTAGCATTTGGGGGCCGCTCACTCCGTGTCGCAGGCTGCGTCTTGCATGCACGAGCTCATTCACCCCTCACGGCAGTCAGTGGTTTAGGTGCTGTTGCTACCCCACTTTACGGAGGAGGGAACCGAGGCTCAGAGAGGTCAAGTCACTAGCCCAAGGTCACTCCCTAGACGAGTGGCCAAGCTAGGTTTCAGCAAGCCCCACTGTCTGACCCAGACCCTTAGCCCCCTCACTCCTGCCCTTCCAGACAAGGTCTTCGTGGATGTGGTTACCCCTTGATGCCCCCTCCCAGCACAGTACCAGGCACCTGGAGGCCTTTGATCTGTGATGGATGCCTGACCAAGGCCCATGTCTGCCAGGGCCATGGGGTGGAGGGGGGGCCAGCGGCCCAGAGGCCTCAGAACAGGCAGCAGGGGAGCTGTTGCGAAGCCTCCTCCTTCCGCTCTGCCCTAAGCCCTGTCCCTCAGAGGGTGTTTTGATCTTGCTCCTTACCCTCTTGGGGGCACATGGTCTCTGGCACTTTCCTCCTGGCCTCTCCGAAGACTCCCTGCTACTCTCCCTCAAGAGGGCCTATCTCAGCGGTTCCTTCTCTGCTGTCCCCAAAGCCGAGACTTTGGCCGCCTGCTTCCCCTCCCACCTCCTCTGGCCTGCTTTTGGAAGGGGGTCCACCCTTTTCCCCTCTGGCAGCCACGAGGTCTCTTCCAGCCCCCAGGGACCGTCAGGACTTCCTGCCTCTCCCCTGCGGGCCCCTGAGCACCAGCCACCGCTCTCCAGTCACACTGCCTGACCCAGTCACACCGATGCTGATACTTCCCCGCGGGTCCCTCGGGTCTCAGGAAATGACACCCCTTCTTCAGGACCCACCTCCTGAGGCTGAGAGCTTGCTTGGTCTGGCAGAAAAGAGCACAGGGCTGAGAATCGGGAGACCTGGGTTCAGGTTCAGCCTGTGTTGCTAACAACAGCGTCACATCTTTCTGAGCCTCAGATTTCCTGCTCTCTTAATGGGGGGGGGGGGGTTCGAATCACCCCCTCCGTGACAGGGCAGAGCTGTGAGGATGCCTGCACGGGTCTGAAGGGCTGTGGCTGTGCGTGCATTCCAGCAGATGTGGCCCACGGCCCACCTCTGTACCCAGGGCCGGACCAGGACACAGCCCCACAATCCTTTCTCTTTTTTAATTGTAGAAAAATGCACATAACATACAATAAACCATTTTAAAGTGTACAGTTCAGTGGCATGTAGTGCATTTACACTGTTGTGCAGCCACTGCCTCTTTCTGGTTTCAAAACTTATCACCACATAAAACACCCCATACACATTAAGCAATTACTCCCCGTTCTTCCGCCCCCTACCCCCTGTACCTCTAGCCGGCTTTCTGTCTCTGTGATGGATATAGCACATACAAGAAATCATATAATATTGACCTTTTGTGTCTGGCTTCTTTCACTTTTTTTTTTCCCACTTGTTTTAAGGTTCATCCAGTTGTAGCATGTATCAGAACTGTGGTCCTTTTTATGGCTGAATAAGATTCCATTGTATGGATATGCTTTGACCGGCTCCTCCATTCATCCACTGACGGCATTTAGGTCAGAATCCCCCTGAACACAGAGTCATAAAGCAGAGGTCTCCAAACTTCTAATTACTCAGTCGTTCAGGAAAAGTGTTTGAATCAGTCCTCTCATTAAATGTAGATTAGTTTTATGTATATTACTACTACACTAATATATCCAGTACGTTATAAAACCGATGTGAAGTATAGTCATCTTAAAAAGATGCGATAAAAAAATAATAATGCTTCTCATATTTTTTCTGAGGGGTGTTGGTAGCCCCCTGTCCAGGGCTGGCATACCTGCCGTGGAGTCACTAGCCATCCTGGGCATTAGCCGAGGATGAAAATATGTCTGGCTTATATTGATATTAAAGTTTCTCATAGAAAAATTGGAAAAAGAGGTGGAAAATGGACGATGAGAATCCCCCCGGCCTCTGCAGGCCACACCTGAGGCTCTGCCTTCTTGTGTCTGTTGAGTTTGGTTTTCTTCATCCTCATACAGTTTCAAAGCAGGCGAGAGGGAAGAGGAAAAAGCATGCACTTTAGAGTCAGGTCCCTGGGTTTGAAACCAACTCCGCCGCTCACCAGTTGTGTGACTCTGAGCTCATGACCAATACCTGCACCTTAACTGCCTCATCTGCAAAATGCCGATGATACTAATTTTGTATCAGTTAGCTATCGCCGTGTAACAAATTACCCAAAAACATAGTGGCTTATAACAAACCTTTGCCATCTTAGAGTTTCCGTGGTCAGAAATCTGCTTAGCGAGGTGCCACCACCTCAGGGTCTGTCACAGGCTACAATTGCAGTGTCAGCCAGGGCTGCGGTCTCATCTGAAGGCTGACAATGGATCCATTTTCAAATTCACATGGTGCCCGCAAGACTCGACTCCTTGTGGGCTGTTGGACTGAGGGGCTCAATTCCCTGCTGGTCGTTGGCTGGAAGCCGCCCCCCGTTCGTTGCCAGGCGGGCCTCTCCATGGGCAGCTCGTAACATGGCATCTGCTTCCATCAGAGTGAACAAATGAGAGGGGGCAGGAGAGAGTGAGCGAGATGGAAGCCAGAGTCTTCGTAACCTCCTCGCAGAAGTGGTATCCCATCACTTTTCGCCATATTCTGTGGCAAATCACTAGGCCCAGCACACAGTCCAGACCAAGGAGTCTGCATAAGGGTGTGAACACCAGGAAGGGAGTCACGGGGCATCGTAGCTGGCTACCAACCCAACTGAAGTAGACCATTTGGGGAGGGTTGTTGGGGTCAAACGAGGCACCACGTGTCACGCACAGGGTGGTACAGGTTGCCTTGTAGCTGGCAGGTCTGTGACTGGTGTTATTTTCATTCATCACTGCTTCCACTTGCCAAGGGTTGGGACCCAGGACAGGGCCTGAGACCCCAGAACAGCCCATAGCTCTGCAGAGGGGAGGGAAGCCCAGATGGGGGTGGAGGCTTAGAAGGTTCACAGCCCAGGAGGGCATGAGACCGCTGGTTCTGGAAGGCCGGGTCCAGTCCTTGGTGTCAGGAACCTTGGTGTCAGGGCCCAGGAAGACCTCTCAGGACCTGGCAGGTTTGGGGGGGCCACATCTGCGGTCAGAGGGTCCTCAGTGCCTGGAGCTGAGGAAAGAAGCAGTTGACCCCCCTGCGCTGCGTGACACTCCCTCTGGGCCTCCCCTCTGAAATGCCTGCTGTTCGGGGCGAAGGGGGCTCACAGAGGGGCGGGCAGCAGGTCAAGGGGTGTCGGCCGGTACTGGGTAGGGCCTGCCCAGCTCTCATGCCCACCCGCCCCGCAGGTGTTCTCCATCGTGGTGTTCGGCTCCATCGTGAACGAGGGCTACCTCAACACCCCCTCGGAGGCCGAGGAATTCTGCATCTACAACCGAAACCCCAACGCCTGCAGCTACGGCGTGACCGTGGGTGTGCTCGCCTTCCTCACCTGCCTGCTCTACCTGGCCCTGGACGTGTACTTCCCGCAGATCAGCAGCGTGAAGGACCGCAAGAAAGCCGTCCTGTCCGACATCGGTGTCTCGGGTGCGTCCCTACCCCAGAGGGTGCCCCCTCCACACCGCAGGCTGCAAAGGGCCGTCCCGGCCCTGCCCCCCGTTAATCCCCGCGCACAGCTGTGAGGTGGCCCAAGGGTGAGACTTGGGGTCACAGGACTGGCAACAGGGAAGGGTGGGACCAGGGCCGGCCTGAGACCCCAGAACGGCCACAACGGGGAAGCGAGTGCAGTGTCCAGGGGAGCCACCTCAGCTCTCAGCGGCCTCTTCTGTGCCGCCTCCCCGGGGAGCCCCACGAGAACTAAACAGGGTGGTAACCGAAGGCCCTGGTACACAGTGGGGACCCTGGGAGGGTCGGAACCTGGAGCTGGGGAGCTGACGCAAACTGCTGCTCTGGCCCTTCAGAAATGGCCTTGGCAGAGGTACCCGACGGCAGTCCCACAAGTCCGGGGGTTCTGATTGGTGGAGGCTTGGGTTGGAGGTCATCAGACTTCCTGCCTCTCTGGCCTAAGGGCCTGGTCTCAGGTCTCAGGTCTCTGGCAGGGACCTCCCCCCATTTCCGGGCCTGGGACTCTCAGAGTGAGCCTGGCAAGGTCTGGGGTCCCTTAGACTTGAAGGAACTAGAACAAAATTAATAGTTCTCAAACTGTGTTGCTCGGAGCCCCAGGGTTCCCCAGCAGTGCCTCTGCGAGGGACTGGGCTCTACACACCACACTTCCTGGGGGCACACACACCCTGGCCCTCTCCGAAGAGACCGTGGGCACCACAGGAGATCTTGTTACCTCAGGGCTCCCACTGCCCAACTCCCCGGACCGTGGCTCAGAGGGCCCCTCGCTAACCTCGGGGACTGCCAGAGCTGAGCCACATCCTTGCCCCAGCCTCCGTAACCCTCCCCCTGCCCAGTTCTCAGGGAGACCGCAGTGGGGTGGCAACAGGGAGTGCTCCTCCCAGAATGCCACGAGGCCCCAGTGTGGACAGTGGACCAGTCTGAGATGGCTGGGAAGTCTGTGCTTGGCAGAGGTTAGAGAAATACCAGCCCAGGCTGACTGACCTTCTCTCTCTCTCCCTCCCGCCCTCCCTCTCCCTGCCCCTGGCTCTCCCTGGGCCTTGGCTGGCTCCTTTCCATGTCTCCCTCTGGCTGTGCATCTGCATGACCTCTCTGTTCTTGCCTCACCTTCCCTATGCTCCCCTCTCTGCCCCTCCCCGCTCTTTCGGGGTGGGGGAGCACGGGAGACGTGCCCTTGAACCTCCCCCCGTTCCTTCGGTTCCCCATTTCCTCCCCACTTGCCCCCTCTCTCCACACGTGGCCCGTTCTGCCTGACGCCGGTGGACACCCCCCAGCCTTCTGGGCCTTCCTCTGGTTCGTGGGCTTCTGCTACCTGGCCAATCAGTGGCAGGTCTCCAAGCCCAAGGACAACCCACTGAACGAAGGGGCAGACGCAGCCCGGGCCGCCATCGCCTTCTCCTTCTTCTCCATCTTCACATGGGTGAGTACACAACCCGCCCAGCCCACACTCACCCACCCGCCAGGCTCACGGGCTGGGGTCTTCCAGCCTAGCCAGGGGCTCTCTCCTCAACACTCAGGCGGGCCTGCCCCCTGAGGAAGGAAACTGTCCCCACTGCCGATGAGGACAGGCACGGAGGGATGGCAGACCCTCGCTTTGGTGCGGAGTGCCCACCCTGGTCGCTGGGTGCTGGGCATTTACTGTCCTCACTAACAGACAGGAAGGCCAAGGCCCGCACAGGGAGCTAAGCCTCCAAGGTTCCAGAGCTGGGAGGAAGCCCGGGCCTCGGAGTCAGGAGACCTGGGTCTCACCTTGGGGCCGCCTCTGATTTTCTGGGCCTCTGTCTTCCCACCCGTAAAATGAGGATATTGGATTTGGGGAAGGTGTCGCAGACTCAGCGGTCCACCGGGCAGACAGGGCGTGAGAAGGCATGAGCAGGCCGGGTGGTACATCCACACCCGTCCTGAAATGCCCCCCACCCCCGCTCGGCCCCTGCTCCGAAGCAGGAATGAGGACCCCCAGAAGCCCCCCACAAGCCACGTCTTCTGTTTTCCAGAGAAGCCAGGAATTTGAATTTCTATGTGAAATCTGATCTTTATGTGTTAGCAATTTATTCAAGTTTTGAAAAATATTCTACGGGTCAAGGAGAGCATGTGTCTGGGCTGGGCTGGCCTGAGGGCAGTTCTGAACTCTGTGATCTGGAGCGCCCACCAGCATGACAGCAAGACCGCCCCCTGGAGTCGAGTTCTAGGTCATCTCGACTTATTTCTTCTCCATTTCTCTCCTGCAAATATCTGGGGTCACATCGGCTTCATGTCTCCATCCTAAGGGTCCCCCCACCACTGTCCAGAGCCCCACCCCCCTGCCCCCAGGCCTTGGAGCAGCCCTCAGCCTGGCCTTCTGCAAGCAGTCACTGAGGCTCTATGTAGGCAGCCAGCCCTTCCTGTGCCCCCACCCTCCTGGGCCTGCCTAGGGCGACTCCTCTTTTAGAGGGCCCTGGATATTCATTTTCTCCTGGAACCCCTCCCCGCAGTACAATATTGGGAGCTAGAGTTTAGAGGAGGCAACCTGCGGTCACTCCAGAGCTCCATCCACAAGGCTGGTCAGGAAGAACCCAGTGACCCCAGGGGATCTCAGACCAGAGAAGGTGCCCCAGAAGTGGGAACCACCCAGCCCTGCAAGCCCTGAGGTGGGGGCGGGGCTCACAGAAGGGGAGGAGGTGATTGGACACCAGGACTTTCGAGGCCGGGTCTCAAAGCCTGACTGGCAGGTACCCTCCTGGTCCACTGAAGCCCGCCTCCCTGCTGGCACCTCAGCCCTGCCCAGCTTTCCCGCGCTGGCCTCACCCCTGCTCTCTCCTGGCAGAGCCTGACCGCAGCCCTGGCCGTGCGGAGACTCAAGGACCTTACCTTCCAGGAGGAATACAGCACGCTGTTTCCCGCTTCAGCACAGCCATAGGCCTGCCCAGCTTCCAGAATCAGGGAGCCCTGTGTCCTGCCCCATGGCGAGGTTGTGGGGGCAGCCTGCTGCTTGGAATGGCCAGAATGCCAGGGCTTGCAGGGCAGGGCAAGGCTGGGTTGAGAGGCCACTTAAGACTCACCACTTACTCATTCATTGCCTCCTTTGTTTATTCTTCATGCGTCCATCCATTCAGTAAACATTTATTGAGCAGTTTTGTGCCTAGTGATGAATCAAATGGGATCCCAGGCCTCAGGAGCCCACAGGCTGGAGAGGGGAAGACAGACAAATCAAAATCCCGCCCCCCTTCCAGATGAGACTGCTCCAGGCTGTTAGAGGGTTGGAGATGGCTCCATGCACATGGCTGCCAGGGTGCGGAGCCGTGGACAATGTGAGTGCCTGTCCCACAGCTGCGGCATGAAGGCTCATCTTACAGTTCCCGTGGCGGCCGGCTGCCAAGGGGGCCTGGCCGAGGACATCGGAGGATGCCTGGCCCAGCTCTGCTCTCACGTGATGTGTGACCCTGGGCAAACCCCTGCACCCCTCGGCCTCCTCTGCATCCCTGGACTGAGGAGTGATAATGGACCAAACTCTTGGGGCTGTTGTGCAGATGAAACAAAGGCTGGCACAGAGATGCTCCATAAATGTAGGCTCTGTCGTTCTTTCGTTTATTCACTTATTCATTCTCTCCAAGGAGGAGTCAGGGATACCTCCATAATATCGACTTTAGGGGTGACCCTCAAGTGGTGAGTCCTTGTTGTTACAAAGGACTTTGGCCTCCAGTTCTCCACAATTTCCTTCTTTGGGGCTGCTAGCTGCCTGGGCAGGAACCCCTGGATCCGTCTACTGTCTGCAGGGATCGAGGAAGTAATGGAGCACAATCAGGCCCCCAGAGCAGAACACGTAGAGAGTGAGCTTCCTGACGCTGGAGGCATACAAGTGCAGGCTGCTTGCAGCACAGTGGCGAGGCTCCAGACTGTACCTGCTCCAAAGATGCACGGTCAGGTGGACCACCAGTTCCCTAGGCTCTGAGCAGAGCCGCAGCCTCCCCTCTGCACTCCAGTCCAGCAAGGGCCCACACCCCTCCTTTGCTCCTGTCTTATGGCCCCTTGAACTGAGTGGCTAAGGGAGGCCTTGACTCAGTGAGGGCACAGGAGCGCCCACAGTCAGCACAGGTGCCCGTAGCCAGAGGCCTCTCCCTGAGAGGACCTGCAGAGGTCATCTGCTCCAGCCCTCTGTCTCCGTGCAGGAAACCGGCCTGCAGAGTGGAGCCCGGGAGCTCCAGGAGAGCCAGGTCTGCAGATGTCCTTCATTCACTGCCCCATGTGCTCCGGGGGGCCTGCCGGTGGCTCCGGGCTGCTGAAGGCCTGGCCGCTATTCCCAGGGGGCCTTTTTGCCTCCCTGCTTCTCAAGGCTCCTGCGTCTGAGCCCCCAGCAGCCAGGACCTCATGCCTACACAGTGGAAAATGCAGCAGGGCCACGTCTGATTTCCCCCAGCCCTGCTCCTTTGAGCCTAACTTCCCAGGCCCCCGACGCTTTGCTTTAAACAGCCACTTCCCAGAAAGGGCTGCCCCTCCGCTTTCTCCAGAGACACAAATCAAAAGTTAATGCCTAGTCCCTGGGCTTCTGGAACTTTCTGGAATAAAATGCCAAGCACCTGCCTCTGACCTGATGGCCCTTTTGATTTAATGCCTTGTCAGGGGGCTGATCGAAGGGAAGGAGGTGGGGAGGGCCCTGGCCTGGGAAGGGACAGGAGCCCTGTGTCTCGATCCGGGCTCTCACACTGACTCTACCTTGAGGCCTCCCTTCTTTAGGCCTCGGTCTCTCCAGCCCCCAAACAGAGATATGTAGACCGTTAGCGTTTTTCCATCACGGGCAGATAACCTGAGCTGGACAGACCTCTGGAGAGACTTTCCATGTAAACCTATGAACTGTTTTTTTTGATGACAGATGTAATTTATTCCCGGTGTAGTTAATGTTATCGTCCTTAATGACAGTATAATTGCTTTTACCTAAAAAGAATTTCCAAAAAGCATGTATGCTATAGACAAATTTTTCCCAACTGGCTCCAGAAATCTTTAGTGACCCAGGCCTCTTCCATCCCTACAATTTGGCTCCTGGACCTCATGGTTTATCATTGCAACTAGAGCTCCAGCTATCACATCTATGTTCCAAGCATCAAGTCAAAAGGTGGGACAAAGAACTTGGGGCGACCTGTTGGCCAGAACCTAGTCACATGGCTGCACCTAGCAAGAGAACCAATAACCAAGAACACAGTTTGGGCCATTTTAACACTCCACAGTAGAGACTCTAGAATTTGGGGTGGCCCAGAATGACCTCTGAGATTGGGGGCCACGGGGCAGGTGACTGCTGAAGTCCTTTCTGGCTGGACAGGCAGCAAGGACAGCCTGCCTTCCCCTCAGTCGAGCTTGGTTTCACCTTTGGTGCTTGGAGGATATTTAACACTCTGTTGCCTGTGTCGTGTGAACTAACCACCACTAACCTGATGCTCTTGTCTGTCTCTCCCCTAACCATCCCCTCCCGCCTGTCCTTGTCCCCACTGGCTCCCGTCCCCAGGCGGGCCAGGCTGTGCTGGCCTTCCAGCGGTACCAGATTGGCGCCGACTCGGCCCTCTTCTCCCAGGACTACATGGACCCCAGCCAGGACTCCAGCATGCCTTATGCCCCCTACGTGGAGCCCAGCGCTGGGCCGGACCCCGCCGGCATGGGTGGCACCTACCAGCAGCCGGCCAACGCCTTCGACACTGAGCCCCAGGGCTACCAGTCGCAGGGCTACTGAGACGCAGTGACCGCCTGCCCCCTGCCCACCCCTGCCCCAGCCCCAGCTGCCCCCAGGCCCTCCCTCCACACCCGCCCCCTGCTCTCCCAGGCTGCCCTGCCCAGCACCTCACCAGCCTCCTGGTGGTTCCGCTGAGGTCCAGGGCAGCTCGGGGTGGGGTGGGACGGTAAGGTGTGTATGTGGGGTGGTGTCTACATGTGTGTGCAAGTGTGTCCAGCAGGGGTCTGGGGTGTAGACATTCATTCATTGTGTCATCGAACATTCATTGAGCGCCTACTGTGTATCTGTCCCGTGCTTAGCACGGATGTGAATGAGAAATGGTCTTGGGAAGGGGGAAGACAAGAGGTGGAGGAGGCCTGTTGGTACCGGTGTGGTGGGACAGAGACCGGGATGGTGCTGGGAGGTTTGGCTGCAGGGTGAGTGTGAACACCCATAACACACTGGGCCATGACACCTGCTAGGAGCGACACGGCAGCCCTGCTAGGTCTACCTTTTATGGTTGAAGAAGCTGAGACCTGGAGAAGTCAAGGTCACTCCCCCAGGGTCACTCAGGCAGCAGGTGGTGGAGGTGGGACCAAGCCCAGGCCACCTGACTGCAGAGCACCTGCTGTCCCCAGTCTTCCCTTCCTTCCCCTGTCCCCGAGCCTGGGGCTCCACTGCTCAGTGCTCCTGTTATTCTGGGAAGCCTTGGGGACCTCAGCCTGAGACACCCTGATTCTGCTGCAAGCTAGGGCCCCAGATGTTCCCCAGCGGGACAGCCCCGCCTCAGGCCCTCTCCCCGCATCCCCAACGGCCCCGCCCAGCGTGGGAATGTCCCCATGTATCACTCTGCTGTGTGTCCCCCCAGGAGCTCAGCACCGCCTTTGTGGCCTGCCCGAGGACTGACCATTGTCCCTGCCTCTAGGTGGGGTTCACTACGACCCTGCTCGGGGCTGGGTGGGCAAGGAGGCCCAGAGGGGGAGCAGCCGGCCCAAGGTGACAGTGAGTGAGTGGCAGAGCTGGGCTTGCTGCCTGGGTTTCTTGGCCCCAGCCACCCAGCCAGCATCCCAATTCCCTGCCCTGGTGACCTCCCAGGATACAGAACTGATCTGGGACACTGTGTCAGCTTTCCCTTCACCAGAATCAGACAGGGGCGAAGGGGCTGCAGTAGCCAAGGGCATGGAGGGTCCTTCTTCTGGCCTTCCAGAAGGCCCACTGGGGCCGGTCTCCCTGTGGGAGGGTGACTAGAGAGGGCAGGGGCTCTGGACCCTGCATGGCCAGCCTGGAGCTGCTACTGTGGGACAAACTCCCCCGAGACGAATGGCGAGAGCCCCCGGAGCAGAGTAGGCTCAGGGAGGCTATGGGCTATGGGGGAGAGGCTAGCAGGTGCCCCCAAGGCACAAGGAGGGTTATGGGGGGCAAGGAGGGGTTCCTGCAGAAGGCAGGCTCTTCACTGAGCCTTAAGGGACAAGGAGGCCTTGAGCAGCAGAGGAAGGTGTAGGAAGAGCTAGGGCCCAGTGCCTCAGGAGCAGGGCAAAGGGACAGTGCTGGGTATAGCCACCACCAGCACCTCCACGAGAACCCTAAGAGGCAGGTAATTTTCACTCACCTGCCCACTGATTCAGCATGGGGCGCCTGTGCTTGGGATAAGGCGCTGATAGTCGGTCAGAGATGAGCACTAGACCACTGGACCAGGGTGCATTGCTGGGCAGAGGGCCGTACGGGTGCACGACGGGCTGAGCCGCCCGGAGGGGGGCCCTGGGCTGGCAGGAGTTAGCACAGCAATGAGGCAGGAGAAGGAATCTCCTAGGCAGAAAAGTAGCATCGTCCCCACTTAACAAAAAGGGAAACAGGTTCAGAGAGTGTATGTTAGCCATGGGGGCTTGGATCTGAACTCAGGTCTGTTTTCCCAAGGGGCAGCAGGGATGGGAGAGGACCCCAGACAACCAAGTGACAGCTGGTTGTTACTGACTTCAGTTTTCCCCATCTGGAGAAGGGGCTCTATCTGTGGTCGTCTCCCTCCAGGTGGCCCAAGGGGAAACAGGATGGGGTCATGGTACCTGCCAGGCTGTACCAGACCAGAGGTTTGCAGAGCAGGTAAGGGTGCAGGCCGGCGTGGACATGTTTCTGGCAGAAGTTCTGTGTCCATGCAGGAGGCCGTGAGAAGTCTGTCTCCTTGCCCCCTCCCCACCAAAATCCTCCCCTGCCGAAGGGCACTGGGAGACCCCAGGGTGCTGCCTGTCTGTCCTCCCTGCGTACCAACCAGCTCTGGCAAAGCTGGGGTGAAGGGCAGGGTACATTGAAGCTTCACCCAGCTCCTGGGTGTTAATTGCAGACTCCCTACCACCCCAGCCTAGGAAAGTTTACAAGACTCCTGCCAGGAGTAGGGGCACAGAATCCTCTCACTCAGCATTCCTCACTCATCTAACTGAGGTACAGCCTGGACACGACCCCAGCAGCAGGCTGGGTGCTGGCAGGGGCCAGCCAATGGTGGGGGTGATAATAAACAAGGCAAGAGACGTCGGGAGGGCAGGGTTTGGATGAGACCCAGAGCTCCTGACCCCTACTGAGAGGTTGGTGGGGGAGCCTGGCTCTTTCTGGTGACTGAGGACACCCTGGGGGGGCCCCAAGCTGAAAGCCTGTGCTCCCAGGCTACCAGCATCCCCTTTTCCCTTCCTGTTGCACCCCCTTGCTTCCAAGCCTTTCCTTGGAGGAGGCCCCCTGCATCCTGCCCTCTCATTTGGGTTCCCTCTTCCTATCAAGAACAAGAGAAGGCCCAGGAAAACCGGGTTCCCTCCAAGGCTAGAGCTGCAAGGGCCCCTAGAGTCTGGGCCAGGAAGACAGTGACTTGTCCAAAGTCAGGCACAAAACTCGAGGTTCAGGATCCAGGTGTCCTGCCTCTGAGTTAGCACTCATCCTGTGCATTCCCAGGCTGACTGCCTGGGTGTATGGGTGTAGCTCCTGGTCCCCCAGGGCTGTAACAACTGAGGGGCTGATTACCAGGAGACTGGTCCACTCCCCGCTCTAACCTTCCCTGGTGATTCTTGATCTTCAGAGACTCTTGTGGGGTCCCAGGCTTCTCCCATGTAACCAACAGCCCCCACTTGTTACCACTCGGGGCCCCCCAATCTTGGCCCAAGACCCCATCGATTCTCTAAGGAGCACAAAGGGGGAGCATCCCTCCCGAGAGTTTATGAGAGGGGCTGGTCCAGCCACCTCCTAGCACTGTCTCTTGATGTGACACTCCCCTTCCCCTGGTGCCCACAGCCCTTGTCTGGGTGACCCGGCCCTTCCTGCAGCATTACTGCCTGTGTATAGTATAAATATATATATTTTCTATATATAAGATGTATAATATAAGGCTCCACAAATGTATCTGTGCGTGTGCGCGTGTGTGCAGTGAATGGCGGTCCCCATCCCGGGCCCCCACTCTGGACTCCCCCGCCACCTGGTTAAGTCTCAAGAGTGACTCCAGTGGCCCCATGGCACCCTCCTTTATGACATCCGTCCATTTGTGGTGAACCAAGTGAAGGTGGTGACTTCTGGTGACAGTAAATAAAGTGAAGACTCAAAACCCACCAGTGGACTGTGGCGTGTCGTAGTGTGTTTTTGTTTTTCATGTGTGTGGCTTGCGACTGCCAACCCACTGTCCCCCCTGGCCTGGGACATGCTTTATTTGTTCATCACTGTTTATCAAAAAGTAAAATTACATCTGAAGCCAGTGCCGCCCCCTCCAACTTTACATGTGTGCATGCACACACAGCTTACACACACACGCACACACATCACCAGTCCTTGTCACAGCCCCTTCCCCAAACCCCAAACTTACACGTGTGTGGACACCTCGTCACCATCCCCTGTCCTGGTTCCTTCCCCAGCCCCCAGAGGTATCCAAGATTGGGAGCTCGGCCTCATTCCTTCCAGATCATTCCCATGCGTTTACGTTTGCATATGTTCGCAGGACCGGCTTTTAAAGTTAGTGGCCCCTAGCTGGCACGGTATCTATCCAGACCTTATAAAGTGCCAGACACTTCGCTGGGGCCTAGGAATTCAAACCTGCACAGGTGGCCCTGCTCTCACAGATGTTTCCAGCAGGAAAGATGGAGGATATCCCTACATGCAAGCAGCGACGTAAATTGTGTAAGGGCTGAGGGTGTCAGCAGATGGAGCCCCTCTGAGTGGGTGACGGACCTGAGCTCTCTAGGATGAGCAGGGCTTTGCTGGCAGGGAGGTGGGTTGGTGAGCATTCTGGAGAGAGGAACTGAAACCTGAGGTTTTAGCTGGGACAGAGCTCGGGAATGGTGGAAGGCAGATACCATGACACATACAAGGGAGGGAGAATGAGGAGGGGTGGGCCAGAGGGCACTCACTCGGGTCCTACAGCCAGGGCCTTGAGGCCTCCATAGGAGGTATGGTTCTTACTAAGTGACGTGGAACCCCCGGAAGGGCCGGTGACCACGCCAGTGTGTTTTAAAAAGACCACTCTGGTGGCCAGATGGCAATCAAAAAGGTTGCTGCCCATTATTCGGACAGGAAGGTTGCCATGGCAATGAGAAGAGTAGGAAAAAGTCAAGATATAGTTGAGGAAGGAGCCAATCAGTAAACGATGGACTGAGTCAAGCAGGTTGAGGTACACGTGAGAACCATTCTCACCTAGTAGAAGCGCTCGCAGGGAGGAGCAGGCCAGCTCTGGCCTCCGTGTGGGCCTGTCAGTCACGGTGCTGGCCACGCCCAAGCCCCTGTTCATTGCACGCTCAACCTTACTCGGGGTTTGCTAAATGCCACTAGGCCTCTGATTGGACAGGCGTGAATACCTGCCGTTTTACAGGACCCCCTCCCATGACTCCGCCTATCAGAGTGCTGCCCTTCACGATAGGGAGGAGGGATTGGTTGATTCGGGAGGTGGGTGGAGACTCTAGAAGAGGTCGGGGTTCAGAGAGAAAGTGGAGAGTGGCAGTTTCCAATGAACCTGGGTTCTACCCACCTCTGCCTTAAGGAGGCCTGAGGGCTGCAACTGCTTGCAGTCAAAAGAGCCGGAGCGCCCCTGGAAGCCCTCCCCGCCCCCGACGCCCCCAGGCAGCTGCCCGCTGGAGGAAGCAGACCCCTGGCGCTGTAGGGCTGGGCTCCAACTCCCAGTCCAGCCTCTCACCCTGCTCAACCTGGGCCTCACCTGCATGGGCCCTTCCCCGAGTCTTCAAGGTCAATGGCATTGCAGTCACCTAACAGTCACACCGCCCTCCATTTGCATTTTCTGTTCTCATCATAATTCAGGTAGTTACTCTTCACAGTTACCGAAGGTCTTGTCACATAACAAAGGACTTCAAAAATTGACATCTGCATTTGAAGGACTCCATATGTCCCCCTGTGGTGTGTGTGTCTGTGGGAGGCATTCAGCAGAATGTGTCTCAGGTCAAGAAGACGGCTTTCAGAAAGGGATCAGAAGGACATCACAGAGGACAGGGTCAGCCTTCCAAGATGACCAGCCACCCACACTTTAAAAAAATTACGTGATGGCCATTCATTGGACTGGAAGGCTGTCGGTAAAAGCCTAAAAGGATTTTAATAGACTCAGGACAATTTGGGGAAATTCGATTTGTTTTCAGAATCAGGGCCCCTACATAATTTGGAGGACCTAATTCAAAAGGAGAATGCAGGACCCGTTCAAAAGGCAGCAAAAAAAAAAAAAAAAAAAGTGCAGTTAAGGGTACTAGAATATAAACCTTTTCCTTTCGAAATATTTTATTATGAAATGGAATGGAGTAACAGGGATAATTGAGTAATACTGATGCAGGAGAGGGCAGATTTCTCCGGGTGACGGGAGACCAAGCCCTGCACTGAGAGAAGAGGAGTCTTTGGTGGAGAGTGTGGAAAGAATTCAACACACACGCCAACGTTAGAGTCAAAAGGGAAGTTTATTAGAAAAGGGGTAACGCTCCACAGACAGCATGGTCTCCTCTCAGAGGCAGAGAGTGAGAGGAACAGTGAGAGAGCAAAGGCACTGAGAGGGACCCTAAATGTTCCAAGAATTCAGTTTGTTATTCTTTAGTTCCTACTTCCTTTGATAAGGACATACAGTGAGGAAGGGGAAGAGTATGCAGCGTGAAAAGGTAGGAAAATGCAGAGTGAAAGGCCTGCTGGCGATTCCCAGCCTTTAGTCCTTAGGTTCCCCATGGTTTTAGCCACAGGGAATGACTCTTGGTGCCTGTTCCCCTTCACAGGTGTGGGGAATGGGCTGGTAGCAATCTCAGCAGAAATCTTCCTTTGTTCTGCAGGTGTCCTCCTGGCCTGGATTAGCATATTGCAATCTCTGAATGTGGCTTGATTGACATTTTTAATTCTCTTGCCTCCTCCTTACATTGCTACCATGAACTTAAACTTGCAGAAATATGTTTTGTTGTCATAATTTTATATAATACAGTAAATAACTTATCAATATGATATCTGTTCGATCATTAGATTTTTCTGCAAATTATTCAGCCAAAGGTATACTTTTGCCAACTGCATTTCAAGTGACATGCAGGCATGTCTCGTTTTATTGCATTTCACTTTATTCAGCTTCACAGATGTTGTGTTTTTTTACAAACTGAAGGCAAAGACCCTCGACCAGCGGAAAGACCATGACTTGCTCCATTGCAGTACACTATTACAGCGGTCTGGAACCGAACCCACAATATCTCCAAGGTAGGCCTCTAATTGAAAGCTATGACAATAATTCCTGGCAAATGCAAGATCACAAATAATCTCTCAAAATTTTTAATTATGGGAAGGATCTTTCTGCTGGTGCAACTGTTACTGAAGTTGTTAAGAATATTTCATAGACTTTTACATGAGTGTATCAAAAGCTGATGATTCTTGTGGAACGATTTTTCTAAAAAGATTTAACTCTTCGTACAAATCAATTTCATTTTAAGTTTGAATTTAATTTTATATAGAAATATATTTGGAATATAACGTTTCCTCTAACAGTTTTCTGTAATCTGTGGAGGTTGTACAAGAAACCGAAAGTGACTTCATAATTTATATATAATTTTAATCACCTCTTTATGCACTTAATTGCTGTATCTCTGATTACACAAGGAAAAGTTAACTTTAAAATTGCCTGCCTCATTAATAATGAAACTTCACATGAAGATAGAATTCTTTTCTGTAGAATGTGATCTTTAATTTCTATTTCAAAGCCTGTGAATACGTATTTGCTTCGCAAGGCTGCAGCAGTTTCCAAAACCAGAGATACCAAGCTCTGAAGAATTCTCACTCTCCCACGTGCTGCTTTATCGCGACCTCCATGTGCATGCTTTGGTTTTACAATAATTTATTGACAATTTCCTGCATGAGTGCTGGCAGTTCCTGCCCCAGACTTAGGCTGCAGAGTTTATATTTGCATTGGGGCTATCCACGTGCGTCCCTCTCTCACCATGGCCTTGGCGGACTACAGCCATGTGCTGCTGCTGCCAGTCTGGGCACAGATCCTGGCCCCACCATCCCCGTGCCACCCCATGGTGTCCCAGACTGCCCAGCCATGTGGGTGCACACAAGGTGGCCAGGCCAACTGCTCACCACGCGTGCTGCCCACTGCCTGCTGTTCTTGCTGCCACCTGGTTTATCTTCTGTGCTCACACGCAATGCCTCATTGTCCCGTTGTCTATCCCTTATGAAACCCAAGTTCAAAGAGAAAATATGAAGAATTTCAAGATGGCAAAAGCACAGCATTAAATCCAGAGCGGAGTCCATTCCGAGAGCGGCGCCCCACGTAACTGCACAGGTCGTGTGCCCACGATCCAGCCTTGCCCAGAGCACTGATTCCTGTCCCCTCTCCACGTCCCCCTTATCCTATTCTGAATCTTCTTTTTCTTCTCATCATAGTCTCCTTGTCAATTAGACAGCTACACTTGGTTGAGGACCGGTAATACTGTGCTGTAATGAGAAATATGTACTTGTTCTTAGTCCAGCCCCTGTTCCTGGCACAGAGCTTGGGATTTCTGAATGATACGGTTAAGAGGGGCACCTTTTGTTGGCAGGAGGGAGGGGGCTGGCAATTGAGTTCAGTCATCAACAGCCAATGATCTAATCAATCGCTGAAGCCTCCATAAAAGTCCTGACCCCGGGGGGTTCATAGAGCTGCTGGGCTGGCGAACACGTCAAGGTGCTGGGAGGGTGGTATGCCCAGAGAGGGCAGGGAGCTCTGTGTGCCCGGCACACAGCTTGCCCAATGCATCTCTTCCATCCGGCTGTTCCTGAGTTGTATCCTTTAAAAACAAACAGGCAATAGTAAGGAAAGCACTTTCCTGAGTTCTGTGACCCATGCTAGCAAATTACTGAGCCTGAGGAAGGGGTCATGGATAGATGGTAGGTCCATAAGGATGTACTATTAGCATCTGAAGTGAGGGCACTCTTATGGGCCTGAGCCCTTCACTCACTAACTCCAGGTAGATACTGTCAGAACAGAATTGAACTGCAGGGCAGCCAGCTGGTGTCAGAGAATTGGCTGGTGTGGGGGGAAAAAAACACGTATTTCATGTCAGAAGTGTTGGTGCAAGTGGTAGAGGAGAAAACAGCATGTTTCCCTTTACGGGCCAGAGCTGTGCTGAGCGCTTTTGCTAGCACGATCTATTTCACTCCTTTCAACGCCTGGTGGAGGCATTAAGTTGCTCCCCTTCTGCAGATGAGGGGCTCGGCCACAGAAGAGCGAGTGGCACAGCCACGGTCACACCAGGCAGAGCCTGAAGAACAATAATGCATCCACCTTCGAACCCATGCTCTTAGCCACTGTGCTGCTTTTCTAAAAAAGATCTTTCCACATTTTCGATAACTGACGTATCCTTAAAGCCTGCTTTATGCAAAAATTCCCCAGGCTCTGCATGTTTCTAGATCAGCAAAGGCTTCAGCTTTGATAACCTATCCATCCTCTTCTGTGCTCACC
>CM053503.1:4397544-4448527 GCA_028627145.1 Eidolon dupreanum | reverse complement strand
TGTGTGCACTTCTGCGTGGCTGTGATAGGGCCTGGAGCTCGCTCAGGCTGTTCTGGCGATTTTCAAGGTCGATAGATGTGGTATCTTTGTTCATCCGGCAGAAGCCTGTCTTGGGTTGATTGCAAACCCATGTGACCCATAGGGCTGTCCTGGGGAAAACGAGATCCACTTTACAGCTTGGTTCCCAGGCAGCTATTTCCCTGGGAGAAAGACGTCTGTCCATAGCAGTTTCTTGTATCTGCCCCTGCCCCCTGGGAGCTCAGTGCCTGCAAACAGGAGGAGCCAACTTAATGCTTGTTCTTCCCAAGTACTGTGCTGAGCCTAATGTCTTCTTGCTCCCTTGAAAACCAGACCCAAGAAATTGCGGAAGGAGGACCTGCCATAGTGCACTGGTCAGGGGGTCAGGTGTGGAAAGTGGGGTGAGAGGGGGGGTCTGGAAGCTCCAAGTCGTAGTCTCCCAGCTCCCCTGTAAGTCACTTGAGGACCTTGGGACTGGCCTGTCCCCCAGTTGCCTCATCTACCTATGTCCATTGGCCTCCATCCGACTGTTCGACCAATCTGAGAATACCCTGGGGCCCATGACCTGCTGCAGTCCCTGCCCTCCGGAAGGTCACGGCCAACAGTAACTATGGTTTTAAATGATCGAGAATGACTGCGGAAGTAACTCTTGGGGCGGGAATCAAGGGGAGTGTCTGAGGACTTTCACCTGCTAAGAGCCTTGAAGATGGAGTAAAAGTTCACCGGGTAGTCGAGTGTGGGAACAACAGGTGCAAAAACGGAGGCAGGAAACGGTGCAGTTGTTTGGGAGACTTGACGCAGTTACAATGAGGCTGAGCTGAGAGGGGGCTTGGAGGGTCTGCTCCCCTTGCGGCGTTGCCAGGAAGGGCCTTGGAGCCTTCGACTACGGGGTTTTCACCTACAACAGCAGAACACCCACTGCAAGCCATTCTCCAGTTCTCTGCAGACACCAACTGGGTGCCCTGTAATTTGTCATTCTAATCCTGACTACCCAGAGTCAGTACAGACCCCACAGGCTACGGGCAGATTCCCACCAGACTGCCTCCCTCTTCAGACACGTCCCAGGTAGCAGGTCCGCAGGTCACCCACACTCTCGGCCAGTTTGGCTACAAATCAGGGGTTCCCATGATTCCCTCCTCAGATTCCACGACACGCTGTAAGAGCTCGCGGGAATCAGGAAAACGCTTTGCTTATATTGCTGGGTTCTTACAAAGGATACGAGAGAACAGCTAGATGAAGAGTAACAGGGTAAGATCTGGAAGGGTCCACAGAGTGCAGGAGCTTCTGTCCCTGTGGAGTTTGGTGTGTGTCACCCTCCCAGCATGCGGCTGCGTTCACCAATGCAGAAACTCTCCAAACCCCTTCGTTTAGGGCTTTTATGGAGGCTCCATGACATAGACAAGATTGATTCACTAAATCACTGGCCACTAGATATTACCTCAATTCCCAGCTCCTTTCTCCTCCCCAGAGATGGGAGAGGGAGTGTGTGTGTGTGTGTGTGTGTGTTGGGGGAAGGCGGAAAGTCCCCTCTAATCACGTGGTTGGTTCCTCTGGCAACCAGCCTCCAACCTGAAGTCATCTAGGGGCTATCAGCCACCAGTCATCTCATTAAAATAAACTGCAGGATATTTGAAAGGCGTATGTTATGAATAACAAAAGATGCTCCTAGCATCTCTATCACTCGGGTAATTTCAAAACCCTTTTAGAAGCTCTGTGCCAGGAACTGGGACCAAGACTAAAATATATATTTCTTATTATATCACAACATCACAGAGTCAGAAGACCTAGGTTCAAATCCTGAAATTTATTTGTTGGGTGACTTCCTGAACTGGAATTTCCTGTTTTATAAAATAAAGATAATTATAATACCTATCTCACCAGGTTAGAGTGAGAAATAAGTAAGTGTATGATGAAGAAGCATACAGCAAGTGTCCGGCATACAGTAGGTGCTCAATGTGTTTATTATCTTAAAAAAAAAAAAAGATCTGAATGTAACAAACATCAGCGCCTACCACAGCTCAGGCATTTCCATGGCATCCCATTTAATATTTGCAGATTTCCTGCTGGGTAGATTATACAGAGGAGGATCCTGAGGCTCAGGGAGGGGAGGTGGCTTATTCAAGGTCACACAGGTGACAGGATATGGGGCAAAGATTAGGGTGAAGTGGGTTGGGCTCCAAATCCTGATTCTTTCCAGATTCTTCTTCAACAGAAGAGGTTTGTTCCCTCCCAAACCCCTTCATGGCAGAGAAGATTGCTCATAGCTTCCTGGTATCCATTTCTCAAACCTTCTTTAGGAAAAGAAACTGTTAGTAGTTGGGCACATTGTAGCTCAGTCCAAAGACTACATTTCCTGACCTCCCTTTCAACTAGATGTGGTACAAGTTAGTTTATAGCCAATGAGATATAAAGAAAAGTGCCACATGGAACTTCTGAAGGTCTCCTTAAATAAGAAGGGAGATTGCTTGTGAATAAATGTTTGGTAATTAAAAATAGAGGAAGAGAAGTACTGTCTTCCTACCTTCCTCTTTCCTTCCTGCTTGCTGAACTTGGACAAAATAGCTGGAGCTCAGGCAGTCATCTTGGGCCATATGGAGCTGTGTTGGTAGGGGAGCAAGATGATAAGCCTTTATCCCAGTCCTAGACTGCCTCCCACTTTCCCCTTCTAAATCATCAGCTCTTCTCTATTAAGCTTTTCTTTCAGCATTTAAACAGGCTCAAGCTTCTCCCAGCCTAAAAGAAAAAAAGTCCCTCAATCCCATGTTCCCTTCTTTTTCTCTTTCCAGTCCACCAATTGGGAAGAATCAGTTACTCTCAAGGTCTCCATGTCTCCATTTCCCAGCCATTCCTCAATTCACTGCATCTAGGTTTCCTTCCTACCATTCTAACTGCATTGCCTGGACTAAAGACAGCCATACCTAATGAATTTCCTTCAGTTACGTTCTAACTAGGCCTCTCAGAAGCATCTCACATGGTTGCCCACATCCTCCTTAGACACTCCTCACCTTGGGTTCTGTGCTGCCTCTGCTCCCTCTGCCTTTCCAGCTGGTAGTTCTGTGTCTTTGCCAGTTTTGCCTCTGCTCTGAGCTCTAGTCCTCCCCATCCAAGCACGGACTTGACTTTATTTTTTGTATGTCTCAAAAGCACTTCAAACTCAACATGTCCAAACTGAACTCATGGTCATTGCCTTCTCCCCCACCACCAAACCTAGCTGTTCTTGCCAGAAATCTGAACCTTCGATACATCTCTTTTCCTATCACCACCCACAACCAATCCTTATTCAAGCCTTGATAGTTTCATCTCCTAAATGAAATCCACTCACTGCCACCAGCTGGCTCAAACACTACCATCTCTCTCCTAGAACAACAGTCCCCTAATTGGTCTTCCTGTGTCCACAACCGTAAAAATCTGTGCTGTACATAGTAGTCAAAGGGATCTTTCTACCAATGGGATCATGTTGATGGCTGGCTTCGAAGTCCCCAGCTTTCCGTTGGCCTGTCTGGACCCCGCATGGTTAGAGCCTGCCTCACACTCCCTTTATCTCCCTCTCCTTTCATCTGTTTCAGCCACATCGGCCTTCTGTAACACGCATACTTCTTGAACCCACACATTCCCTTTCTCCAGGTCTCATGCACTTGCTGTCCCCTTCACTTGGCCTTCCCTTCCCTGTCGCTGGTTAACACCACACTCCATGCCACATCGATAAACTTCTCTGCCTAGAATTTAGCACCACTAGAAAGACTTGTGTGTAAATGTTGTCCACTTCAATTAAAATGCTAACTTTCTGAGGGCCTGTATTGCTGGCTGCTTCACCCCCCCAAAGGGCCAGGCCCCATCACCCAATGAATATCGATTGAGTGAATGAATAATTCACTCTCCGCCGCTCCCACCGTATCCATAAAGAACGCTATTAGGAGGGCTTTGGGAGTCACACCTGAAAGGCATCCAGGGGGAAGAACACAAATAAAGAGGTGCCAAGAGGCAATCACGTAAGCAAGCCTTCCTGTTATTTCCCACGAGAGAAACGGGGTGGGGGGGGGCGATAGCACGCCTGCGCACACGCTCCGCTCCGGCCCCTTCCCACTTCGGCCGCGAGGTGGCGCTGGGTGCATGCTCCCTGGCAGCGCGGTCCTCCGGCCGGCTTCAAGCCGCTCTAGCCACCTTTCTCGCCTGCTCTGCTGGGAGGCGGGCGCGCCCGCGGGGGTCCCTCCAAGATGGCGGCGCAGAGGAGGAGCCTGCTGCAGAGTGTGAGCAACCGACCCGCTCTCCGGGCAGGGGGTTGGGAGCCCGGGGGGGACGGGAGGGTGCCTGTTGGGTGCAGGCGCGGCTCCCTCCTCGCCTTGGGACGCCGACTTCTCGCTGACGGGGTGTGACCGCCGCCCTCCCCTCTCCCGGGCCGGCCCCCCTCATTCCGTAGCTGGGGGCGCGTGCGGCCCCGGGAGGCCTGCGCGTGCGCGCTACGCGCCCGGCTGGCCAGGGCTTGGATGCCCGGTCCTAGAGTCCCCAAGCGTCAAGGACGCGTCGAGGGTGGAAGCGTTCTGGAGCCGCAGAGGAACGTGGCGCGCGGCTGCGGAGAGAGCATGGGTCACCGGTGAGCCCACCCCGGGCACCGAGCAATCGTGCGATGATGATAATCATAGCGACAGCCATTTGTGTACAGCTTACCACATCCCAGGCTTTGTGCCAGTTGCTTTACATTTGTAAGTTTAATTTTTATAGCAGCCCCATGAGATAGATATTGTGATTATTCCTGTTTTACAGATGAGGAAAGTGAACTCCTTGAACTTGGGATCTGCAATGAATAGTGTCACCAGCACCTACCATCACGAGGTGCCAGGCATTCAATAAATATTTGTAAAATAATGGGGAAAGCATTTGTAGCCAGGTCCAGTGCTCAACATTGGCCTTCCTACCCTTTGAGGGTCTTGAAGCATCAGAATTAGAGTGTAGGGGGTGACATTCAGTGCTGCATATTAATGACAGGCTTTGTGTAGACTGTGAAATTGTTCTTCCAAAATAGCAACTCCCAGTTCCGGGCCAGGGTAGCTTTCTTCCTCTCCACGCCTTTGGCCGCCCCTCCCCCACTTTTTACTACTGCCTAGTAGGTTGGCCTTGTCATGGAGTTGGTTAGGTAGTCCAGGCCCTCTGCTTTGTAAGCTCCCAGAGGGCAGGGCCCCTGTGTGTGGTCCCTATTATATAGTAAACATTCCAGAAACACTGGCTGGATTGTGGCAAATGCTGAAAGTGATAACTGCTGTAGGTTGACTTGGCTTGCTGAGGAGATGCTGCCAGCTTCCCTCCCCTCTAGGTGTGATGGGGCCTAAGGGACTCAGTTTAGATGGAAGATGAACTTTTCTAGCCTCCAAATATTTTCCTGGGTGGCGGTGGAGTCTTTGAAGGATAGGATAGTTAGCTTTAAGCATGCAGTATCTTGATAAAAGGCAAAGGGATGCCAGGGACTTCTGCATAAGGCCCCTCCCATCCTAATGTCGATCAAGACATTTCTGCTCACAGGGTGTCTGAGTGTGCAGGTGAGGTGCAGGGCTTCCTGTCCTGCCCTCTGCTGTCCATAGTCTGGTGAGAGCGGCTTGGACACCATCATTCAGCAGACGGCTGGGAGAAGTTGCCGCACACCACTAACAGTGTGGAAGGCACGCTGGTGTCAATTTGCTGAGGGGCTGTGAATGGCCTGATTTGACCAGGCCGGTGGAGTCTTGCAGGAAGGGCTGGAGATTTGCAGACAAGGTGCTGGAAAGGTGTGCTGGGGCCAGATGGCAGAGCGCCTAGTGAAATGACATCCTCAGGAGTTTCACCTTTCGTCCCCAGGCAATGTGGTACTTTAAAAGGTCTTTCGAAGAAAAGGACAGCCTTTAAAGATAGCTTGATGTGTTCAAAAGAACCTAGGCTCTTTACAGCCTGATAAAACAGTATGACTCTTGTACAGCCTTGGGCAAGTCACTTAACATTCCTGAACCTCGGTGTCCCCAATTGAGAGGACTTCCAGAAGTATTGTGAGTATTAAGTGAACCAGCATGTTACACTCCTAGCCTGGCATGGTGACAATCCAGCCGTGACATTCCACCTTCAATTCTGCTATGAGTGAATGCCTACGGTTCAGTCCCTCAAATGTCACTGAGCACTTACTATGTGGCAGGCCCTGTGTAGATGCAGGGGACACAACCTTCATGAAGCTTATGTTATACTCTAGTCAGGGAGACTGATAGTAGACAACAGATGTGGATAATGGATGATATAATAACATCTGTAACATAACATCAGGCGGTGCTGTGAAGAATAGTCTGGATTCACACACAGAACGGTGGAGGTGCCGTTTCAGACCAAGTGGTAGGGGAAGACCTCAACATCTGTTGAGTGAAGTGGGAGATTTGGGAGGGAGTCTTCCTGCCAAGGGAGCAGGGATGCAAAGGCCTGCCCGCCTGGGGAGCGTGGCCGGAGCGGAGTACTGTGGGGAAGTGGTAGTAGCCAAGGTCCGAGGGAGCCTTGTGGATCCTGGTGTGGACTTTGGATTCTGTTCTAAATGTGATGTGAAACTCAGCTGGTTTTGGGTAGGGGCGTGATGCGATCTGATTAGTGATTGGAGAATGCCTTCCATTGAGAAGTGCTCGAGCGGCGAGAGTAGAAGCCTGGGACCTACTGAGTGTGACACTCACAGTTGTCCAGATGCGAAGACAACAGGCTTGGCCAGAGCAGTGGCAGAGGAGTGGTGAGAAGTACTGGGTTCTGACTGTGTTTTGGAGGAAGGGCTGAAGGATCGGATGTGGAGTGTGTGACAGAGGAAAAAGAATCCAGAAGGACAACAAGGGTTCGGTTTGGAGTAACAGCAGTGCCCTTTACTGAGGTGGGGAATCCTGGAAGAGGCACGCATTGGGGGCAGGGAGAATCAAGAGTTTGGTTTTGCCTATACTATTATTTACTTAATTATTTAAAAAATCAACTTGAAATCAAAATTTTTAACTTAGACATAGCCTGAGCAATTGTGTCTATAAAATAACAGGCACTAGCCATATATTTTTTTCTAATGTACGTTGAAATAAATCTGTCCCTGTCAGGCCGTCACCTGTAACCATCTCATACGCTGGCAGAATGTGGCCAGCTGCTCTGGGACTCAGTAAGTGCTCCTCAATTACTAGTAGCCCCTTTAAGAATGTATTAGGACTATATTTGTAACGAAAACATAGAGAACCTTTGATGAAAAGCCTAGTGAGAGGTGGGGGCCCTAGGGTGGAGTTGGCCCCAGAGAAGTAGGGAAGGAAAAGGGGGTCATTCAGGAAGATAGAGATGGCAGCAGGCATGGGGTATTTGAAGCTTTTTGGAGAGAAAGAACTGCTGCCCCCCACCCTGAGCCATCTTCCTGGGGGCATTATTCTCTCTTTCTGAGCTTCCTTTTAGCCTCTAAGGATTTCGGGTGCTTTCACCACAAAAACACTTGGCCTTTTCATACTATAATTTGATATTCAAGCTGTGGCCTGAACTTGCAACTATGCTTTGTCTACTTCTGCTACCCAGGAGTTTGAGATGAGTCTCTGTGGGGACTTCAATGGACGATTTTTATATGACGTACTCACATATGTATGTGGGGAGCTAATGCATAAATATGTGTACAAAAGGTGTTTGTAACGCCCTTAATGGGTTAAATACAGTTGGATCACCGTAGAAACTTTTAATACCAAAATGTGAATTTTGCAAACTGTGTCACACAATGAAGTCAAAATTCGGCTTTTCGAAATAGCTTTCTCTCTTACCATATTTTCTGTTAGATTTCTCATGAGAAATTAGCTTGTAAGCCATCAAAGAGTTAAAGTGGCCATGCTCACTGTTGTATGTATTTACTTGGCTCTGTGACGAGCCCGTGTGAGCGTGAGACACCCCCCCCCCAGCTCTTTCCCAGCCACGACGCACTCCCGTTCTGGGGGCTGAGGCGCCACTTGCTGCTGGCGCTGGCGCTGGCGGGCCTGGCATTTGCGACGTGGGAGAAAGTATGCATCAGTGTGTGCAAGGGTGGAGAGGTGGGTGGATTTTGTGAATAGAAAATCCGTGACCTTTCCGAAAATTGTTCAGAAACATGGAGGAAGGAAGCAAGAGACTTGGCAGCCTGGTGGGTTGTGACGGAGTCGGCAGAGGCGCTTGGTACGGCTGATGCCCGTGGAGGCGGGAGACGTGGGAGAACCGTCCGCGGCTCACCCGATCGTGGGGCCACCGCGGGAATCAGGGAGGACCACGTGCTCTCCCACTCCCACGTGGGTGGAACCGCCCGGGGTTCTCCGGCCAGCTGTTACCAGAGGTTTGAGGTGCTGTGGGGCTGCATTCTCGGCAGGGCCTTCCACGGAAGGGGTTCCTAGGAGTCTCTGAGAAATCGCCCGTATGTCACGGGATCTAAGACATCATTAATGATAAGGACACATCATTTCACATACTACTGAGAGAACACACTGCTAAATGACTTGTAACACACCAACTTTAGGGATATCAGATTGTTAAGAATATGTCTTTGAATCAGGAAATATGATAGCTAATAAACAATACCAGGCAGCAGCATGACAGTTGCCACAAGGCCAAATAGGTAGGAGCCCGTGAGCAGGGTGCCTGACGTGCACGCTGCAGCCACAGGGATAGATTTCTCAGGGAAGGGGCTTCGTGGCCTTGGGCAGTATTTTCCAGAGCCTGAGACGCATTCAGTGAGGTGGTTTGGTGTGTGCCGTGTAAAAGTCATCATTAAATATTAAGGAGGTTACTTGCTTTTCGGTTCTCTTTCAAAATCTGCCGACATCAAGAGAAAGATTCGGTTTGGTCCGAGTGTGCCCTTAACACCTTTCTGATTCTTGCCGGCCTCCCTTTTTTGTTAACAGAGAACAAGTCTCCAGCTCAAAACCCACAGCAGGCAGTAGGTTCAACTAGAATTTAATATCTTTGGTTTTTGTTTTCGTTTTTGTTTTTTTCATTTTTTTTTATCTTCAAGATACGGCAAGTAATACTGCTTTTTCACTTATAATACCGAGAAAGCTTATGTTCAAAATTAAATCATTTGGGTAAAAGAAAATGTGGCGGTTTAAAGAAAAAAATAAAGTGGGTAATTTCCGGAAGGTGTTGAGTGGAGGGCTGTGGTGTGGGAAATGCCCCAGGGACCGTTCAGATCTGAGCAGGGCCTTTGGGGGGACAGGACTTGGAAAAACAGAAAGGGAGTGGCCTCGCCTTATCATGGATACCTTTAAATGGGTTCTTTGAGTAATTTTTTTCTCATTTCTTCTTTATTGATTTTAACAGCAAGCCAAGTCAAATTGGCTAGGAACTCAATGTGCCGATGTGAAACAGGTAGCACTTTGCTCAGCAAGGTTCGTGGCTGTGAATAGTTTGATTTAAAGGGTGTGTTGGTTCCTGTCCCTCTAGGGTCAGTGAGTGGCCTCTTCATTTGAGGTACCAAAATACATTAGGCTTTTCAGCAGAGCAGACCTCTGACGAAGGTGTCACTTCGTCCTGTGTTTGGTGCTGACACCTCCTGCTGGAAGTGGGTTAGCTTCCCACGCTTTCTGTTCTGGTTACAGTTTTTTAGAAATCGTTTGGAACACTATATAGAAGGTCTTATCGGTACAAGATAGAGAGCTGAGTGAGATTGTCAGTCTGTCAAAGGGTGAGATGCAAAACTATGTCAACAGGCTGGAAGGTCGGGATGGAGCCTTCAGATACAATCAAACTGATAGAAATTTAGGTTTTAAGAAATCCTTTACAGGAATGTGGTTGGGGAAGACTGACTCGGTAGAACTTCACAGCAAAATGACCTTGTTATTTAAGTTGACAGTAAGCAGGAATTTGCACGTGGAGGCTATGTGCCCATCTTTAAGTATCCCAAGGTTATTGATTTTTGTGTGTTGATTTTCTGTCCTGCCACCTTACTGATTTCTTTTATTTGAGTTAGTTTTATCATTCATTCTTTAGGGTTTCCAGGTACTATTATATCAGCTGCAAATAGAGAAATACCTGTACTTTCCCTATGCTTTCTCTTGTCCGACCGTCTGGGCTGACACCTTCAGTTCAGTGCTGTGTAATGGAGATAGTGGGCATTCTTGCTGTGTTCCTGATCTTAATGAGATGCCTCTTGTGCTTCCGCACTAACTAAGGTGCTGGCCTAAGGATTGATGGAAGTATACCTATAAATGGCCTGTTAAGAAAGTATCCATCGATAACTGTTTTCTTGAGTATTTTTTATCAAGAATGGACAAAGACTATCCTTAAATAAACAATAGCACTGGAGTCCATACCCACTGACCCGTATACCAATTACTAGTTAATAAAATACTGTACTTCCAAAATATTACTAGCTTAACATTACGAAAATTAGATTTCGAATAAAGCATTTAAGGTTGTAGAAGTATCCAGACACTAGTCATGAATGCTTTCTGAAGAACGAGGTGATCGTTAAGTAGATTGGCCACTGTCACATACACGGTTTTTCTAATTTGGGGGAACTGGTTATTCCCACGTCAGCAGCAGTCAGGACAGCGTCGCCCACTCCCGATGGCAGCATCGTGGGCGCCTGTCGCAAAACGCTTTTAGAGGAATCGTTCCTGTGCCACTACGCACCTACACGGCACGTTCCTCAGTCACACGTTTGAGTTCGTTTCCTACGAAAGACGACTTCGCCAGGCTTTTATAGTGCATCCCTTAATGTTGAGTGGGCCGGTGAGTAATTTTTTTTTAATCTAAAGTATGACTTTGTCACAAAGATTCAAGCCCCTGGAAGCCTTTGTCAGTCCTTTGTGGGAGTTAGATCATGGAAGCACGAGCACAGTGATTGCTACATGGATGGCCGGTTAGATACATTGTGGGCAACGTGTGTATTGTACATCTCATTAGAGGATGAGTTCACTCCATCTCAATCTGATACTTAATCACAAACAAGAGTCTAGAAAGTTTAAGTGTTTTCTCCCATGCTTTAAAACAGCTGGGGCATGTCGGGGTGCTGAATTTTGGCTTCTTGGCCCATCTTTTCTGGAGGAAGACACAGGATGCCCCTAATTGGGGAGATGCATTTGCGCTTCTGCTTAATCTTATGCTTAATTTCATTCCAGTTGGAGCAGGAGACAGATCCTAGAAAAAGAAGCTTCTTTTTGAAACTTGTTTGCCAGGTTGGCTGAGACATTCGTGAGGTCCTTGGTGGTGGAGGTACACTGATCAGATCTAAGACCTAGGAGATGATTGAAAAGAAATTGATTCCTTGAGAAATAATGAACTCCTTGGTAATGAACTCCTTTCTATGGCCCGGAAGACCTTACACGGTCTCCACCTAGACAACATGCGTATCCGTGTGTATGAACGCACAGCAAGCCACTTGCCGCTGCTAACTGCAGAGGACACGTTGGCCTTCTCGCACGTCCTTAAACTTGACACACTTTATTTTCTACCTGAGTGCTGTTCCCTCTGCCTGGAAAGTTCTTTCCCCACTTTCCGAAACAGCACTGCTTCGTAATGGTTCAGGTCTGGCTCAGAGGTCACCTCCCCAGGGAGGCCTCTTCTGACCACCTCATCCAAAAGAGCCCTCCCCGCTACTCTCTGTCCCGTTACCCTGATGTATCTCCTTCGTAGCACATATCCCTGTCTAAAATGATCTTGTTTGTTTATTGTATTACATGTTTAAAGTCTCTGTCCCTAGAGAGGAGGCTTCAAACAAGGACCCGGTGTTTTCTCCACTCTGTCCCCAGTACCTGAAATAATGCCAGCCCGTTGTAAATGTTCAGTAAATTTTTGTGGAATGAATGTATGTATTAATTGAATATATCCTAATTGCATAATGTCATATGTGGGCTCCAAAGGCTTAAGTTCACATTTATGTTGAGAGAGACATTTATATTGCTTTAAAACGAGATAGTGAAAATGGGAGCCAGAAACAGTTTTGTGTTACCGTGAAGCAGTTTTTTGCTGTAGTTCGACCTGAAAATGTTAAACGGCTAGTGTCACCAGGAGCTGAGCAGAATGTCAGCCTTTTCCGCTGTTTCTTTTCCCTTAGTAGGTTTCAGTCATGTCTTTTATTTTCAAAGGCTTCTAGTAGGCATTAGTAGTTTATCAACTCTTGTCACGAATTTAAAAAAAAAAAGTCCTATGAAGACATAAGTAAGTTTAGGGACTTACCATGTTGATGGATTGCAAGATTCAATGTAACAAAGAAGTCACGTCTCCTCAAATTGATCTGTAAATTTAACATAGTTTCAGTGAAAATCCTAGCAAGATTTTTTGTAGGTATAGACAAGCTGATTGTAAAATTTATACAAAAAAAAGCAAAGGAACTAGGATAGCCAGAATGATTTTGAAAAGGAATAAAGCCAGATGCGCCCCCCAACTCGATTTTCAGACTTACTATAAGGCCGCGGTAATCAGGGGCATGGGATTGGTGGAAGGATCTGACCCACAGAGCAATGGAATAGAAGAGTCCAGAAATAGATGCACACAAGTATGGCCAGTTAGTTTTTGGCAGAGGTACAAAGGCAATTCAGTGGAGAAAGGATAGTCTTTTCAACAGTGTTGAAACAATTGAACATCCGTATGCAAAAAAAAAGAAAAAAAAAACACCCCGAGATATAACCCATGGACCTAAACCTCTTACCTTGTACAGAAATTAAAATGAATCACAGGTCTAAATGGGAAACTAAAACTTTCAGAAGAAAACATAGAATATCTCTGTGACCTGGAGCTGAACAAAGAGTTCTTAGACATGACACCAAAAGCATGAACCATGAAAGAAAATTGATAAAATGGATTTCATCAAAACAAAACTTTTGCAATGCAAAAGACACTCTTAAGTGAGTGAAATGACAAGTTGCAGACTGGAGAAAATATTTGCAAATCACATATCCAACGACAGACTTTTACCCAGAATGCATAAAGAACTCTCAAAACTCAACAGTCATCAATAAAACAAACAACTCGATTTAAGAATAAGCATAAGATTTAAACACTTCACCAAAGAAGAAATGTAGATGGCAAATAAGCACATGAAGATACGCTCAACATCGTTATTTGCCGTTAGGGACATGCAATTAAAGCCACAATGAAATACCACATACCTCCTACGATGTCTAAATTAAAAAAAGAAAGGATGCCATGTGGTGGTGAGGATGTGGAGCAACTGGAACTCCTCTGTGTTGCTGCTGGGAATGCAAATGGCACACCACGCAGAAAGTTTGGCAGCTTCTCATTACATTAAACAGCAGTCTCACTCCCAAGTATTTACTCTAGAGAAAGGAAAAATTATGTTCCCATGAGAACCTGCCTGTGAATCTGTCTAGCAGCTCTCTTCATGACTGCCCCAAACTGGGAACAGGCCAGATGTCCTTCAGTGGATGAATGGATAAATGTGCTACATATGTGTGATGGGACACTGCTCTGCAATAGAAAGGACAAGCTGTTGATGCAGGTGACACCTTGAATGAATCTCAAAGGCACAATGCTGAGTGAAAGAAGCCAGTCTCAGAGAGTATGTGCTTCAAGACCTGGAGTGTCGTGGTAGTTGCCAGGGGCTGCAGGAGGGGAGGACGGGGAGTTTGTGTTTCATGGGTATAGAGTTTCCGTTTGAGATGATGAGAAGAGTTCCGGGGATGGACGGTGGTGACGTCTGCCCAACAGTGGGAGTGTATTTGATACCAGGGAACTGTGTACTTAAGATGGTAAATTTAACGTAATATGTTTTTTCTCAATATAAAAAAAAAATGATTGTGTACTGCCTAATTTATTTATGACATTCTTGTAAAGATGGTATAGTGAGGAAGCACAGGTCAGTGGTTGCCAGGGGAGGGCGTGTTTGGGATGATGGGGCTGTTCTGTGTGTCGACTGTGGCAGTAGTTATACAAATCTCTACACATGGTAGAATTTGAAGACCCGCACAACTAAAAAAGAAAATCCATTTTACTAGACGTGTCGATTTAGAAATAAAAACAAACTCCCATTCCCTGCAGAAGTTGCTCCAGGGTGCAAAGCACAGAACTGAAGCGGAAGAATACATGCAGTATTAAAGCAATTAAAACGAAAGAAAAGCCATCGGGTCACCCCGATCAGTATGTAAATAAGATGAAATTTGCCACAAAAACTAACCACAGGCTTTTTACATATCTGATTGCAAAAGCCCACTGCAGTGATTTTCACATCCTTTTTTGAAGGTTGCTACTGCTGACTTGCAAGAAGTCACGCCCAGCACTGGTCTTTATTAGTATTTCATAAAGTTTTCAATCTCAATTTTATTCTCCTTGCGATGGAACTTTGATTCTCCGTTGTTTGCGTTAGCTGCAGTTCCCGCAGTGGTCCTGGGAACGCCCTTGTGAACCAGGCACCGTTCTCAGGTGGGGGTCACGTGGGGGCTGAGTGTGAGGCAGTGGATGGTGCCTGGGCCTTGCAGCAGAGGGCACCCTAAGGAGACTTAGGAAATTCAGAATCTGGGCTGGGACCTGGACAGGGGTGCGGGTAGGGGGGCATTGTTAAAACTCGTCATGGTAATTTTACTGAGAGCCTGGTTTGAGATGGTGGGGTAGAATGTGAGCCAGACACAAACAAGCAGGAGCGAGGGAGCCAGGGTTAGTAGGAGTACACGAGAAGACTTGTCAACCAAGCCTGGGGACGATCTTCCTGAAGGAAGACTTCCTAGAGGTGGTGACTCTGGCCCCGAAGTCCAGAAGGGTAGGGAGAATTGCCAGAAAGGACAAGGAGGGCATTCCACACGGAGGGAGAGTGGATCATGGAGGGAGCTGTAAAGCATTTGGTACGGGTGGAGAAGGTATGGCGGGGAGCGGATGAGAGAGGACACAGTGGAGCAGGGACCAGGGGTGGAGGCACCAGTGCTAGGGACAGTGACTGTGCCTAAGGCAGGCTCGTGAGTCAGTTCCTCAAGGCACGGTCCTTGGGCTACCTGAGTCGGTCACCTGGGAGGGGGCTGCCTACGGTGCAGACGTCCGGGACCCCTCCAGGTCAGACATTCTGGCTGTGGGACCCAGAAAGCTGCAGTTTTAACCAGTGCCCAAGGGACTGGAGTCAGAGCCCCTGCAGAGAGAGGCGGGTTTACCAAGAGTTTATTGTGTTTGGCTCTCATTCGTGTTTTGGAGCAGCTCAGTCCTGGAAACCACTGCTGAACTTTGCCTTTGGGAACTCTGGTCTTTTTTGGGTTTCCCGGGGGACAAGTCTGTGGACTAGCCACAAAAAAGCAGACCCTCTGGAGGTGTCTGTTCCAGAAGGAAGCAGAACCCTCGTGTGGGGCTCTGGGCCTGCTGGGTTTTGTTGGGGCAGAAACAGGCGAGGTGGGGTCTGCCCTGGAGCAGGTGACACTTCACGCTTTCCTGCTGTCCTCCCCAGGAGCAGCAGCCAAGCTGGACGGACGACCTGCCGCTCTGCCACCTCTCTGGGGTGGGCTCAGCCTCCAACCGTAGCTACTCCGCCGATGGCAAGGGCACTGAGAGCCACCCGCTGGAGGACACCTGGCTCAAGTTCAGGTGAGGTGCCAGGAGCGCTCTTCCGGGCACCAGAAGTAGTTGTGCAGCTCTCTCGCGTGGGGCTTGCCCGTGGGGCGTTGCCTGTGGCAGGTGGCGTCTGCCGCTGTCCCTTCCGCATCCAGACCTCAGACCAGCCTAGGGCCTGCCGCGGTGGGACGGGGAGCATCCCTGAAGGTCACAGCCAGAGTGAAATGATGGCGGAAGTGGGGGGACCCAGGTGGACACCTGAAGCCACAGCTGTTGTATCTTTGGTCTCCCCGAGTTCCTTGCCCTCCTCCCTCTCCACTCTATAACTGGCCTCACTTCTGTGAGCCCTTTGTCTCAGGTCACCTCCTGCCTTTCTCCCTGCCAGGAGTGAGAACAACTGCTTCCTGTATGGGGTCTTCAACGGCTACGATGGCAACCGGGTGACCAACTTCGTGGCCCAGCGGCTGTCTGCAGAGCTCCTGCTGGGCCAGCTTAGCGCCGAGCACGTGGAGGCCGACGTGCGGCGTGTGCTGCTGCAGGTACTGGCGCGCGGGCCAGCCGACGGCAGCCCAGGCGGACTGTCCCCCAGGAGCTTGGCCCTGCGACTCTGAAGTGTGGGCCTGGCCAGGGCTGGCCTTAAGACCCTGCCAGCTCATTCTGTCTTGCAGAGAACCCCACTCTGGGAGCCTCTCCCAGCAGCACGGGCACCCCACTTTCGGGGACTCCAAGAGCTGGCAGCTGGCAGTGGTCCTTCCCCACCCTTGGCAGGGTTGGTTTTGAGGGGGGGTGGTCCTGGGGAACAGGGAAGTGGTGACGGACCCTTGGACAAAAGGGTGGAGTGGGGGCTGATTTAGGGTGACTTGAGTGGTCCCTTTCCTTCGGGCGTGGCTCAGGCGCGCAGCCTCTAGTCGCTGGCCGCACCCCGGGCCTCGCCGCCTCACTTCCGGTCGTCCAGCTCCGTGCTTCTGCTTGCTGCTCTTGTGGAGGCTTCTTCCTGGCATCTCCTTTTGGAAGTACACCTGGGGTCAGTTAGTTTGGATGAGGAGGGTGGACTCCTGTTCCTCGACAGCAGTGTTCCCAGCTGTCCTCCTGCCTCAGCGCCTGAGGGCCGGTGCACGCTCCCGGCCTCGGGGCCCTGGGCCAGGGATGCCCAGCCTGGCCCCCCAGGAAAGACAGCAGCGTTAGCAGTGTGCACGGGCCAGCAGGATGTAGTAATGACACCAGTGGTCATCGATCTAGACTTACTCTGAGCCAGGTGCTGAGTGCTCAGTCACCCTCAGAACAACACTTATCTCTGTTCATAGATGAGGAGACCGAGGCTGCCAGCTGGCAAGTGGCAGAGCTGGAATTCGTCCCCAGGTGGCCTGGTTCCAAACCTGTGCTCTTAACCTCTGCGCTCTTAACCTTAGCCTCTCTGGTCCCTGCAGTGCCATCACATGAGGAGCTGCACGTAATACGATTTATTGCTATTACTAGGGGGTGTCTCAGCATCAGGTGGCAGTGGTGCTTTGAACTGGCCTTTGCCCTGACACCTGCTCCTGTCTGTCCTCTTTGTGCCTCCAGGCCTTCGATGTGGTGGAAAGGAGCTTCCTGGAGTCCATCGACGACGCTCTGGCTGAGAAGGCGAGCCTCCAGTCCCAGCTGCCAGAGGTAACCTCCCCAGCCTGCTTCCCGGGAGGAGCGCGTCAAGGCCAGCTTTGCTAGGAGCAAGGGCTCGTCTGCCTTGTCCCTCCCAGGCCAGAGCAGCAGGAGTTAGGGGGACAGTCCCTGACTATGCGTTTACCCTCCGAGGGGCCTCCCTAGCCTGCTCTCAGCAGCCTGTGGCTCATCATGAGGTGGGTAGTGAGGGGTATGAGGTAAAGCCCTTCCAGATCAGTCCTCGAATCTGTCCGTAGCCTTGTCACCTACCCACCCACGTTACGCACCAGCACTGTCATAGCCGACAGGACAAGTTAGGTCACCGCTGGCCTTTCTGGAGCAGCCTGCTTAGAGCTGCAGCGCAGCTTTCGGCCTGCTCTGACCCCCAGTGATGGCTTGTAGGGTGTCCCCCAGCACCAGCTGCCTCCTCAGTATCAGAAGATCCTCGAAAGACTCAAGGTGTTGGAGAGGGAGATTTCAGGAGGGGCCATGGCCGTCGTGGCGGTCCTTCTCAACAACAAGCTCTACGTCGCCAACGTAGGTGAGCCACCTGTCCGTCTCAGGGTGGGGAGGGCTGGGAGAGGTCCGCTTTGGGGATCTGGGAGTCTTTTGGGCAACCTGCTGTCCAGACACGTAGGACCCGCAGCCCAAGTCTGCCGAGGCCGTCGGGCGGGTTTCCGTTACCCCACGGGCGTCTCAGTCCCAGTGGGGAGTTAGAAGTACTGGCTGGGAGGTACGCGCCCCGGCGTTAGTCCCCATGTCGCCCCTGACTGGCTTGTGGCCCTGGGGGAGTTTTGTCCTCTATGTGTGTTGCTTTAGTGGCTTCCTCTTTTGGAAGATGTTGCCAGCTGTGGAAGACCCACTCGGCATCCCTGGGTGTGGGCCAGGGGTGAGGGGCCACGGGGACGTTTTTGTGGGATTTGTGGGCAAGAGGGAACCATCTGGGAACCTGAGAAGGCCATACCCCCAGTGTGCAGATTACTTACTGTAGGGGCTCTGCAGAGACCCCACTAATAATTTCCCTCTTCTCTTCCTTCTTTCCTAAAGATTTCATTGTGAAAAAAAATTCAAAAATGTATAGGAATAGAGCGACCAGCATTTAATGACTCCTGTCTGCCCATCCCCAATACTTATCGCCTCGTGGCCAGACTTGACTTATTTAATCTACAGCCCTTTGTCTCCACATTGTGGGGAAGCAAACCCCAGACATCATGGCATGGTATCTGTAAATATTTTAGTGTGTCTCCCTAGAGAAAAGATCTCTTATTAAAATTATAACCATACTCACCCTAAGACGGCGCTGGAAAAACTTAACACCTATCATCAGCTCTCCTTGACGGGCGACTCACCCAGTGGTCCGAGCCTGTTTTCTTTGCTTGTTTCAGGGCTGTCCACACGTGAGATGCCTGCCTTGTCTCTCTCCCCCCCTCCCCACCCCAACATGGCCTCTTCCTCCCTCCACTCCCCCTCTGCTCAGCTGCTCACATTCTGCTGCAGGTACCAACCGCGCCCTTTTATGCAAATCCACGGTAGACGGGCTGCAGGTGACACAGCTGAACGTGGACCACACCACGGAGAATGAGGATGAGCTCTTCCGCCTCTCTCAGCTGGGTGAGTGGGGGACATGTGCCAAGGGCTCAGTAGGGGAGGGCGACCCCACGGTTCACCTTCGCCCTCTTCTGGTGGTCATGCAGAGAGGGGTGAAGTGGACAGGTTGTAACTTGGGCTTGGGACCAGCCCGTCTGGGGTTGACTCCCAGTTCCACCGCTTACTAGTTGGCGATGTTTGGAACTTACCCAAGTTTTCTGTGCCTCGGTTTCCCCATCTGCATATGAGATAATTGTAACACCTACCTCAGGATGTGGCGAGCATCGAAGGAGTTAATTAATGGGTGTAAACTGCTTCCAAGAGAACCTGGATGCACAGTTACTGGTGGAGGCCGAGGGGCCGAAGAAGCCCTGACATCAGCCACTGCCACAGCAGCTCGCTGCCTTCCCAGGCGGCTGTGCCGGGGGTGCCGGATCTGATGACCGTGGAGGAGGGGCTCCGAGTGGGGGGGTGTTCTGATGGGGATGGAGACCGAAGACATAGGGGGACAGTCAGTTAGCCACGCTCCCAGGTGCCTGGTGTGACTTCATTTCCTGTTCTTTGGGTCCTCAGCACCTCGTTCATGGATGTGTGTGTGTGTTCCCTTCTTTTTGTTCTTCAACATGAACAGGATCTGGGATTGTCGTGTTGTTCTCCCCTGGCAGGTTTGGATGCAGGAAAGATCAAGCAGGTGGGGGTCATCTGTGGGCAGGAGAGCACCAGGCGCATCGGGGATTACAAGGTCAAATACAGCTACACTGACATCGACCTACTCAGGTAGGTGGCTGGCCCAGCTGCCCCCTATCTGGGACAGAAGCAGATTTTAGGCTCTAAAGACAGAAGATGCAGTCGAGGTAGCTCAGAACCCAAGGAGACCCTTCTTCCTCCTGGAGAGGTTGAAACGGCAGCTAGACCAGCAGGCCAGGAGTCAGGCTGGCAAGGGGTCAAGTGGAGAGCTAGGCCAAAGCCAAGGGCAGCGACCAGTGCCATAGGGCCTGGCAAGAGAGCCGGGGTTGGCCTGAGCTGCCTGGCATGGATAGGGACAGACCTAAGGCCTGTTTGTCGGTGCCGTCCGTGGCTAGGGCTAGGGCAGAGGTGCGAGACGGATCATATAGTTCCCTCCGAGGACCCCTCTCTTCTGGCTGCCACCGTGCTCAGAGCAGCAGTGGGCAGTGGTAGTCATCGGGATCCTTTGTTGAGCCAGCCCCTGTGCAGCTCTGTACGTGCGTCCTGTTACTCAGTCTTCACGCAGGCACTGGGAGCGGGTAGTATTACTGCCTGGAAAGTATTTTCGTATAAGGAAACTGAGACATGGTGACATTAATTGGCCTACCTGGTGACAGGGCTAGCTGTGGGCCGAGGCAGGACTTGAACCCAGGCAGCCTGAATTCTGAGCATGCGTCTTTAACGAAGATTGGGAAAATAGGCTTGTGCGTGTGCACGAGGTGTCCATCATGGCATTTAACGTCACAACCAGAGCTGTGGATGTATGCCAGAGACCCCGTCACCGGAGGGCAGGCTTCATCATCATGTCTTAGGAAGCGTGAGTTAGAACTCCGTACTCTCACAGGATTTAGGCAGTTGAGTTTGCAACCTTTTGTCGCTAATTCGTAGGATTCTGTTGCTTTATTGGAAGGTACATATGTGGTTTAAAACAGTTCAAACAGTGCCAGGGATGTATGTGTGAAGTGCGTCTTCCTCTCCAGGCCGAGACTTGTTGCCCAGAAGCTGCTAGTTTTTTGTGTACCCCACCCAAAGTTTCTTTGCGCATGCGCGTAACACCTGTGCGTGTGCTTCCGTGGGGGTGAGCATCCTTTTCAAAACACCCACAAGTGCCAACATGCGCTTTCCAGTGTCCTGCACCTCACTTTTCATTAGGTGCCCGTTCCTCCCTTCCTGCACAGCTGGAAGTTAGGCCGGTGGCATTCCTGGCGACAGCAGCTGCGATTCCAGCATGTGGCTGTGTCAACACTCACCTGTGGCCTCTACCGATGGACCCTCAGCCCCTTTCCAGACTGTTCAAATACTGTCACCAGGAGCGTCTTAGACTTGCCTGCGTGCACGTGCATGTGCAGGAACGATCAGACGCTTGTAGCTCTGATGGTGCATTGGAAAATGACCCCTGTGCGGACGGAGAGTGTGGGTGTGGTCTGAGTGGGCTTGACACTTGTTTTGGAGGAGACCAAGAGAAGTGGGCTTTTAAAAGTGAACCCCACCCTCCCGCTGTCCCACCCCCCCACCCCACCACTGCTCGGGAGATGCGGCATGGAACCAGAATTGGGCATTTGACCTTTGCCCTCTGACCCCAGCTGCCCACTAGCTTTTCTGGCCCTCAGAGCGGGATTTTGGTAGCTGCCCTCAGAAGACAGTTCTGTTTTTCTGGTTTTCTCTTTCTCTCTCTCTCTTGTCAGGTATGCGTTTTATTTCACGTGCTGGGGTGAAGTCTCCCCTTAGAATAAATGTCGCCTGGGGGCCATTCCACGCCCAGCTCTCCCCTCCACTCTCTTCCCTCAGCACTGCCAAGTCCAAGCCGATCATCGCAGAGCCGGAGATCCACGGCGCCCAGCCCCTGGACGGGGTCACCGGCTTCCTGGTGCTGATGTCCGAGGGGCTGTACAAGGCCCTGGAGGCTGCCCACGGACCCGGGCAGGCCAACCAGGTGAGCTGGGCCCGGGTGCAGCGCAGACCGCCAGCCTGTGGGGCGGCAGCTCCCCGGGGTCCCAGCCAGGGCTCTGATTCACTCACGCCCTCACCGGACATCTTCTCTGGGTTCAAAGCCTTGGAGCGCCCATCCCATCCAAAGCTTCGCTCTTTCTGGGCTCGAGGCTTCCCTGGGTAAACCTGAAGGGCAGCCGGTGAGGTGGACGTGAACTTCCGTGGGCTGCGTGGCTCTGGAGACTGTCGTGGAAGGGTCCTGGGTGGAGGAGGAGAGTGCAGAAGTGTCGCCTGACACACGGAGCGCTGGCCACGGAGTCGCGCTGACCACGGAGTCGCGCTGGCCACGGAGTCGTGCTGGCCACGTCCGAGTCCCACTCCACCACTTCCTGCCCTACCCTCTCTCGCTGCGACCGTTTACTGTTTGTTCTCATCTCTAAGATGGGGACGATGACATCCACCTGTGTGGGATTGTGGTGGCAGGTGTGACAAACGTAGGCCCTCAGCCAGTGGCAGCTGCTTATTTCTCCTACGCCTTGGAGAGCATGTCAGACAGTCGTCACTGAAGCAGTCACTTCAGGGGTGACTTTGAGGGGAAGCTGCCTCTACCCGGCCTCGGATTGCTGGGTTGGTCAGATAAGTTCAGTTCCTGTTTCTCCTTCCATTTGTGCCTATTGTGGGAAGGTAACCTTGATTAAAAAGTATGAGGAAGAAGTCTTATATGCTTAACTACTCCTTGATTCCCGTGTTCAGGGTTTCTGCCTATTTTATCATCCCCACCCCAGTAGCCTTGGACCCTAGAGGGGGCAGCAGCTCACGGCCACATCCCGTTGGAGCTCACAGAGTTCAGGATTTGGCCTGAGGTGACATAACTGGTCAGTGAGGGAGCTGAGCCCACCCTGACCAGCCCCAGGTCATTTCCTGTCACCTGCCCCTGCCTCCGCCCTCTAAAAGACTCTGGCCGGCCAGCACGTAGAAGGTTTTATGTTTGTGTTTGTGATTTTACCATCAATGTGATCTTTTTCTTTTTCTCTTCTTTGATCTTCACGATAGAATTATACAGTAGCTTCTACTGGGTTCTAGAATACACTGGACAGTGGACTTCACTGAGGGTAGGGACCCTGTCTTCATTCTGTATCCCTGTTTTCTGACAAAATTGGCATATTGTTGTCCACAATAAGTTCGTTCCCGGAAAGAAGGCTTAATAATCAAGACAGTTTATACTGGGCTTTTTGCAGTCCCCAGAGTACCCTCACGTCCATGGTGTTATTTATTCCTCATAATAACCCAGTGAGGTGGATACTTCCCCATTTTATTGGTGTGGAAGCCACAATCAGATCACAAGGTCCCATTTTTTTCTAATGAGAAAGTTCCAGAAGGATTATCCTGAAAACCTTGAAAAGCTCAAATTGCAGGTGCGGCTGGTGGAAACTTCCTTCACCTGCTTGGCTGGTGACCCCTAAGTGACCCGATTAGGCGCTGGCGTCATGGCGCATAGTCCCTGGGACCCCTTGTTTCTCATCAGGTTTTTGTCCCCTTTCCCCCAGGAGATCGCCGCCATGATTGACACTGAGTTCGCCAAGCAGACTTCCCTGGACGCGGTGGCCCAGGCTGTGGTGGACCGGGTGAAACGTATCCACAGTGACACCTTCGCCAGTGGCGGGGAGCGTGCCAAGTTCTGCCCGAGGCACGAGGACATGACCCTCCTGGTGAGGAACTTCGGCTACCCGCTGGGCGAAATGAGCCAGCCCGCAGCATCCCCGGCCCCCGGTGAGTGCGGTGTGGAGGGAAGACGCCCCAGGAGGCCGGTGGGGGGCGAGGGTGGGTGCAGAGCGGCTGAGGCCCAGCCTCACTGCCAGCATTGGGGGTGGAGTCAGGAGGCCTGGCTTTGAGCAGTTCTAATCCAGACTCTGACTTTCAAGGTCTCTGAGCTGCCTTTGTTTGTTTTTCCCTTTTGTCTGTGGAACGAGCAAATGGCATCGGCCACCTCCTAAAGACCTGGGTGCAGAGTCCTGGCAGAGCCACCAGGCCACACGGCAGAGATGAGGGCGCCCCCCGGCCGAGGGCCTCCCTGCTCTGTGCCCCGCACTCGGCCCGCGCGTTTCCTGTGGGCCTCATTGCCAGCCCTCAGGAAGACAACACCCCCTTTTACAGAAGGAGAAACTGAGGGTCTAGAAGGAAGAGACCTGGTGAGGCCAGGCAGGTGGGCAGAAGGTCCTCGAAGGCTGGTGCTGTCCTTGGGCCCTGTCGGGCTGGGGGCAGACGCTCTACTTTCTGCGTTTTTGGTTCTGGAATCGAGTTGCTAGGGAAGCAACAGGATGGCTCCTTCTGCAGCCCCTCCTAGTGCCGCTTACGCCCAGGCGTCCAGACCTCCGGACCTGGGCCCGCATTTCTTTTTTCTCTTTTCAGACAAGCCTTAGCGCTCAGGCGTGCCCACGTGGACCCGTCTCCCGCGGGCACCCAGGTTAGGAGGTTCTCCGGCTGGTTAGCACAGCCGTGTTGTGTTGGGCCTGCTTCAGCTGGTAGCGCACTCATCCTCGGGAGTGAGGCGTCGCCGCAGGAAGCCTGACTCTCCTGCTTTGAGCACCAGCAGTGCTGTGTTGCTGAGTGGAGGCCCCTGTCCGGCCTGGACGTGTCTCTGCCACGGGACCCTCTCTCTCTGTCCCAGGGGGCAGAGGCCTGCAGCTTGGGGAGCCAGGCTGCCTCTCCTCTCAGCCCTCGGGTGCTGCCACCATCAGGCCCTGGAGCAGTCCTGTCCCCACCACTCAGCCACTCCCATGGCCCACGCCTCTCTCCCTCCCATGGCCACAGGAGGACGCGTGTGCCCAGTGTCTGTGCCTTACTCGAGCGCCCAGAGCACCAGCAAGACCAGCGTGACCCTCTCCCTCGTCATGCCCTCACAGGGCCAGCTGGTCAACGGGGCCCACAGCGCTTCCACCCTGGACGAAGCCACTCCCACCCTCACCAAGTAAGCCTCGCCTCAGCCCAGCCACGCAGGCCCGCCCCCTGGGGGTAGCCCCAGTCCTATGGTGAGATACTCTGAGGTGCCTGGGGGTCTCGTACCTCTCAGAGCCCCCACCTTCCTTCCTGAGGAGGCCTCAGTAGATGTTGAGACAGGAAAAGGAAGCCCGACAGATTCCCGCAGCTCACCGAAGCTGGACCGGGGGGCGCCGCAGGTGTCGGGGCGGAGTAGGGGAAGCAGGCCTGGGGGGTCAGGCGGTCAGTGCGACAGCCTGCTGCCCCTGGTTTCTTCTGGGTCCCGTGTATTTTCGTTGAATGGGAAGGCACTCTTATTCTGTCTTCCCTCGTCTGTAAGCATGTGACGTAGGGTGGCCTTCCTGATGACAGCCACGCTTGAAGGCCATTGTTTTGCTTGTACTGGCTTGTCAGAGCCAGGCTCTCTGACTAAAAGGTCTGACTTTAGTTCTGAAGTGAGTTCTCTGGTTTAAGGCATGGGGGAAGGGAGGAAGCGGCAGGGGTCTGGAGCCTGGGGGTGGGTTGGGCAGGCCCCCTCCTCACCGCAGACCCGCCCACAGGCCTGGCGTGCTCCGCCCCCTTCGCTTCTGTGGAATGTGCCCCCCCACCTCGCCATACCGCAAGAGAGGGGGGGCCAGGATCTGGTCTCCACATTCCAGCCCTGCACAGAACAATAGAGATGCCACACACAGCCCACTCAGGATGGGGCCAACTGGGAGGGTCATAAGGAAAGTAGTGTCTCTGCTTCCCTCTGCCTAGAGGGGGCCCTTCCCTTCCCCGCCCCCATGCAGCTCCTGCTACCGCCCCACCGTGGGCTGGAGGGGCCCGTTGGGCAGCTGACCGATGGCCTCCCCGGACCATGGTACGGCGGCCTCCCCAGCCCTGTAGAGCTCCCCAGAGGGAGCTACCAGCTGTGTCCACAAAGGTGGAACGTGACAGCAGTGGTCCCAGACCAGGCAGGGGAACCAGCTGTCTTGCGCCTCTAAGGCCCTGGGCCCCTAAGCAGCCCCTCCCCTCAGCCTGGATCTGAGCATTAGTTGGGCTTCCCTGTGGGCCGGCCCAGTGCTGGGCACTGGGCAGTGCTGGGAGTTTGCAGGACCGTGGATTAGCCGGTGATTTGCAGCTGTTACGTGTCCTGTGACAGGGAGCTCTGAGAACATGGGGGACCCATCCTCACCTGGCCAGCGAGAGGGGAAGGAGGGAGTAAGGCAGGTTTTCTGGGAGAAGAGCCCTTGCCCTGCGACCGGTGGGCTGCGGGTCAGGATGGATTCGGAGGGATTGGCGTGGGCGACTCCAACGTAGAGCTGCTCTGAGTGGACAGACGGGCCTGGTCCTGCGCAGTGGCCAGTGGCCATACGTGGTTATCCAGTGCTGGAACTGAGTGGTCCATTTTAATTCTAGTTAATTCAAATAACCAAATAGCTAGGGCTTAAGAAATGCGTTCGATTTTTCACCTTCTTTTAAGAACACGTGGCTGGGCTGGCACTTGTGGTCACCTTTGTCAGAGAGGCCCGTGCCCTGAGGCCGGGGCCCCTCTGTTCCCAGGCTGGAAGCCAAGGCCCCTGACCGACTGTCTCCCCTTTTGTCCCTGCAGCCAGAGCCCAACCCTGACCTTGCAGTCCACCAACACGCACACGCAGAGTAGCAGCTCCAGCTCGGATGGGGGGCTCTTCCGCTCCCGGCCCCCCCACTCCCTCCCGCCTGGCGAGGATGGCCGCGTAGAGCCGTACGTGGACTTTGCTGAGTTTTACCGCCTGTGGAGCGTGGACCATGGCGAGCAGAGTGTGACGACGGCACCGTAGCCCAGGCCAGGGAGTGCAGCCCTAGCAGGATCTTGCACTGGGGACGAGGGGGCCCACCTTTGGGGAAGGATGGGCTTTTCCCTGCCAGTTACGTATGCCGTGGGGGCCAGTGGGTGCCCGGCCCTCAGCCTGCACCACACTGTCGCCCCCCAGCTCTTGGTGCTGTAACCAATATCCTCTCAGAGTGCCAGTGCAGACTGGACCCCTTGGGTACTTTGTCACTGCACAGGGGCTGGAGGCCACTCCCTCAGGCAGCCTCAGGCAGCCTCAGGCAGGACCGTCGCCATTTCTCAGGACGAAGGGCATGAGTGTGGAAGCTGGGCCGCCCAGGAAGCCTGCCGTGTGGGGCAGCAGTGAAGAGGTTCTGCTGTGCCCCTGCATGCCACAGGCCCAGCAGCCACTGCTTTCTCAAAGCCACCCCCCCTCCAGCCCCCACGTCTCCTGGAACAGCCTGTGACCACTGAACAGTTGTTCCTTCCTCTTCCTTCCTCCTCCGGCCACCAGGGTGGAACCCTGGTTGGCGTCTGCACTCGTCCCTGGGCCCCGTCCCTGGGCCCGCCCGGCTTGTTTTCCGTGGTAAACGTTGGGCAAGGCCAGGGAGGTGTCGGGGACCTGGGATGGCTGCAGAGGGGCAGGCTGGCCTGGGCCCTGAGTGGAGCACTCGGTGCGTGCTCTCTGCCTCCTGTGGGGAGGGGTGTTGTGTTCCAGTTAGCAGGGGGGAGCAGGCCCAGGAGGCTCGCAACTTGCCCACGTCACCGGTCTGTGGTGGGGCAGAACTTGGACCTTCTGTCGGTCCCCAAGGCTTCTGGGATTCTGCGGCCCCCTCCCCAGTTCCCAGGCTCCTGCACCGTGAGGCCCTGGCCATCTCACCAGGGACCGGCCGCTCTGCGCAGCTTCGTGTGCTTGGTCTCTGGAAAGTCAAGCCACTTCCAAGGCCCTGCTGGCTGTGTGGTCCCGGAATACGGCTCCCTAGGGAGGCACAGCACGAGCAGAGGAAAAGCGAGTCTCGCACAGCATCGTCCCCCTCCACTCCGTAGCCATCTCTGTTCTCCGGGTGAACGGATTTAAAATTAGTCACAAAGTCTTGGGAACAAAGGGGATTCTCTCCCAAGAATGTCTCAGTGATGCTGTGTGGTCTCTAGGAATAGAAGCACTTTTTTACCACAGTAAAGAAATGATAAATGGTGGTGTCATAACGTCGTGGTGTTAGTAGTGCCTTTACGCCTGGCTCATGTGACTCGCAGTGGCCCTGGGAGGTAGATGCCACCTCTTGTCTTCCAGCTCCCCAGGCTGGGGGTGGCAGCGCCGGGAGGGGAGCTGGCCTCCCGACTGGCCCCGGCACCGCCGCCCTCAGCCTGGGGAGAGCGCGGGGTCGTCTGGCACCCCCCAGGTCCCCGCCAATTGGAGAGGATGCCGATTCCTGCTGCAGGCCTGGTCCTCCAGGCCCGCCGGCCGTGGCAGGGCTGTGGTGCGGCCCCCACTCTCCCCGACCGGGAGGGGCACTGTGGCCATCAGAGCTTCGGGTTGCGGGGACAGCCCCTGCCCCCAGCAGTTAGCGGGCGTCGGGGTTCCCTCTCTGTGCTGGTTTGCTCGGCTGGAGGGTGTTCCGTAAAGACCAGCTCATCAGGGGTCTCTTCCTACTCGGTCTCGGCACGCGCTCTCACAGAGCGGCTGCAGCTAAAACTGAAGTGAAACGCCACGTGGCTTGGGGACGCAGCCAGGCTCAGCGTTTGGGTGGTGGCTCCCAGACGCCTCCATCTTCTCTGCTGTGAGAGGCTCTGGGGGGCTTCCCCTGCCGCCACCCCCCCACCCCAGCAGAACTGCCCTTCAGGATCTGTCCCCCTCGGCTTTCCCAGCCATCGTCCCAGGAGGTCCTGATGGCCGCTGCTCGCCCTGGGCCCTTCGAGCGTCTTGGTGTCAACCCAGCACGCCGAGGGGGCGGTGGTGGGCGGGCCAGTTCTCAGATGAGTGACTACGGGGCACACAAATGGCCATCGCACCAGGGCCTCTCCCAGCAGCTGCTTCGCCCTAGGCATGTGGGGCGGGTACTACACTGCTGGTTCTGTGTCCCCTGTCCCCTGGCCTCGTCATTCAGTTCCACTTGCCTACCCCCTGGGAGCAGGAGGGACACTGTTTCAGCCTCCCAGTTCCCTTTGGTGGAGGAAGATGTGGATCAGACAGAGCTTAGGAGTCTGTCTGAGGATTGAAGAAGTGGCCAGGCGCAGGACAAGGAAAAGAAGCAAGGTAGCCAGGCAAAGCCGGACAGCCATGGGCCGGTCACTGCCCCTCTCTGACACGCAAGGCGGGCAGACTACTGACACTAGCCAGGAGCCAGCTGGAGCCCCTCCAGCCTTTGACCCTCTCCCGACAGCAGCTTCGGTGGGGAGAGCGCCCAGTCTCCCTGAGACTGCACCAGGTAGAGCCAGAGAAGCCTGCCCCGCCCCCGCCCCCTGCCCGCTGCCTGTGTCCACCTGCCCCTTGAAGACACCAGGTTCCAGTTCTCTCATAGGACAGGACTCGATCACGGGCTTGGATCGGACCCTGGCCTGGATCAGACCATTCGGGGCCAGGCCTTGGAAGCCACTGCTTGCCCGGGGGCCAGAAGCAGGTAGGCAGAGGGGGACATCCGGCAGCGCGGGGAGCTCCGTGGACACCCCAGGGCCATCTTCACTAGGGTTTGTGCTGGTGTTTCCAGCCCTCGTTGGAACCTGCAGTTCTCACAGCCCAGCCCTTGCCCTTGTTGGCAGGGTGTCCCCTCCACCAGCACATGGACAGACCTGTCTGGCGTCACTCGGGCCTCTGTGACAGTGACATAGGGAAAGGCACCTGATCTTGCTCTTTACTCGGTTGGCTCCTTCCTGTCGCTCGGGCTTCAGCACTTCCTGAGAGACGTCTGCCCTGGCCTCACCCAGCCACGTCCATCCCATCTCCCTGTTTCATCTGCTTCACAGAAACTCACCAATGTTTTTTGCTCAGTTTTCTGTGTCTCTCCCCCTCGCTGCGATGCCCACCCCACAAGAATGGGACTTAACTCTAACCCACCGGGTCCCAGCCCCCATCAGTGCCAGCCCTTCACGTGATGAATGAATGAATGAGTAACTGTGTGACCTCGGGCAAGTTACCTGACCATGCTGAGCCTCAGTTTCCTCATCTGTAAAATGAGGATCTGACTCACAGTGGCCTGGCATGTCTGAGCTGCCATAGAAGTAAGAATTGCCGTGTCCTACAGGTGCGGAAGTGACCTGGGACACGTTACAAGAGCATGAGCTGAGACTTCAGCCCCTTCACCACCACACGCACGCGCACATGCACGCATGCAGTACAAAGTCACGCGTAGTGAAGGTTCCACCTGGGACCTCACACGTAGCAGGTGCTACTTGCAGCTTCTCATGGGAACTCGGCTTCCTCTGGGGACCCAGACGTTGAGCGGTTGTGCCTTTTGCCTCTTCTCAGCCAAAGCCCAGAGGGAGGCTGTCAGATGGGCCTCCAAACATTTCTTCCAACAAGGGCATCTTTCATGATTCTTCCTTCTGGGCACCCTGTTTTGAAACCACACAAGGAGACAGATCACTGCCATTCCCGGCGGGCTCGGCATGAGCACACGCTTTGTTCCCACGCAGAGGTGATGTCAGCCCAGAGCAAAGACAGGCACTTGACATTTCCATGAGCCGGCCGGCCTCCTCGAGGACAGACACAGTGTCTGGCAGCCAGCTTTGAGGAATATTGACACCAGTTCATGAACTCCATTCCTGCCTTTGAGACCCCCAGGGGAATCGGAGGCCCCCCAGGCTGTGTGGACCAGTTTGTCCAGTGCAGCCCCTTCTTGCCCTTGTCCTCCCAGGTCACGGAGTGGGCCAGGCCAGGGAGGGGCGGGCCCCAGAGCCCACCCATTGCCTCAAGGCCAGAGGCGCCTGGCTCTTTCCACATCCTCCGTGCTCAAGCTCCCACACTTGTCACTTTAGCAAAGCCATCTCGTGGCCCAGACAGCACTGAGTCCAAGGATCTTCCATATCTCCGGCCTCCTGCCTCCTGCCTCCTGGCACCTACTGTGTTGGAGTCGTTTGTGTGCTCACTCATTCCACTCCCCCGGCCCTGAGCCACACCCACCATCCCCCACACCCCCGCCACCCGGACCTTCTCCTCCGGTCATCTCAATAGCCCAGGGCCCGCAGCCCCTGAGCAGGGTCTGAGGAACGTCAGATGAACATGAAGGACAGATCGATGAAGTACCCTGAGAAGAGCTCCTGGAACTTTCCTGCAGGAAGTATCTTTACACTACAGAAAACCACTCATACCCAAGTTCCTCCAAAGTTTTGGGGTTTATAAAAAATTGGATGTCTCGTAATTTATTTTGCATATCTAGGTGAATTTTGCAGTCAAATCCATAGTGTCCCATGTTCTTTCTGATACAAAAGCAACCTTTCAAAAAATAGCATTCGAAATTACTTATCAAGTTATATTGATGCTTCGGGAAGGTAAACTGTGTCAGTCCTGTAGGTCTGTAAACCTCAGCACATCACAGGGAACCCAGCAGGCTGAGAGGCCCAGGTGACCCCACAAAACTTGCTAACGGTTGATGCCAGGTGGGAACTCGCAAGGTGTTAAAATTCCCGAGATTAGCACCCACCTGGCATGCGATGGGGTGGGGGAGGACCGAGCTGCAGCCCCAGCCTGGCCGCACAGCAGAGCTGCGTGACGACGAAGATGGAACGATTGTTAAAAACACAGATTCCTTGGCCCTACCCTGAAATAGCAAATCAGACCCTCCAGAGGGAGGCCTGTAAGTGTGGACTCTAACAAGACCAAGACCAAATGTTGCTGGAGGTCCTTGACTGGAGGCCAGCCTGTCGCCTCTGTGTGTCCTTCCAGGATTTGGTGCTTCTGTAAGTCCTGCCTCTGTGCGCCCACAGGTGACCTTAGATGAGGTCCATAAACTCTCCAAATGAAGGTTAATAGCTCAGCTTCTTATAAAAACAAAAATGAAAAACAACTACCATTTGATGAGTTCTAACCATGTGCCAGACACGTAATAGCTCATGTAACAGTTAACGCGTCAGCAAGGAGTAGATATCAAGGATCCAGTACAGAGATGAGGAAACCAAGACTTAGGGAGGTTAAGTCAGCTGTCCAAGATCACACAGGAGAAGAAATTTGAACTCAGGCCTTTTCTCTATGCACCGTGATGTCACCTCATGATTTTCAAAGGCCCTTCCAGGCCTGCAAGGTGGGATTTGGCAGCAATCCCTCAAAAATGACAATTTAACCTGCTAGAACATCCTGACTTTCTTGGGTGTAGGAGAAAGCTTTCACACCCAGGGCCCTCTGGGATCTGAGCTCATGCTAGAATTTTGTCACCTGGTCTGACTTGTCCACTGGGGTTGGGGGCAAGGGAGGTACCAAGCCTTTTCCAACAATGAGACTTGGCCCTTAACTGCATGAACCGGCCATGACCCTGTCCCGAAGGAGCTCACAACCTGGAGGTACCCCTGACCAAGATCTGGGGGCTCCTGGAAGGTTGTCTGAAGAAATGGTGTTGCATCGTGAAGGGGAAGTAGGAGTCGGCTGGGTAAAGGAGGAGAAGGAGGCAGCTCTAGGTAACCAGAGGGCAGGCACATGGGCCTGGGTGTTGAAGGCCTTGGGGGTGTGGGGGAGGGCAGGCCAGGGGGCTGGGGAGGCCATGGGAGTCAGGCTGTCTTTTCTCCCAACGCCCAGGGGAGACAGTGCAAGCTTTCAGCAGGGAGCATGAGCCTGGGCTGACAGGGCGGTAGGGCAGGGGAGTCAGCAGTGGAGACGGTATGGGCTTTGTTGGCGCCAGGCCTTTCCAAGAGGTCCTGACCTCTGTGCTGAGCCCTGGCAGGGCCAGCCCCAGAACAGGGCCTGGGAAGTGAGGTGCATACCAGAAGCTTCCATAACTTTTGGGCAGGGGTCTGAAGTTGACAGGTATTTCAGGCACCAGAAAAAAGCACTTTCTGATGGGGCAGTGGGCCCACCACCAGGTCCCTCTGCCCTCGCCCGCCCCATCCCCAACTTGCATGCTCCGTGAGCCAGATGAGGCCTCTACCTTCCTGGGAACAGACCAGACCTTTCTGTGCATCTGTGTCTTTGCCGATGCTCTCCCTGCTGTCTGGGAGGCCTTTTCACAGGGTGAGAACTATTCATCTTTCAGGACCCAGCTAATATTACCTCCCTCTCCAAGGATGCCTTCCCCTGCTCAACCCCTTTCCTAGGCTCCTGGGCGCATGCGAGCAAGGGGCATCGCTGCCCTCGGGCTGCCGTGAACCTGGGGCTCCCTGTGAGGACTCATGAACATTTAGTCTGGGTGCCAGGGCCTAGCCCAAGGCAGTGTTTGCGACATTGAACTGAGCCGGACCCAGCTGCTCTGAGGGAAGGACTATGATCCCACTCAGACCCTAGGCAGAGGGGCAAGGACACATTGTGACCTTTCGGAGCCTCTTCTCCCACAAAAAGGTATTAAAAATTGTATTTTACAATTGCACCGATAAACAGACAAATATATTAATTATTGTATATGAAAACATTTTCTTTGAAGTGAAAGTCAGTTTTGTTCTTTTGATTTAAAAGAAAGTAAACTATTTCCACGGACCCATCAAAGTGTGCTGGGCTCCGTGTCTGCTGTGCCTGCCACTTCCCTCGGTGGGGTGGCCTACAACTGAGATCCCAGTCCCAGGCTTCCTGAAATTCCGAGCGCCCCCGGGGGGCCTCGGACCCAGGAAGAAGATCTGAGAAGGGTTCACGAGCAGGTATGAGAACATCTGGAGATTAGTAGTTATTTATTTATTTCGCCCAGGCTGGATCTTCTTCCCAGCATGCCCTGCTCTTTCCTCTTTTTTCTCTGTCTAGCAACAGAGCAAACTGAGCACCGGCTGTATCCAGACCACGCTCGGGGCTGTAGGCAGGAGGACGAAGGGAGAAGAGGGAGTCAGAGGTGAGTCGTTAAGACTCCTGCCCAGGAGAGGAGATAAACTGGCACCCGGAGCTCCAGCCAGAATGGGCCCTGAGACCCAGGCCAAGGGTGGTCCTTTTGGCTGATGGGCTCTGGGAAGCTTCCCAGAGTGGGGGACTTGGTGCTAAGCCCCGGAATATTTCTGAAGGGTAGGCGCATCTGGGATCTCCAGGCTAGTCTGGACCTGAAAACTTTGCTAAAGATGGCAGATTAAACCTATGCACCAAATTTATCCTCCTCTTAAAACCCTGTGAAGACTATAGAAAGGGACTTCTTGTTTCTTTTCTTTTCCTTTCTTTTCATTCCCTTGCTCTCCCCTTGCCTTTTCTTTTTGAAGGTATAAACCCACAGTTATGGGTGAGGAAGACAGGAGGCCACATCCACACCATTTTTGAAGCTAAAAAGTAGATGTAGAATGACACTGCTTTAAAGGACAGAAAAGCCACAGCCCAAGTGAGCAGGGGTGGTAGCTGAGCACCAGGACGATTTACCCTTCAAAAGTGCCAAGGCTCAGCCTGAGCTGGCAGCCCCAGATGTGAGTAACAGGTGGGGACAAAATCATGATCAGTCAGACCCTCAAAGCTGCCCCCCGCCCCAGAACTTCCCGGCAGCCACCCTCCCCACTGTAGCGGAAAACCAGAGTCTCTCTCTGGTAATGGTAAACCAGGCATCCCTGGCCTAGGGAGAGGGGAATCACACCCAAAATGGAGCTGAGTACCTGTGGCTGGGGTCCCTGCCCTGTCCCCTGCCCTGCCCCCAGTGTCAGCAGGGTCTTTACCCCTTCAGGCAGAACACTGAAGCATCCTTCTTGGAGAATCTGGTGCTCCCAAGACAAAGTCCTAAAAATACTGACATTGGGAGGGTCCCAACCAGTACCACCAGACCTCCCTTCAGTGGAGCTCAAGGGTCTGTCCTAACACACCCTGAGAAATCAGTCGACTCTTTGACAATGTGTACCTTGAACTTTGATAAATAAGGTGAATGTTAGAAAGACAAACAGAACCAGGCATATCTTACGGCCCAGCAATTCTACTCCCAGGAAATGAAAAGATATGTCTATGTAGAAATTATACACAAATCTTCATAGCAGCATTACTAATAACAGCCAAAAGGCGGAGACAACCCAAATTTCCATCAGTGGATAAATGGATAAACTGATTGTGGTATATCCATACAATGGAATATTACGCAGCCATAAAAAGGGACGAGGTTCTGACACTTGCTACAACACAAATGAACCTTGAGAACATTCTGTTCAGTGAGAGAAGCCAGACACAAAAGATCACATGTGGTATTATTCCTTTTAAATGAAATGTCCCAAATAGGTAAATCCATGGAGACAGAAAGCAGATTAGTGGTTGTTAGGGGCCAGGGGAGGCGGGGATGGGGAGTGAATGGATATGGGGTGTGTTTCTGGGGCAGTGAGAAAGTCTGAAACTAGAGAGAGGTGGTGGTTCTACAACATCGTAAATGTACAAAGTGCCACTTAGAATTGTATGCTTCAAAATGGTTAATTATATGTTATGTGAACTTCACTTCCACTAAAAATAAGTATATAAAAGCACCAGCTGAGGCTTCCAGGCTCTGGGGGTTTCCTCTATACTTGAAAAGCACCTGGATTAAACCACTAGGTTAAGCTTTCAATAGAAAGGCAATGTGAGCCACAAACGCCATGTTAGATTCTCCAGTGATCGCATTTTGAAGAGAAAAAGAAACAAACAAAACTAATTTTAATGCTATCGTGTTTCTACTCAATATAGCTAAAATAGTATCACTTCAACTTACAATCAATATCAAAATTACTGAGATTTCTCTTTCATACTAAGTCTGTGAAATATGGGTGTATTTTACCCGCACAGAACACCTACCTCCATATGGGCCACGTTCCTGTGCTTCAGAGCCCCTGGTGGCCCACGGCCACCCCCCTGGACGGTGCAGCTCTGGAAGGTCTCAGACTGGACTCTCAGGAAATAATCTGCAGAGTCTGCGGGTTTTGAATTTCAGCGGGTTTTGAGTCTGTACATGAGAAAGAAATCGGCTACAACCCTATCTAGGATCATTGCAACAATCGCCTTAAAAAAAGGTCTTAAACACAGAATTGCTATAGGATCCAGCAATTCCACTTCTGAGCATATGCCCCCCAAAATTGAAAGCAGGGACTTGAACAGATATTTGTACACCAACGTTCATAGCAGCGTTATTCACAGCAGCTGGAAGGCGAAGACAAACTGTTGGTGGACGAAATACCCATCGTGGATGAATGGACACACAAAATGTGGTCTGGACATACAATAGGATATTATTCGGCCTTCAAAAGGAAGGAAATTCTGACACAGGCTGCACCATGTGAACCTTGAGGACATTGTACTAAGTGAAATAAGCCAGTCACAAAAGGGCAAATGCCGTGAGATTCACTCGGATGGGGTACCTAGAGGTGTCGGATTCAGACAGAGAAGTGGAATGGCGGTGCTGGGCCTGAGGGAGGGGATGGGGAGTTAATGTTTCATGGGGACAGAGCTCCGGTTTGGAAAGACAGAAAAGTTCTGTAGATGGACGGTGGTGGTGGTTGCACAAAACTACGAATAGACATAATGCCACTGAACTGCACACTTTACAATGGTCAAAATAGTAACCATAACGTCATATGTATTTGACTACAATTAAAAAGATAAGTCCTGCCACCAGGGTGGGTTTGTGCTGACTAGGGCTGTTGAAACTTTATAGTCACTGGTGGCTAATGAGGGAAAGTGGAGGGGCTCAGTGCCCAGCTGAGTCCTGGGTGCCCAGGATGGCCGGGTGCTGTCCAGGCGCTGACCCAGCCTGGGCCACACAGGGCAGGTGGGAGGTGAACAGAAAAGGGAGGAGTGAGGCCCGTCTCTGAGGCCAAGGCCACCAAGCCCGTGAGGACCAGCCCCTCTCTGCGCCCCTCGACTGCCGCCCACCCCGTCTGCGATGAGAGCGGGCGAGGTCCCTTCCTATTGCCAGTTTGAATTCTCATTGGTTCTGCTAATATTCTTTATACCCGTTTTGTAAATCTGCTTTGGTTTTAATGTTGGAAGTGAGCATAAGCACAAGGGGCTTACACCTGGCCGTGCATCTGTGCATAGTTAAGAAGCATTGCAGCACAAATGGCTAGAGACAACCCCAGGGCCCACGAGAAACTCTTTTTCTTTAAAAGAGTGTTCACGCATTGTTGGCTTCAAGTAATGCTATGGTTTGGCTTCTGGGTCTCTCTCCCCTGAGGCACGGTCATCTCTGTGTCCCCACGAAGTTGGCACTAGGGCCAGTCTCAGAATTGTTCCCTGGGTGCATGAGTGAGTGAATACATGAGTGAGTGCAAGAGGAGAGGAAGGAGGGATTCATTGTGGGGATGGGTATGGAGGGGGAGGATCGGGGAAGCCTTCGGGGGAGGCTGTGCACCCCAGGCCTGGAAGAGGGAGTGTGAGGAGTAGGAGATGGGGTGAGGGTGGGCTCAGGGGCAGGAGAGGGCAAAGAGACCAAGCCCAGCTCTGCCCTGCAATGTCACACCTGGGGTCCAGCCTGAGCCCAGCTTTCAGGGTTGGGTGGCCAAGGAAGGGGACAGCCTTCTCCATAGACACAGCACTCAGGAGTCAGCCCCATACTCCCTCTTCCTCCCCCACACCCCAGACAGCACCTAGTCCTAACAGTCTCCTCTCTGCTCTCCAGCCACCCCACCCCCCACCCCCGATCCACCACCGTCATTTCTCCCCTACATCGCTGCGCCTGCCTGGCTGGCCACCCGGCGGCCAGCCTGGTCCCATCCGACCCGCTCGGTCCAGCAGGCATTCACTGGTTCACCCGGGAAGTGTGCACTTGAGTGCCTAGTGCCTGCCTGATTAGGACGGCACTGATGAGGAGCAGAGTAAAAGCCGTGTTCAGCGGAGAGGCCGACAACAACAAACGAGGAAATGATACGAATGTCATCTGACAGCAAGCGGCAGCAGCCAGAAGGAAAACAAAAGGAATCTGAGGGACGAATCCTTGAGACACTCTCAGACTCATGCCCGTCACCCCTCCCCTCCCTGCCCCCCATGCCTGCCTGCTTCTGGAAGGCTGAGCCAGGCCTGCTGTGCGTGGGAAGGCTGCACCCCGGCGGCCCCAGGGAGTGCTCCGGCAACGATGGTGAAAAGCTGGACTGACTGAGGCCTTGGGAACAGAGAGGCTCAGGGAGGGCGATTGACTAAGGTCACACAGCTAGGGCTGGGGACAGTGCTGCAGGGGCTGGGGCCCAGGCCCCTGGCCCCACTTGGCCATCCCATTATATGGCATGGCTGTGCGATCTTGGGCAGGGCACGGCCAGGTCCTGAGCCTCAGCTTCTCCGCCCGAGGGCGGGCTCAGGGTTGGTGGGCAGGAACACAGAAGGAATCAGGGACTCAGCAGGGCCCGTAATTCTCCTGGGAGGCTGGAGAGGGGCAGCCCAGGGAGAAAGGAGTGACTGTCATCTGGACCTGATTGAGAAGCAGCCCCTCTCCTGGCTCTGGGCCTGGAGACACCAGACTCTTACCTTTGTTTGCAAACGAAAACGTGAGAGGCCTGGCCTGTGCCCAGCCCCCACCAGATCTCCCTGTGGGCCAGGGGTCCAGGTAGCAGATGCCCCTCCTGCAGCCTCAGGGTCTGCCATGCGACCCTCAATGCCTCTTCTTAGCCCCAGGACCCAAGTGCAGTAGGCCTGTGACGGAAGGTGGAGTGGGCAAGCAGGGCGAACCTCCCGCTCTGAGCTGGGCACCGGAGGATGTGGGATCGAAAAGCAGAGGCTCCGAAGTCCCCCCAACAGCCCTGCACTTGCTGGCTCTGGGACTTCCAAACCTCTCCCAACCTCAGTGTCCACATCTGTAAGGTGGAGACAGTGCCTCCCGATCTGGAGTTGCAGATGGAGGTAAGCTTAACCCTCAACTGGGAACGAGCATTTTTTAAGTTGGTAATAATCTTGGCAGCAAAGGAGTGGTGGTCACTGGAAATGGGGTAGGGGTAGCTGGGGCCACCTCGCATCCTCCCCTCAGCCCCAGAGGAGCCATCCCCTGTGAGCGGCTGAGAAACTCAGTCAGGAAGCCAGGGGCCGGGTGGGATTCCAGACTCAGCCGGGTCTCTTTCCTGCTGCGTGGTGTGGGCAGGCCGCCTCCCTCTCTGGGCCTCTGCTTCCTCCGGTCTTGAAGACAGCTCAGGAACCAGGGGCCAGCCCCAGGACCCAGCTGCATCGAACATCCCCCTCCCCTGGGCCAGAATGCGGTCTTCAGGGGGTCTTGGTGACCCCCAATCTCCACCAGCCCCGAGGAGACATACGACTCAGGAAACACTAGCAAGTGTGCTGCCGAGAGTAGCCGAGGACAAGACACCCTTCCGCAAGACGCCCTCTTGCACAAGCCCCTCCTGCGTAGAAATTTAGTCCCACAGTCCCTCTGTGTGGGGGTGGGGGTGGGGGTGGGGCAAGCGCCCCTGTTTCTGACAGTTTCTCAAACAAGAGAGCCGGAAATGAGCTGGAGGGGGAAAGGGGAAGGAATGAGAGAGGACAGCGTGTGGGCCGGCAGCCACACTCCTGCTGTGTGGCCTGGGCGGCCCCCTCCCCCGCCCGGCTTCTCTGGGTTCTGGGACTCAAGGCTCCCCCAGGGCCATCTCAGTGAGCCCTTCCGCACCTCGCCCCATGACAGTGTCTCCCGTGGGGCCATGCGGGCGGCATGGCTTGGTGGGCTGGCAGAGGTACGGCGGGTGCTGAACGGCCCGTGTTACCCCCCAAATTGGCTGGTGGCCACTGACTCACCTCTATTATTCCCAGAGCTGGAAAGGGATGGATGGGTGAGGCAGAAGAACGTGTGTGGAGCTGTCAGTTACGTTTTGAGTTGAGTGGTAAACTCCGTGACCTTAGGAAACTCAACTTTGTCTCGGCCTCAACCTAGTCTGTCAATTGGGGCCACATGGTGCACCTCACAAGTTGGTGGTGTCGTTTTCGTGCAGGCCGGGCGCCTAGTAGGTCCCTGCGGCAGTGGTCCTCGATAGGATCCTGGTGTCTCCGGGTCCCTGGAGACTCTGGCCAGCCGGGGAGGGGTCTGCTGACTCAGCCCTGGAGAACTTTTTAACTCAGAAGATCCAAGTTCCAGGAGCCTAATGACTTCCCTGAGGTGGAAGAGGAGAATGACTCCATTTGCTCCTCACTCCACCCACCTCAGCAGGGTGGGTGGAAGCAGCGGTCTGAACCGGGTACTGTCTGTCAGGAAGGGAGAGACCATTGTCCCATGGGGCAGGGCTGTGGCCCAGGGACCCTCCACAGAGCAGCTGGCCCTCACATTTCTTGAACACAATCTGTGGGCCGGCCCGTACCCTGCTGCCACGCTGCCCACTCTGCACCCTCGTCCCAAGCCATGTGGAGCTGTCAGCCCTGTTTGGGGGGGAACCCAGTCCAGAGGGTGATGTGACTTGCACAGGCCACCAATGGAAGCACGACAGGAACCTGGCCTAACTGTCGTGCTGCCGTGAGCCTGAACTTTCAGGACTTTACGATTTCAGGAGTTGAAGTGCATCGGCTACCTGTTGCTGAGTAACAAGTAGCCACCCGCGTGGATTTGCTCACAATTCTGCTGTTCGGGTGGAGCTGGGCAGGGACCACAGGGCCACTTGTCTCTGCTATGTGCAGTTTCGGTGGGGGTGGACTGACTCGCCTCCCTCACGTGTCTAGTGCTCCAGTGGGAGCGTCTGGGCCTCTCGCAACCCTTTGTGGTCTCTAGGGCTTCTCCCCCGTGTGACCTCTCTCTAGCAGGGCAATCCGATTTCCTCACGCGGCCTCTGGCTTCTACGCTGGAGAATCTAGATGCTGCAAGGCCTCGTAAGGCCTAGGCCTGGAGTCTCTCAGTCACTTCCTCCTCATCTTATTGGTCAAAGCAAGTCATACATGGGCCACCCAGACTCCAAGGGAAGGGAGACAGTGGGCCATGTGGCCCAAGTCACAGGAAGAGGAGGCATTATGGGCATTTTAGCAGGCATCCTTCCACCTGAGGGCCTGCCTTGACCTTTGTCTGCTGACAGGCTCCGGAGTGACAAGCGGGGGAAGAGTTGATGGTGAACAAGTGAGAATGCAGAGGAGGGAGGGCCCAGGAAGCTCTGGAGCCCAGCTGCAGTGGGATAAGGAGAGGCTGGCTCTGGCCAGGCCCCATGCGCCCTGCTCCCTGCCCTCTGAGGGGGAGGTGGCTGAGCCCCAGTGGGGAATGAGGCCGGGCTTGCTCATCCTGTTGGTGACAACACTCCGGGGCCCTGCCTCGGCTTTGCTAGGGGTGCCGCATTCACAGGGAGCACGAGCGTGGCCACTGCCCTCCACCTGGTCTGCCCTGCCTGGCGCCTCCCCGGTAGTGAGAAACTTCCTCCTAGCAGCGCCACCCCAGCCCCACCCCAGCCCCGCCCCAGCCTCTCAGGTTCTGAGAAGACTTGTCCCCAGGTACATACGTTCACAGAGGTCAGTGGGGAGGGAACAGTGCAAATCCTTCCCCCACCTCCACCCCGAAGGACCTCAGGAATTGCACAGCGGTCACCGGCACAGGCCCTCAGCTCAGAGCTGGCTCTGCAGCTCATTAGCTGTGCAGACCGTAGGGCCCCGGCCTCTGCAGCCTCAATCCAGGCGGGGGTAGGGGTCCAACCTCCTGGAGAGTGGCAGCGCAGAGCCTGGGTGAGGGTCCGGGTCTCGGGGCCTCAGAGCCACGTGTGCTGTCATGGGTCGAAGGCCATGGTTATGGAGTTTCATCCTAGCGGCTTTCTATGGCCCTGGGCAGGCCCCAGCCTCTCTCTCTGAGCCTGGTTTCCTCCCTGGTCTAATGAGGATAGGCTGGGACTCAGTGGCTTCCGAAGTCCCTCCCAACTAGAAGATTCTATGACCCTAAACTTCCAGAAGGGGAGAAGTCACCGAGGGGGACTCGGAGCAACCGGAGTTTGTGGACACAACCCCCTAGGAGTTGCAGTAATAATGACGCTATGTTCTAAGCACTTAAGAGGTACAGACTTAATCCTCGTGACAACCTCACGCAGTAGGTACGATTCTGATTCCCATTTTACTAAGGAGAAAACTGAAGCACAGAGAAGTTAAATGACTGGCCCAAAGCCGCAGCGAAGGCAGAATTCGAACCCTGCCTTCTCAATTCATGTTCGGATCCACAACCTGATGCCATAATGTGGCTAAGGTTTTTTGAAACCAGAACTCTTGTGAGCCTCTGAGCTTTTCCAGGTACTTCATGTAGCAGCTTGCAGGACATACACAATGGCATCCAAAACCTTACAGCAAAAGCAGGCCGTGGGAACTGGAGGATGGGCCAGTCGGGGGAGGTGAGGCCCTCTGTGTGTGTCTGTGTGTCAGGCCGTGTCCGGGGGAGGGTGGCGGCACATGGGAGAGTGGCTGGGATGGAAAGTCCTGGAGACCCTGTCGTAGGAGTAGCCGCTAAAGAACCTGGGAGGAGAAGTGGTGGAGGGATTCTCGCCAAATTTCTGAAAGACCCTGGTGACATGTGAAAACTGACTTGCTCCGACAGGTTCCAGGTGGCGAGGTCTAGGATTTCTAATATCCAAAGCTGTCCCGTGATAAAGAACTGCAATGGCAGAGAGTGAGCGTCACTTCACGAGAGGCGTGTAATCAGAGCAGCATGGGGGTTGGGGGAGATGACCTTGAGCCTCCTCCCCTAGTTCACAGGTGCGGACAGTCCCAACACCTTCAGGGTATGCATGGGTTAAAGGTCAGTGGCTGAGCCCTCTGCTTCTAGCTCAGGCCCCCAGGCAGAGAGCCAGCCAGCCCTGTGGCCTTTTTCTGGGGCTGACCCCACATTTTGTGGGTGGCTTTCTTTCTTCTTCCAGTTCCACTTGTCAGCCCGGCTCCAGCCGGACAGCCCAGTACCCTGACCAGAACTCCCTGCAGCATCCTGTTAACTCAATTTCTGGTCATCGAAAGGACCAGAGAATCTGCTGACTCACAGGACCTCGGAGACACTTAGCAGGCCGCCTCCGGGCCCATGACTTTCAGGCTCAGACGAGTGAAAACAGACTGGGTGTTCCAGAGATTGCCTTCCAGGCCTAGGAGATGTGGCCGCAGGACTGCGAGCAAGGCCTTGGCAGCTGTGAGCACGAAACCTCGCTGGTGGGTCCCAGGGACGAAACTAGTATAGGATGGACCGACTGAGTTGGCATCACTTGGCTGTGCCCTCACCTCCGTTTATGAGATTTCAAGGTACCTTTGCCAAAGTCCAGCAGGCTGCGGGTTGGAGGCAGGAGAGAGGTCTCTGGGTGGGCTGTGCCCAGCCCTGCCCTCCCTGAGGTGGTTCTGTGGAATGTCGCTGTGTGAGGGTGTGGGGAGCGCCAGCTGGGCTTTGTGGGTGCAGGGAGGTGTGTCTGTGGATTAGTGTGTAAAAGGCTTGGTGTGCGTGTATGAGTATGAGAGAGAATATGTGTGCGTGACATGAGGGTGGGTACACCTCTGGCAGATGGGGGGTCCGCTTTGTGCGTGTGCCAAATGTGTGCACACAAGTCTGGGTGTGTCTACTGCTCTCCGCCGGCATGACCTCTGGTGTGACCCAGCCCATTCCCCTCGGAGAACTAGCCCCCAAACCTCACTCCCACAGGCCACCCTCCTGAGCTGGTCGTGGGCTACAGCGCGTGTCTCTTGCTCAGCTTCCACCTAGTGACTCAGTCTAACTCTCAGCATCTGTGGCATCCTTGGAGCTTGTGGGGATGAATTACTCCCTCTGTGTCTCCTGCACAATTTCTGCCTGACTACTCAGCCACAAAGCGGGCCAATCTCTTCCTGCTGTGCTTTATTTTCCTCACCTGCGGATCAGGCAGGCGTGTGAGACTGTGGGGGCTGCCCGGGGAAGGCAGTGGGGTGACGACAGAGCAGGCTCCGAGTTTCTAGGGGTGGTTGCCAGGGCCCAGCTAAGCGTGCAGTTCGTGGTGTAAAAGGCAGTTAGCATCCTGGGTCACATCCAGCTACAGCCGCACAGCAGCCCCGGCCCGGATGGGAGGGCTTTTCCAGTCCGAAGGTCTTTCCCCACCTGGGAGCCGGGAGCTTTTCTCTCTAGTCTCCCACCAGCCCTCACCCGCCCTGCACAAGACGCTTACAGATGAGGGACGTGTCCCCAAATGCACTCACGGAAGCCAACACAAGTGCTTGTCCAGGCTTCCTTCCTATGCAGCAGTATTTACTGAGCAGCTGCTAGGTGTCAGGCTGGGGAGCCCACAGCAAGGTCAGGACAGGCACTGATCCCTGCCCTGGGGACAGTTACGTTCTGCAGGGGCAGGAGCGGGGATGAGCCAAAGAACAAGAGACCTGGGGCATCGCCTTGTGCTCTAGAAGGTGAAAAGTGCTATGAAAGAAAGGAGGGCAGGCAGGGGGGTCAGGGAAGCTGCCCCTAAACGGGGTGATTGGGGAGACCTCAAACTCGCACTGAGGCTAGGAGGATGAGGAGCCACGTGGCACCTGGCGGAAAGCAGTGCAGACAGAGGGAACGGCCGATGCAAAGGTCGGTGAGCACAGGGAGTGTGGGGGACGGTGATCAGGGAGGCACCAGGCCAGCCTGGGAGGCGCCTCGTTGCCCCTGGAGGACTCCGGCCTCACTCTGGGTGAGGTAGGAGCCACAGCGGCGTTTGAGCAGAGGAGGGAGGTGATCTGACTTGTGTACTCCAAGATCCCCCTGTGGGGTGGGAGCAGGAGCAGAAACGCTGGTGAGGAAGCCACGGCAAGAACACAGGCGAGAGCCATGGAGGGGTAAGAGGGTGAACCTGGAACCCTCAGGGTTCCCTGCTGTGGGAGGAGTATGGAGGAATGGGGGCGGGGCCAGGAGTCCCTCACCTGGCTCCTGAACCCTTTGAGAATCTCATAACAGCTATGAACCCTCTCCCAGAGAAACGTGCATGTGCGTGTGTGCACATCCGCACGCACAGACAGGCTCACACACATTCACGTACGCATGCACACACGCATACATTCATGTACACACGTGCACTAACGCCATGTTACAGGGAATTTTAGAAGATTCTTAGACCCCATAACCTCCAAGTAATGGATCCCTGTCTAATCCATCTCCCCTACTTGACGAGTGTGGAAATTGAGGCTCTCAGAGAGAAAGAGACTTGTTCAAGGTCACCCAGAGAGGGTCTGACCGGCAGGACTTGGCTCAGACACCCAACCCGGAGCATCAGGAGGTCCCTGTCTTAGAGGTCCTCTGTCCCCCAGCACCGAGCTAGGTGCCAGGGGAAACCTCTCTCCTCCTTTTGCCCAAAGAGCTCACAGGGAGGATAGGACACCAGACAGGAAGTGCTCAGGGTCCTAAGAGGGCCCCAGACACCTGGGGTCAGCCACAAAGGTGAAATCCGGGAGGAGGAAGTCAGAGGAGACTCCATGAGCGGAGGCATTTGAGCTGCACCCTGGAGGCTGTGATGGTGGAATGAACAAGAGATGAAGCTGAGAGGGATGTTGTAGGCAGAGTCCAGGAGCAGCAAAGGCCATGAGGTAGGAACTATCCAAATGAGGCATGAGTAAGGCCTCTGAGAACCAGAAGTCAGGGAGGGGAGACCTAGGTCAGGTCTTAAAGGATGAGCAGGAGTTTTTCCAGAAAGGCTTCCTGGGCAGAAGGGCTTATATAATCCAAGGTGCTGAGGTGAGCAAAGTTGAAGAAACTGCAAGCATTTCAGAGGGCTGTGGGAGGGGCTCAGGAATGAATGAATGGTTGGATGACTGAATGAATGAATGGATGAATGGAGTGCATGTCGAGGAGGGTAGGAGAGCATGCCGGTCGGGTGACTTCATCCCGCAGGTGATGAGGAATATTAATTGAATACCACTACTGCCAGCTGACAGGAAGCCACCTTCATGTCCGTTCTTGCAGATAAAGAAGCCAAAGCTTTGAGCCAGCTCCCTTTGCCCATGGCACCTGGTCAGGGGACTCCTCACCGGGAGACCCAGGGCCAGGGGTGAGATGACCCAGGGAGGGTGGAATGTGGCTCCCCGCTGGCAGGCAGCAGCTGCAGAAAGGGATAACAGACCTAGCAATTGTTCTCAGAGCCAAATCTGTCCCAGGTGAAAGGGGATGGCAGAGCTGTAAGGCGACACCCGCCTCCGGCTAGCTAATCTTGTATCTGGGCTTTTCTCAGCTCCAGGCTCTCACTGCCTCCTTGTCAGACAGCCTGGCCCCAGAGAGGTGTGGGGGTGGAAAAGGACCACCTACCAAGACCCCGCTCTCCCCCCACATCCCCTCTGATGGCATGGAGATAAGAGAGTGACCTGAGCCAAGGGGAGGGTAAGGATAGAGAGGTCCGGATCCCACCGGATCCCACCGATGACACTGTGATGTCAGAGCAGCGACTCTTCCCACTCTCCAGATGAGGGAAGTGGGGCTTGGGGCATGGAAATGACTGGAACACTCAGTGGGGCTGAATTTTAACCCAGATCTTAATCAAGGTAAGAGCCAGCTTCTCCACCTGTCAAGCACCTGTGTGCCAGGCCTCTGTAAATGCTGGAGGGGACAGGCTGAGCGGGAAGCCTGTGGGAGGAAGGAATTGAGGGTTGTTTACGCTCCTGGCCAGCTCTCTCCGAGGTGGGCTCCTGGTGCTGCAGGGCCTGCAAGGGAGGCTGGAGCGGTGGCCTGGTGTGCCTGGCTCTGCACAGGTGTATGACTGAGTGAGTCACTTGTCATCTCTGTTAGGCTGGGAAGACAGGCATTTGTCACACACAGCCCCCAACACACTGCAAGAGTGCACTGGGCAGACAGAGGCTGATGTTGGCCCCAACCAAGGCTGATCCCCTTGTGGCCTCCCAACAAGCGTGGGAATCTGGAAAGGTGAGGAGAACAAAGACCCAAGGTGGGGTGAGGCCGGCTCTGGTCAGGGCAGGGTAATCTCACTCTTGCTCCTCCACACAACTGCCCTGGGGTGGGGGAGGGGGTGCCTCCCTTAAAATCCCTCCCCCTGATGGGCCTAAAAGCACCTGCATGTGGGTGGAGGTGCCCTAGTAGAGAATGTAGGGTATAGTCAACTGGAGCAGGAATTTGGGAACACAGCCATTTTCAGACAGATCAAAATGGGCAGTCGCTGTTTTTTAATGACAGGTAGTATGTACGCAGAGAGCATTAATTCTTTTTTTCTTTTCCCAGCAAATATTTATTGAGTGTCTCCTGTGTGCCCAGCGCTGCATTTAGGGTATGGGGAGCAGTGCCCTGAAATCATGGAGTCAGCTAAGACAGACCGGGTGACAGGCCCTGTTCATGGCTCCTCATGAACGGGGATCCGTTCACCTTCCGAGCAGCTTTATGGGGGATCCTTTCTTATTCCCATTTCACAGATGAGGAAACTGAGTTAAGCCACTTGCACAAAAACCCAGATTGAAGCCAGTTACCACGGTGCGAAGGACCCTCCCCACAAGCCCTTACCTTCACTCTGCCCTATGGGCAGGGCCTGGAGGTCCAAGGACAGGTGAGCACATCTGTTTTGTACTTTATTAAAAAACAATAGGGAGTCAAGCTATAAGTGTAATGGACTCGTTTTTAGGTCACAACAAAATGGCTTCACATCCAACAGGCTGCATCCAAAAATGTCATGAGGGTAAAATCCTTACTTAGAGAAAAAATGGGTGGCCAGGGGCCGGGGCTGGGAAGTTTACATTCTTACTTCCTGGTCTTACTGGACACCCTTCAGTAATTTTCGAATTTGTACTAGGTGCGGCCATTATCTACTCACCCAAATCAATTAACAATTTTCAAAAGACCAAAAGGCATATTTGTGGCTCAGGCCTTGATCCAGACTTGCAGGGCTCATAGTTTTGCGGGTAACAGAGCTTATCACACGTGGAAAGAGCACACGCTAGGTGACAGACGAATGCCACAGACCACCCACTTATAAGCATCTGACAAGGAGAGCAAAGAAGAGAAAGCCCCACAAAGCTGGCTTTGAGTCCTCGTTCCAGGGCTCCCTAGTCTTTTTACCTTGGGCACGTCACTTCATTTCCTCCACTTTGATGGGAACTATAAATATTGAGGGATGTGATATTTTGTGCCCAGGTTGGTGGTTGGAAATGTAGGAGAAGAAAACTTCTAGGTTCTTTGACTGGTCTAATCATCAAATCAACATAAGACAGATTAACAGGAGAAAAGCAAATTTAATTACGTATATACGGGAATCCCCATAGGAATATGAGACCCGAGGAGGAGTGGGGTCATTGAGGCTTATTATGCCATTCTGAGCTAAAGAAGGGGCTTCCAAGGGGTGCAGGGTAATTCACATGAGAAGAGCAGATGTTTGGTATTTAGATATTTGTCCGGCCATACAGAAAGATCATTCAGATACAAAGTCATCTTCCTTTCTGGGCCAAGTTCCCTATCTATCTCTCCTTCCTTCCTTCCTTCCTTTCTTCCTTCTTTCCTTCCTTCCTTCCTTCCTTCCTTCCTTCCTTCCTTCCTTCCTTCCTTCCTTCCTTCCTTCCTTTCTTCCATTCATCTACATTCTACCTACTTTTTGGGTAATTAAGGAAGAGGTAAAAGTTTTTCTTGAGTCTGTTGGGTCCTGATCACCTCTTGCTCAAAATCACCCACACAGCAAAGTGGTACATTTTGAGGACACATGTTCTAAACCCCTTCAGGGGCCAGCATCAAGGTTTCTGAGATGCCCAGAACAAATCCACTGGGGGAGCCAGACCTGAAACTGCTTCTCTCAGAGGCCAAGGCATACCCAGGCTGCTGCAGGAGGCTGGGGAAAGTCAGGGGCAAGAAAGGCGTCTCTGAGATGGTCCTTACCAGATGGCAGGAGTCCCTAGGCAGAGGCAAGGAGAAGTGGAAGTGAGCATTTATGAGAAGTATTGAGCGTGGAAAGAGTCAGCTGGAGAAGCAGGTGGGAGAGAAGAGGCCAACATTTGGGGAGTAGAATGGATGGGATTTGGGGGAGTATCTGAGTATCTCAAACAGGTGAGTCATAGGAATGGTACAAAGGGCACAGGTATATGCTTAGAGCAATACCAGCTAGCAATGGTTCTTACATTTTCAAATGGGTGTGGGGAAAAAAAGAAGAATATTTTGTGACATGTGAAGATGATATGAAATTCACATTTTAGTGTCCATGTCCATAAATAAAGTTTTATTGGAATGCAGCCATGCTCATTCCTTTACATATTGTCTGTGGTTTATATTATGCTATGGTTGCACAGTTGAGTATTTGAAACAGAGACCCTATGGGTAGCAAAGCCTAAACTATTTACAATCTGTCCTTTAAAGACAATAGTTTGTCTACCCTTGGCCTAGAGGGAGCCTCCAGGGAGAGGAAAGCAAGGCCCAGGATGGGGGGTTGGGGGGAGGCTGGAGAGGACTGGATGGTCACCAAGGCCTCCTTCTGCCCCTTGCAGGCACTGAGTTTGAGGAAGTGGGAGCCATCAAGGATTCAGGGAGGAGAATGTCGGAGAAGGGTCAGTCTGGCTGCAGGAAGCCTGCCAGAGCAACAAAGGCCACCAAAGGCTCAGGCTGCCCCTGAGGACGTCTGCTGAGGCATCTGTATGGCCAAACAAATATCTAGCTTTAAGGCGTCTCCCTGCCCTTTCCCACCCACCTTGGCTGATGGCTCACAATAGTGCTTGGTGCATACCCAGGATGCCTTGTGCAGTTGGGTAGAAGTCACCGCTAGAAGGACAGGGAGCACCAGGAGGCCATTTGGGAGCCATGAGCAAGAACACGAGGAGCCGGAGTGTGAAATAGGCGCTTGAAGAATCTCTGCTGGACGAGTGGCGGGAGATGAGTTTCGAGGTGAGCAAGGCTGGAGGGCTTCCAGTCACTGCTGAGGGGAGTGCCAGATGGGAAGGTTTAAGCCTGAGAGTCACGGAGGCCAGGCCTGGGAGAAAGCAAGCGCACAGTGGCTTTGGATATATGCGTGGATGGAGGAGGTCGGAAGGATACAGGCGTGGGAAGTCTGAGGGACTACAGGCGTGGCGTCTGCTGGCCACTCACGTGGACACACAGACTTGCGTAGACATGGTAACAGGCCCCGCGCCATGCACACACAACAGTGTGAGACCAGGCCTTTGTGCACCGTCACAGGTGCATGTACACGTCATCACAGATGCCCAGAGCCAGGCAAGGCACACAAGACCTAGAGGCCACTCCGCCCACTGTCACAGATGTGTGCACACAATCACGGTCCAAGTCCCCGCAGACGTGCACAGCCATACACACACCACACACAGAACAGACCCGGTGACACACTGTAGGCTACCCATGCACCCTGTAAAACACAGACGCACACTTCCGCGCACACACAACACCGGACACGCAGACCCATGCACACGCCAGACGCACACACTCTCTGACCCGCCCCGCCTCCCCTCGCACACACACACCACGACAAGCAACGCACCGGGCCGTGGGCCGGCGCACGCACGGTCACAGGCAGGGGCGCGCACACACTCACACACACGTTTGATCGCACAGGAGGAAGGCACGGAGCGGCGGCGGCCCAAGACTGCGGTCCCAGGCGCCCCTGGCCCGGCGGGGCGAGCGGAGCCCGGCTGGCGGCTGAGGGGAGGGGGCGCGCTGGGGGCGGGGCGGGGCGGGGGCCAGAGCCGCCCCAGCCGGGCGCGAGCGGTCACCTCTGCGCGCCGCGCTCGGGCCTCGCCTCCGCACCCCCCGCGCGCCTCCCGCGGGGCCCTCCCCCGCGCCGTCCGCTAGCCGGGCCCCAGCCGCGGCCCCGGGGCGCAGCCAGGCTGCCGCGCCGGCCCCGCGGGACGGGGTGGAGGTGGGGGCGGGGGGCGGGGATCGGGGCCGGGCCGGGGCCGCGCCGCCTGCGATGCCGGGCGCCCGCCGCAGCCGCGGCCGCCGGAGCCCGGGATGGGGCGAGAGGCTGCGGCGGACGCCAGCATCTCCCCGCCGGGGGCCCCGGGGGCCGCGGAGCCGCCGCCGCCTCTGCTGCCGCCAATGCTGAGACCCAGCGGGCGATGGGTAAGTTGACCCGGGCGTCCTGGGGGCCTGCGCCGCAGCCCCTCCATCCCGCACCGCCGGCCCTGTGCCTCCATCTCCGCGCTGCCTCCTCGGCGCTCGCCGAGCCCCGCGTCACGGCTCCCACCGCCCCCTCCCCGAGCGTGACCTCTGGGGCCAGGGGCGGGGGCACTAGGCTCCGGGGCTGGGTGGGGAGCCGAGGTGGGGACAGGCTGCAAGGGCTATGGCGCCCCCTCCCCCAATCGGCTCCTCATCCGAGCTTTCCCTGGCACTGGAGGGCAGAGCCTCATCCCAGACCCCCCTTCCCCGGCGCGGGCAGGGGGCGTCCCCGAGGCCCGGGGCTCGAGCTGTGCTTTGTGCGCTGCGCCCCCCACAAACCTCCAGCGCCGCGCGGGGCGGAAGGTGGGAGGCCTCAGCGCCCGCCTTCCCCCCTCCCTCTCCCCCGACCCTGGGCTGCGGCAGCCGTGGAGGCCCAGGCGCAGTCGGGGTGCTGGGGCGGGTGCGGGGGCCGGACTGTGGCTGCCAGTGGAGACCAAGCAAAGAGGAGTGGGGAGAGAAGCCCCAACCCTTAGGGGGGAGGCTCCCGCCTTTTCCACTGCACTGCCCCGGGCGGGGGAGGGAACCTGGCTGGGGGAGGGCGCTATAAATATCTGCAAATAGTGAGTTCTGGAACCGAGGGTGGGGAGGAGAGCAAGCCTGGGTGTATGGGGAGTGGTGGTGAGGTGGTGCCTGAGCTGGGGTGCCAGGAGAAGCAGAGATGGGTCTCCGCCAACCTTGGCGGCTTGAGGTCCGTTGACTCTCCTAGCTCTGGAAGATGCCCCAGAAGGGGTGTGGGCAGGCACCTACCCGGCGAGACCCTTCCGTGGTCTCCCAGAACTGGCATTCCCCACATCCCCATAACACTCCTCTTCACTCTTGGGACACCAGCCAGGATCCGCATTGATGGGGG
>CM053503.1:4365954-4397044 GCA_028627145.1 Eidolon dupreanum | reverse complement strand
CAAGATCCCCAAATACTTTTCCTTGCGCTGCCTGAAATGGAAATTTCTCTGTTGGAATGGAAACTCCTCACTTTTTTTCATCTTTTCTATAAAAATAAAATTGGAACAATAAGAATCTTTCACAAACCTAATTACTCCATTGTTTTATGAACTTAGAGATTATTTGGCTCAAGACTTTGGTTCCCACCGAAATGAGGATCCACTCAGTAAGGGCGAGGTAGGTCAAGGGCCAGGACGGGAGGAAGCCAGACCTCTGCTGACCTTGGGGCCTCCTTAGAGCCTGCTCTCTAGCTGTCCTTTGGGGGCAGGCTGGGGACTTCCCAGGAAGAATAGCACAGACCGAGGTCTGGGCAGTGAGAGGTGGAGGCACAGGCAAAAGTGTGCTCCAGGATCCTGACTGACTGCGACTCGTGACAGATGAGTTTCCAGACTACTCTTCCCAGCTCGACTTCTGAGTCTTACAAATTTGCTGCTCTTTATCAAGCACTTGCTATGTGCTGGGCGTTGGGCCAAGCACTTTGTCTGCATTATCCCTGCGTAGCCTCCTAACTTCCCGAGAGGTAGGTACTATTGTTTATCCTCATTTGGCACTTCGAGGGGACCTGGAGCACGGGGCGCAGGGCGCAGGGCTGAGAAGTGGCAGACTGGGATTGTATCCAGCATGAAGGACCGCAGAGCCTGAGGGGGCCGCCTGTGTAGGATCCCTCGGTCACCCAAAGGAGACCGCTCTCTGAGGCTTGGATGACTGAGCGAGACAGTCACCTCACCCGTGCCCTGGCCTCCAAGTGACCCTCCTCAGAGCTCTGGTGCCACGCCCTCCTCCCTGTATTCCTGGGGCCCTGCCTCTGGAAGCTCTGCTCAGCCTCACTTTTAGCGAAGGGATCTATTTCCCAGGCCCCGACCACCCCCCTGAGTCAGAATCCCACCATGGGAGGAAAGGTAAAAACCCAGGTATTAAAATACTGCCCCTGGGGATTCAGAGGCCTGTGGACACCAAGAACCACTGTCCCACTCCTTGGCGTCCAGGCTGCCTTATGAGGTCCCACCCCCTGGGACCCAGGTCCCTGGGACCCAGCCCTGCCTGTGTTCTGGGCCTCTGCTCCTCCATCCCCCCACCCCCAGCTCTGCACACATCATGCAACCCCTCACCCCTACCCCTGTGGATTTTATCCAGTCACCTGCGGCTGCTGTCTCCTCTGAGAAACAGGTGCCTGCTGGCTGTGGACGCCCCAGAGCTTGCTTAATGCTCTGGATACATCCCTCATCCCTCACGGCTGCCTTCGTCTTGCTACCTGGGTGAATTGTGGCTGGTGAATGCTGATGGTTGGGGAAGAGGAGTAGGGAGAGCTGCCGATGACAGGGGAAGGGTTGGGTTCCCCTGCCTGGTACAGGGGCACACACTGGGGGCTGGCACCGTGCCTGACATGAAGAAGGCATTCGAGAAATGTTTCTTAAATATTTGTTGAATGGTGAATTATGAGGATGGCAGGTGAGGGCCACTTCTGGAAAAGAAGCAGATTGGCTGGTTTAGGCGAACGATGGAGAAGATGCCTCTCCGACAAGATGCTGGTGCTTTCTTGCATGATTTCATTTCAGGATTTCGCGAGCCGGGGGCAGCGGTGCCGACGTAATCCCCTTTTCACTGTATGAGAACCAAGTCCTAGACAGGGGAGGTGACTTGCCAGAGCCACATAGCCAGGTGGTTCTGTGGGGCAGAGCCTGCCCGATAGGCAAAAGCACAGATGAGCCCGTACAGCACCTGCTGTTTACAAAGCACTTTCACATTCATCGTCTCGTGTGGCTCAGAGCTGTGTCTCTCCTCTTTCACCTGTGCCCATTCTGGGGTCAGAAGATCTGCACCCCAGGGTGCCCTGCGTCTGTAGGGGGTGGTAGTGAGAGGAGAGCCTCTGCCTAGGATGGTGGGAAACAAATGAAGCAGCATATGTTCGGAGTTTGGGGGCTGCAGCACACCTAGGTAGGGGTTGGGGAGCCCAAGTGACCAATGAGGCAGAGCCGGACTTGAGCTCAGGCTGGCGCATGATTTGGCCCCCATCTGGTCCTTGGACCAGCCCAGAATGGTCTTTAGCCTTTAAGCCAAAGCCTGCAGAGTGTGGGTGACTGGTCCAAGGTCACATCCCACTTACCCAAGGTGAAGAGCATAGGGTATAAGGTTCTACCACTGCAGATAAGGTCAGGGGAGCCTGGCAGGTGGGTTCTGGCTGTACAGAATGACTGCCATTAGGGGAGTCACTAAACAACAGGGGGACTGGCCTCAAAGGGCATCCGGCAGGACCCCTTCCAGAGGTTCCAGGGCCCAGGCCTCCTCAGGCTGGTTCTGGAGACTGGCATATCACTGCTGTCAGAAACGTTTGGGGTCACATGGGAGCATGGGCAGTGGCCCTTTACCGCCACTGTGGGGAATGTGACAGAAACCCAGTTCACTGCCTCCAGACAGTGGCATGTGGGGAGGGGTGATGCACCAGCACCCGCACCCAGACTAGAAATCCAGGTGCTGGCTTCCCCTCAGGCTTTCGTAGGTATTGTCCTGTCCGGAATGCCCTTCCCCTCCTCTCCAAGCTCATCCTTTAAGACCCCTAGAAAGCCATGCCTGACCCCAGTGTCAAGGGCGAGGCCGATCCTCCTTGCCAGGGGTTTCTGTCTGTCTGTCCCCATGGGACAGTGAGGACCTTGTGGGCAGGGCAGATCCGTTGACGGCCTGGTAGGGCATGCCAGTGGGGTGAAGAGGGAGGACTTGAGTGGAGGTTACTTGGGCCAGCAGTGGGACTTCCTGTGCCGTTTCTCCTGTCTAGATGATAAAGGGCAGGAATCCTGGGAAAGACCAAGGAGCCTCTTGGTGCAGCTCCCGGAAGCAACTGTAATGTGCAGCCCAGCCCGGGTGACTGTCACCTCAGCCCAGAGGGGGAAGCTTTGTGGCCACGTGGCCAGCTGAACCCGCGCATTTCACAGAGGGAACACTGAGGCCCAGGGTGCTTGGGACTGACTCAAAGTGCCGCGGGTCCCGTCTGTGATGCGGAGGAAAGCCCAGGGCTGCGGGGCCGCCCTGGCTCCTGCCCATTTCTCAGTGGGATCCAGGTTGGGTCTTGGGTGGGGTGGGTGAGAAAGAGCCAAAAAGAGCAAAGTCCCCAGGGCTCAGCTTGGCACTTTGGTCCTCCAGTGTGGAGGACAAAGTTCCTTAGAGAAAACGCACGTTGCCCAAAAGCTGGCAGGAAATCCAGGTCGACGGTTCGTTCCGGCAAAAAGGTGTGCTGGGAAAAAAATGTCTGTGAGTGCTTAGGCCAAAATGTTAGCCTGGGGGCGGCAGGGTGGTGTGCGATGCCATCCTGTGCCTTTCGCTGTGATTTCCAGATTTTCTAGAGTTTATGGTAAAACTTCATCACCAGAAGGATGAAGTTATCTTCTAAAGGAAGGAGGTAAGGATAGGTGCCCTGAGAATAGCCAGCTCTCCATTTATTCAATTCTGTGGTCGCAGCTTGTGGGCAGCCTCCAGAGCCAATGGCTGTGGGGGTCTCACCAGAGGGAGTCGCCTGGCCTCTGGAGTATCCCCAGAACAGCTGAGTCAGTGAGAGTCCAGACCTGGGGGTCCTGGGATGCAATTTGAATTCTGTCCAAAGCTTTAACCTTCTTGGTATTATACTGATCTGACCTTTGCTGCGCTTCCCCACACACCCCACATTCCAGCCTTGGGGCCATGGCTGTTCTCTGCACATGGCCCTTGGCTTCCCACCTAACGCTCCCAGCCAGCAGTGACCCCAGGGCTGCTGGCTCGCTTCAGTCCCTGGCGCCGAGCGGGCGTGCATCTCAGTTGACTGCCTTCCTCTACCGACTCCTCCTGGAAGCGCCTTTTCCGGCAGCCCTCCCACAATGTGGTCAAGTCTCCCTTGGGGTTTGTGACCACAGCTGAGCCCTGACCCCGGATTGGGACTCAATCTCTGTCTCCCACACGGCTCCTGACTCTACCTGGTTCAGAGCACTCATTCATTCATTCATTCATTCAGCAATTCTTCAATCAGTGACTACTGTGAGCCAGGAGCTGGGCTCGAGGCCAGGGGCAGATGTGCCCACGTCAGGGTGTGACTGTGTCTGTGCTTCTGTGTGTACGTCTTGTGCACATCCCCTGCCCGTGCACATGGCTGAGCATCTCCGTCTCATATGAACGTGTGTCTCCCAGACTGTGCCCGTGTGTCATCTTACTGGTACCTGGGGCGTACCTGGTTAATTCAGCAAGCAATAAGCAAGCGCCCACCAAGGAGGTGCCAGGCCCAGACCCTGAAGGTCTCTGCCCTTGGGAAGAGCCTATCCCTTGGGTCCACTGCAGTGCAGACTGGTGAGGGTGAGGGCAGGGGCCAGCAGGGGTGGTCAGGACGACAGGGGAGACGGGAGAAGGGTGGGAAGGGCAGTCTGTGTGCTCCGCCACACCGTGGGACCCTGGCCTGAGAATCCGGCGGGTCCTTCTGGCTGGTTTCACTGCTCTGAGATGCCCTGAAAGCTGGTGGAGCGGTGGTCGTGAGCCCCGCGGCTAGGGGCCGGGAGGAGAATACGGTGCCTTGAAGAGGAAGCGTGTTGGCCAGAAAACACAGAGGATGGAACCCACGGGCCAGCTGGAGACCCCAGGCTGCACAACTTTCTATGAAAGGAAAACTTGGGGGCCAGACACCAGCACACAGCGCTGAAAGTGGAACCGTCTGATTCAGACCAGAGAAGCTGGAATACAGAACTTCAGGGGGGAAGTGGGGCAGCAAACCGGATCTGGGGCCTTTGGGAAAGGGAACACTGATGTCAGCCAGAGCCGAAGAGCATGGCTCTGCCCCCCGAAGTGCAGAGGGAGGGGAGGTCGGGAGCCTTGGTGAGCAGCAGTGGGCCCTCTCGTGGTCTCTGCTGAGCCAGGTGGGGGCGAGAGCCCTCCCCACAGCCTGCTGGTGCCTGACCTTCAGCAAGCTGTGTCCCCTCTCCAAGCCTCAGTTTCCTCGCCTGTGAAAAGGGGTTTGCGAGGGTGAGCTGAGATGGAGCTGAGGGGCTGCTGCTCTCAGTGCCCAGGGCCTCCCAGGTTAGTGGCACTGCTGAGCCCGGGACCCTGGCCACCTGACGCCGGGAATGATCTGGCGGTGATGGTTTTGTTGCTGCGGCTTCGTTTTCGCTCTCCTTCCACGTACTTGGTGGGACGTTTGAGCCTGAGACCTGTTTTGGAACATTCTGGATCCAGCAAGTGGGAAGGACTAAGTAATGAATTAGCAGAGCCAGAACAGACTGATGGCTCCCATAATATTAAGGAGCAAGGGCCCCATGCCTGCAGCCCTGCATGGTGTCCCCTGCCACTTGGTGACGGATTACCGAGTGTCCCCAGGGGAGAGAGTCAGGTCCTGTAGCCCTCGGAGGCAGGGGTGGACAGAGAGTAACTAGGGAGGGGAGGAGAAAGGGGTCATTGTTCCAGCCTCGTGGAGGCCTGCCAGGCGCCCGGAGCCACGGAGCCACTAGCGTGCACCTGCTCTATCAGGACCACTCCCAGCACAAAGTTAATTGTGGCACTTTGGTTCTAGGATCCAGGAGCTGCAGGCTCTGGGCCAGGTGTAGCTTCGTCACCTCCCACAAAGCCCTCCGAGGACCCTGCGGGGGCGGGAGTCTTAGCAGCCTCCCCTTTTACGCACTCAGAAGTGGCTTGTTGAGCACCTACTGTGTGCCAGGCCCACAGCTGCAGTGGGGAAGCTCCTAACCTACTCGGAGCTGTCGCTTCATTTTCCACCGTCTTCCTTCCGGTACATCCTCCCAGCCATTGACCATCATGTTGCTCAGAGGACTCTGAGGGCTGGAGTCATTTCCTGTCTCTCCTCTTTACTGCCATCACCCCACTGGAAGGGACCCAGAGAATTCATGTAGATGAGCCCAGGTCACAGTGCAGGTAGGACTAGGACCTGTGGCCATATTGCCGAGCCCCAGACCAGGCCTGAGAGCCCAGCACCATTGACTGAAATGTACAGGTGTGTGGATTTGGGGGAGGGTCGTTTATTCATTCAACAAACTGAGGCTGACACCTCCTTTGTGTCAGGCTGGGGCTGGGGACCCAGGAGAGCCAGGAAGCATAGCTCTTGTGAGGTGAGAGGCCCTGGAGGGCAGGTAAGGGTCTTTTTCTGAAGCCTGGGGTCCAGGGGCCTGGAAGGAGGTACAGTTCAGTCACCCCCTCCTGCAACGTGGAGACAGGGGTATAAGATTACACACAGACTTCGGGCCTCCTAGAGGATCTGGACTTTATCCTGAGGGCAGTGGTTCCAAGCTGGGAGGGGCAGCGTCAGAAGTGGCTCTTCCGTGGATCATAGGAGCCAGGCTGGGAGCCGCTAAGAGAGGCCACTGCTGTTGTCCAGGTGAGCGGTGATGGTGGCACAGCCAGTGTGGGACAGTGGCACCGGGAAAGCACTGGGATGTGAGACGTATCGGGCACTGAATAGACTGGGCTTGGTGGCAGGTGTGCGGGGCCAGCGAGGGGGGTGTTAGGGGGCTCCTGTGTGCACGGTGCAGGCAGCTGAGTGGATGGTCACTCACGTCTCTGATGGAACTTAGGAGGAGGAATGTTGGGCATACTCGAAGGTGTCCGAGCATCCCTGGGTGCCAGGCTCAGGTCATGGAACAACTGTCTCAGCTGGTTCTTAGTACCTCGTTTCGCAGCGGAGGGTCCCAGGTAGGATGGAAACTGGTCTTAGAGTCCAGGTCGCTGCTTACCCTGTGGCCCGGCCTGGATCTCACTGGGTCTGCTCCTCTCTCCCTTACCCCGGCTGGCACTCGGGCCTCTCCGGAGCACAGGTGCACCCACCGCCTGCTGCCCTGTGCACATACTGGGGTGTCTGTGGGAGCGCCACTCCACTCCTACTGCCTAGGTGTGCAGAGACCGACGCCTGCCTCCATTCTGTGCATGGGAGCTCCCCCACCCCTACACCCCAGGGTGCGGCACATGGAACAAAGCCTCCTCAGCAGTCCTGTTCCCCTGTGCTAGGGGAGGTCCCATGAAGACAGAGGAGGGGTAGGGTGCGCCCCCTTCCCTTCCCCCACCCTCACGCCTTCTGGGTTGGAGATGGAGCTGAGGCTTGCACTGAAGTGGCCCTTTGTATATTGTCCCTGGAGGACAGATGAGCCTGGCGGGAGGGGCTGGCACTGCCGGGGCCGCCTGGGCAGGACCGTGCTGAACTCGGCAGGGTTTGGGGAGCAGGGAGAGTGCCCTGCTAGGTGTGGCCAGGCACCCCCAGACCAGACGATACTTGTCACTCAGAATCCATCATCTCCTAAGAGTTTCTCTGTCATTCAACAGCTGTTTGTGGAGCGCCTTATCCAGGCCAGGCTTTGTCCTAGGGGGTGAGGAGTAGCAGTGACCAGTAACCAAAGCCAACAAGCAGGGTGTGGACGGGGGAGACAGACCACTAACATAAACAAGGAGACCGACAGCTTCCTCAGCGAGGAAGCTGTGTGCAGATGACCTGGGGAGGGGCCAGCCACTTTGGCTGGCTAGTCGGGAAGGCCTCTCCGAGGAGGTGGCAGGCATGTGGAGATCAGAGGGAAGAGCCGGGGCGAGGACCCCAAGACAGGTGGACCCGGAGTTCGGGAGGGACAGAAAAGCAGGGACTGTGGCAGGAGTCAAGTGGACCGGGGAGGCAAGGTCAGCAGAGAGGCAGGGACCAGCTTGGTGGGGCCCGTAGGCATGGAGAGGAATTTGGAATTTATTCTGAGTGCGGGGGTTGGGGAAGATGGGTCATGGCGGGGGAGTCATTGAGCAGTGGGATGTGGCCCAATGGGGGCTTTGCAGTGACAGAATTTGTATGGCCCAGTGCCAAATGAAAACGCAGGGCCCTTTGTTCAAAAATTAAGAATTTTAAGATAGAAAAAAAAAGAGCAGGAGAGAGGCTAGTGAAGAGGGGCAGCAGGGTTAGGCCCCAGGAGGTACCTTGCAGCCCCCCGGCCAGGCTCGTGGTGTGTTGGTGGGGAGCGGGGCTCAGGGCTGAGAGGACTGGTCTGTGTCGAGGTGCTTTGGACGTTACCCCATTTGATCCTCGCAGGGTAAGGGGCTGGGCTGGTCCTGCATTGTACATGGAGACTCCAAGGCCTGGGTATGTTACGTGACCTTATCACACAAACTTTTGAGGAGGGGCAGGGGCAAGATTTGAATCCATCTCCCTTTGATCCAGATTCTAGGGAGCTGCTGCCCCGTCAAACTACCCCAGCCCCCTCCGCCTCCTGGGGCTGGGGGCATTTGCACAGCCCGGGCCCAGAGTGAGTTTCTACTTTTGGAGAGGCAGGACGTGGCCAGCCCCTGCTTTTCCTCACAGTGAGCCCGGGAGGTGTGGGTGTCCTGATCTCCATCTCACAGACTCAGAAACTGAGGCATGGCCAAGCTGGTGTCAGCCTCTGTCCCCCAGGACTTGTCCCCACTCAGGTTGGGGCAGGTTATTAGGGTCCAGAGGCCCAGCAGCGAGGAGGTAGGCTGGAGCGTCAAGCCCCACGTACTGGGGCCTCTGGGTTCCATAAGGATGTAAGCGATAAGCCTGCATCGGGCCTGGCTCGGTCAACATTTGTCCTGGGACTGGCAGCAGGTTTCTCTCTGGGACTGGGAAGAAGCTGGGTTCTTCTTCTCTAATCAGAAGCTTTGTTAATGATTAATCAGCTCAATTAATTATTACCAGCTTGTGCTGCCCCTCCCTCTGCTTAGGCCCCGCGTGGCCTGAACCCTGGTCTCTCTTTCTCCTTCTCCCCACAACCACCCCACAGTCACCTCTGCCGCTAGCAGCTACTGGTGCCAGCCAAGCTCTCCCTGCAGAGATGGGCATGCTCCCAGTGCCCCTGGGGGGCCCCCCACGCTGGTGTCCTCTCAGCCCTTCTCACTTGGGCCTTCAGCCACCCTGCCGGGCGGACGTTATCCCATCTGACAGATGGAGACACCGAGGCTCAGAGGGCAGTGGGACCTGCCCAAGGGCATTCCCCTCATCCATGCGCTGGGCGTTGGCTGTACTGACATTCACCGTGCATCTAGCGCGGGGAGCAGGACTCAGAGGTTCACAGTCTGCAGGGCCGACGGGGAGCTTCTCTCCAGGCTGGCGGGGGGCTCCTGAGCGGACTTGGGTTGAGGGCGGCCCTCAGGGGAGTCAAAGGCTAAGCTGGGGTGTGCAGGAGAGCAGAAGGAGACCCCGGAGTACGGGGACAGCGTATTTAAAGGCGCCCCCACCCGTCCGCAGAACGAGCGATCGAGCAATCGCAGCTCTGCCGCCCAGCGCTCTCCTGAGCCAGGTTTACATCTTCGCCTCTGGGCGGGAGCCCGGAGAGAATAATTCGGGAGCCCAGAGAGAATAATTCCAAACACAGGGAAGGAACATCTTGCTAATGTTGGGCTTGGGCATAGAGCCAAGTAGTACAAGAACTGTTTTAGAAGGGGTCTCCTCTGGGTCCCCCAATTTCTCATCTGTGGCCAGCCATACACAGTCCAGCCCCTGTTCCCATCTCTGAGAGCCCCCACTGCACGCACCCCGCAGAGCTGAGCACGGGCCTCTGTTTGAGACGCTGGGCCTCACGGGTGAAGAGTGTTTACTTCAAACTCTTCCTGTTTCCCATCCGCATCCCACTGAAACTGTCCAGCGGCCCGTTGGGAGTCAGGGCACAGTTCATGGTGATGTGCCCAGAGAGGGAGCAGGTGAAGCTCCAAGGGAAAATAGGCAGGTGGTTTGCGGAGCCCTGGGCGCTAGCGTGCCCTCACCTGGAGGCGGAAACCACCAGTGTTTCTACCTCCCAGCCCTTGACATCGAGGAGTGGCTCCAGGCGGGTGGAGCGCCTTCGATGGCTCCTTGGTTACCCTTTTGTACAAATGAGGAGACTGAGGCCGAGAGGTGAGGCACCCCAGCTGGGAAGAGGCAGAGCTGGAAAACCAGCCCAGGTGAAGGGCAGCGCTGGCACCAGGCCAGGCCAAGTTCGGCTCCCCACATAGTCACCTAACTGCTGCCTGCACTGAGCCTGGGGGGCGGGGGACAGCCTCCAGGGAGGAAACAGCTGCCATCGAGCCACAAGGGCCGGGCACAGGGCTCAGGAGCATTCGCAGCAGCTGGGATAGGACACAGCCTCACCTGTGGTGTGCTACCCCAGGAGGCCGAGGCAGGTACCAGGTCGAGAGAGGGAAGGGTGGGCCTGGGGGGACCCAGGGAGTGGCCAGGTGGGGACTGAGGCAGGGTGGAGTGGTGGGGAGCGGAAAGCCCCAGGGCAGTGTGGGACACACCGCCATGTACAGGGTGAGCCAGGCCATTCGGACTCCAGGCCATTTGGAGGCTGATTTGAGAGTAAAATTAGAGAAGGGAGCTAAAGCAATCAGTGCACGCTGCCGAGGGCGGCTCTGGTGTGTGCCCTCTTCCTTTCCCCCGTGTGGGCTCGGCGTTGGGGTGCTCACCAGCCTTGCAGCCAGGCCCGGTTGGCTGGAGGCCAGGATCAGACAAACCGGAAGTCAACAGCAACCCCTGGGGTGGTGGGTGCAGGCGGTGTGGGACCCTCCCTCTCCTCTGAGTCCCAGGCCAGCGGGCCTAGGGGAAGAACAATGGGGCAGGAGGTGGATAGAAGTTGAGGAGTTGGAGGGTGTAGACAGGACGGCTGTTCAGATGGCCAGGGGGCAGCCCGGGGCAGGGGTCTGCAGGGTGGAGCAGGAGTCAGGTCTCCTTAGGGGCTTCAGGTCCCCAGAGCTTCCTGAAGTCCAGACCTCAACTCAGAGCTTTCTGGTTTTTAGAGCACTAACCGCCCCACCCCCTTCAAGCTATGAAGACACAACATGGGACCCCATCCAGGGTGATTTGTGTCTGTTGGAGTTGGTGGGGGGGATGGGAAGGGGCTCTGGGCTCCCTCGGCATTTCAGGGACAAACTCTGGGCTTTGTGAGATGTCATGAGTCACTGCAGCCCGGCCTCATGGAGCACCGCTGGGGACAGGGGTGGGGGTGGGGTGGGCGGGGGGCTCACAGTCACAGGTAGAGAGAGGAGGCTACAGGGCACGTGCAAAGGGAGGCCCAGGCGGGCCCAAGGTCTCCTGTGAGAGGGGCCCTTGCCCTGGGCAAGGCTGGAGGCAGCAGCCTAGAGCTTGTGCCTAAAATCCTGGATGAGGACCCCCAGGGTGTGGCGGCTGCCGCCAGCGAGGTGTCAGGCACGCGCACACAGTGTCTGGCATCCAGGGGCACCCAGTGCATGCCAGCTGCCACGAAGAAGGCGCTGATGATGGAGGTGTTGTCTCCAGGAAGGAAAGTCCCAGGCCCACTCCTCTCCAGCCCTGCCCGACCCTGCCAAGCTAGAGGGCATGGCTGCATCAGGATTGCTGACCCAAGAGGGTGGTGACTGTGATGGGGTGACTAGGCTTCTACGTAAGCAGCCCCTTGAGATGTGGGGAGTGTCCTTGCCACCCCACGTGCCCCTCACCAGACTCAGGATCCCCCCACATTGCTGTACCACACTGGGGGTTCCCAGCATAGGTTCTCCTGATACCCGCAGTCCGCGGATGGCACACGTTTAAGCATAAGATAGTGACCATCACATTAACATGAGTAAGGCAAGGGGGGGGAGAGAGGCGGGGGTCCCAACAGCCGTGAGCCTCAGGGCTGGATGGAGCCACCGCAGGCTTCTGAGCACTGTCACCCCGTTGGCCAGTGTCTGAGGATGACTAACCTATTTAGCGTCTAGTGCTGCCCATAGAACATTCTAGGATGGTGGAAATGTTCTGTATCTCCACTGCCCCCGGGCCTCTAAGGGCCAGTGACCAGCGGGGAAAGAGGAGGCCCCAGGGACTAAGGGCACATCCCAGCCTTGGGAACCAACTTTCTCAGGCACATACGCACTGCCTGTGGGAAAATTCTCAGGCAACTGGCAGGAGCCAGCATCAAATGAAGTGGGGATGGGTTTGCTGGAGGGAGAGGGCCCAGGACACCCAGGGGCTTGTGGAGTGGGGGAGGGGTGGGGCTTGCCATGGAAAGAGCTTCTGGGCCTGGGCACTGGGCCGAGCATTCAGCCAGGTCCCACCCTGGAGCTGAGCCAGCAGAGTGAGTGGGGCTCAGACCCTCATGCCCAGGCCAGTGGGATATTCTGATGACACGGGTGCCCTGTCTTCCTCCAGCACTGCCTGGCTGGTCCAAGGACTGGCCCCCAGTGTAGCTCTGCCTCTCTCCTCTGAGCTTTGCTTCCCTTGTCTGTGGCTGGGAGCAACAGCAGCTGTTCCACCTGCCTCATGGTGAATGGGGTTTGTCAGAACTCTGGTCACCTAGAACAGATGGAGTCCTTCACCGGGGCTGCTCCTTCAAGCCGACTCCCATTCTCTAGGGATTGCAGGGGGTGCAGAATTCCTGGGGGCTGGGGGTCCTGATACATCAGACTCTCCCTCAGCCAGGCCATTCGTGTTTAGCCTGGGGCAAGACCCCAGAATCTATAGTTCTGCTGGGCCTCTGGTCTACCTGTCAGCAAGTGCAGGGTGCCTGGGGGCAGGGTTGGTCTTGGTTTCCATCTGTTTCCTTCCCACTAGTCCATTAAGCTAATGGCCTAACCTCTCGAAGCCTCCGTTTCCTCAACTACAGAATGGAGACATATGTATGTTCCTCTAGTTGGCCCCATGAATCGGCCCCTAATTTCTCTTCAGCCTTTGCAGCAGCAGCAGTGCCTGGCAACCAGCAAGGTCTCAGTAAATGTCTACCAGTACCCTGGATAACATGCTGGCTGTGGAGTGACCCCTGCATGTAGGCTTGACCTTCAGAGCCCAGACTGACAGATATGAGCTGAAGGAACGAATAAAACGATGAGAGGCGAAGAAATAAACACAGCGTCGCTTCATTGCATCTTGCCAGAACTCTGGAATCTGCCATGTTCTTAGCGACCTCCTCTGCCCGTCTCTCCGTGTGGGATCATTAGAAGGACCCTTATTTAGTGCCAGAGCTAGAGGGAGTATAGAAGTCACGGCTGCTGTCTTCTGATCCCTGAGACTCTGACTTGCTCTGCTTAACCCCAAGGAAGGACCCAGAAGCAATAGCAGAAGCTCTAAGAAGGCTGATTCAAGCCAGCAAAAGGAGAGTTTCCAGCAGCCCAGAGGGTTTGGAATGGACAGCACTAAGAATTGGACATGGGGCAAAAGTTTGGACAGTATTCTTATTCAAGGGCCTTTCCGACGCCAGGAGAGGAGTCCGAAGCCTTCTGGTCTCAGGTTTGGAAGCCTGATGAGTCAGCTGGAGGGTGGCAGGTGCCAGTCAGTGGTAAAGATTCCCGCAACTGGCCCAGTTCAACAAAGCCGGCCAGGAGCCAGGCCTGGCATGTTCAGTCGGGTCATCTGTGTTTCTCGTCTGGCAGGAAACCCAAATGGAAGGAAAAGAAGAGGTATTTTTAGAGCATCTACCAAGTGCCATGCTCAATGCGGGATGCTCTGACACCTCAGCTCATGCAGATCTCTCACAGGACTGCAAGGGACAGGATGACGTCTTCCTTCTACATCTGAAGACTGAGGTTCAGTGAGGCTAAGTCATTGCTTAAGTCCACACAGCTAGTAAGTGACAGCACCGGCATTCAAACCTAATCCTGACTTCTAACAATACTGGAGGCCAGTATTTACTGAGCACCTGCTGTATGCTTAGGCCTGGTTGTAAGCCCTTGGCATGGATTTGATTTGCACGACAACCCTAAGAGACAGGGACTGTCATACCTGTGTTTTATGGAGAGGGGGAACTGAGGCACGGAGAGGTGGAGGAACTTGCTAAGGTCAGAAGCAGCGTCTAGATCCAGCATCATAACCACTGGCCTACCCTATGTCTCAGGAGCCTTGGGGCCCTGCAGAGTTATCTGCAAAGATGCGCCTCCTACCTTCTTCACAGAGATAGGCAGAACTAAGATGGGGTGGAAGGTGAGCACTGGGAGGTCAACTTCAGCTCCAAGTCTAGATGCCCTTTCAAGCAGACAAACTCTTGCAGAGATGGTGAGGGTCCATCTGAAGGTGCTCTGGGGCTAGGGGTTTTAGATGGGCAGATCCCTGCCCAGGAGCGGAGACTGAGGGTGGGTGAGTGACCTACACGATTTCCCCCAATTGACATTCCAGGAGTACCCTGAGCATCTTACTAGGTGTTGGACCTATTCTCTGCTGGACAGACACTGCAGGTGGCCGCTTCTCTCATTTGGAGGAGTTGAGTGGCCCAATGCTATTGCAGAGCTGAGGACAACAGGGATCAGTGTCATGAGGCAAACGAGAAAGGGGGCCAGAGGGTGGTGGACAGGGAAAGTGACTGTGACGACATGAGCCGCTGAACCACAGAAGAGGCTGGCAGGGGCCAGGGTGAGGCCTCTGGAGGGCGCTCCCAAGGGTGGAGCTAGGACCCTGGTCAGCGCAAGAGAACTCAGGACCACGGAGAGCTCCATGAGAGCCTCCCATCACCCAGTGAGGGCTGTCAGGGTTGTCTGCACCTGGGAGGCTGCTGCCCACCTGGGCAGCTCCACAGTCACAGCTTGGCAGCCCCCAGGGAGCACCTGTCTTCTCTCTGGCCAGGAGCCCCCACTGGATTCAGCCTGAGCCCTAACCCTGAGGTCATGGCTGGGTTTTAGGGCTTGGGTCATCTGCTTCCCTCTCTCACTCCATCAGCATTCCAAGCAGAGCCCAAGGATAAAGGGCATAAAGAGGAGAAAGGAGAAATGGGGAGAGCGAGGGAAGGAAGAAAACCTGCCCAGCTGGGACCTTCGGGGCGGGGCATGGCCCTGACTGGCCGAGGGGCTAGTCAGCACAGGGAGAGGAGGCTCAGGGCGGGCTGGTCGTGCTGCCATGCTGGGTCAGGGTCAGCCTCAGCCTCAGCCTCCCTCGTTCATGATAATCTGGCCACCAGGAAGCACGTTTCCCATCTCCCACCACTCAGACAGGAGACATAGGCCCCTGGGGCTTGGTGCAACTCACGGAATATGTGGGAGTCGCTGTAGGGAATCCCTCCAGAGAGCCTCACAGTTCTTCCCTTTTCCTGGAGCCCCAGGGAGCTGGGGGCCATTTCCCAGCCCATCCCCCATAAGGCTCAGGCTCTGCTTGGACTCTGCTTGCTGAGCCCCCCCACTCTGTTCCTCTCTGCTCTGAGACAGGACAGCACCCACCGGGGCTCAGGCCCTGCCAGGGCTCACCTCCAAGCCTTTGTTCCACTGCACCTGCCCCCCGAAAGCTCTCTCTTGTGGACTGGTTCTCTGATTCAGTGACTCATTTGAAGTGGGCAGAGCAAGAATGATTATATTCCATTTTATAGATGGTGTTGAGACTCAGGGAGGCCAAGTGACCTGGAGGCTCAAGTTCACGGTGGCCACAGTGTTTCATGCCAGCGGTCAGGAAGAGGGTTGGGAGTGCTCAGTATGGGGTCTGGTCTGCAGTTTCAAGGGGGGCCCTGTCACCAAACAGACACCAAAATACTCGATGGACTTTATTGACGGAGTAAGAGCCTAAGTGTGGCCTCTGAGCAGCCTCAGAATCACCCGCGATACCAGGAGGGACCCAGACAGGGGCTTTTCTTCAGAGAGCTACCTGCCCGGGCCTTGGAGGTCAACAGCCCAGCCCAGGGGAGACCCCAGGTCCTTCCTCAACTAAACCTGCTTCTCTAGGCAGGCCCTGACTACTGTGCCCTCCTGGGGTCCTGAGTTCCTGGAGCTCAAGCTAATGCATCCTGGGAAGCGGGAGTTGTGGCTGGGGAGTGTTGGGCTGGACAGTGCTCCCCCAGGTCCTACTCCCAGAACCCACAGGGGGATCTCTCAGATCCAAAGCATTGCTCACTCCACCCCCATCCATCCTGCAAAGCTTCTAGATTGAACCTACTATGGTCGGGACACAAGATTTGTATCCAGAGACCAAGGTCAATGGCCATGGTCTGACATTAGCCAGCTGTGACCTTGACCATGCCCTTCATTCTCAGCCAGACCAAGGCCAATGGCCAGGCTCTGACGTTAGCCAGCTGTGACCCTGCCCACGCCCTTCACTCGGCCTCAGTGTTCATGTCTGCAGGGAGAGGAGCAGTGGTTAGATGAGGACCTGAAGAGGCAGAGCCTGCCTCAAGGCCCGGCTCTGCCAATTAACTATCTCCACGAAGGCTGTTAGGGGCGGCCTCTGCCCCAGTCAGAAGCTATTCCAGCTTTCTAGGTCCCGGAGCTGCTAAATTTGACTCTTCGCTCACACTTTGCATCCAGGTCGTCAGCGAATCCAGCAGAATCTGACCACGCTCTACACCCCCCTGCACCCTGGTTTAGTCCCCGCCGTGGTCTCTTGCCTAAACAGTGCAGCAGCCTCCTCACTGCTCTCCCTGCTCTGCCCTTGAGGCAACAGTCTTTTCTCACCACAGCGGTCCAGGTGAGCCTGTTCAGACCGGAGACAGATCATGTCCCTCTTCTCAGAATCCTCCCGTGGAAGCTGAATTTCCAGCCGCGGCCCCAGGTCCTGCATGATCTGGGCCCATCCACCTCCCTCCTGTCTGTCCTTGCAGTTCCCCCCTCACAGCAGATCGGTCCTCCTGAGCGCCAGCTGTTCCTTCTGGCTAGAACCTTCTTCCCCTGCACCTTCATCTTTAGGTCTCACTTTTCTCAGCGAGGCCTGCCCTGACCACCCTATTCATCACCCCGCCTCCCTCCTCTCCTTTACCCTGCTTTATTTTTCTCCAGAACACAACTCTTCCTAATGTACAATATTACTTAACTCGTTCGGTTTCGTGTGTTGCATTCCTTGCCCCGCTCGCCCCACGTGCACTCCCCGGGGGGCGGGGCTTCTGGCTGCCTGGTCCCCTCTGCTCACGGGGCCTAGCGCAGCACCTGGCACACAGCAGGCTCTCGAGAAGTAGCTGCTAAGTGATGGTTGATGCGGGTTGGGTGAGCACCCTGCGAGGTGGTGTGTGGGTCAACTGTGATGGTGGCTGTTCCATCCACTGAGTTGTCTTCGCTGGTCACCGTTGGACACTTCGCAGGGCCCCATCACCCCACTTAGGTTGAAGTTGGCGGATGGAAGGGGCTCAGGACAGCTTTACCACTGGATGAACTCTCACTACTGACCCCACAGAACTGAGTCCGACCCTTACAAATTGTGTGACACTGGGCAAGTTACATCATCTCTCTGGCCTCAGGTCTCCTCATCTGTGAAATAGGCGTAACAACGGTACCTGCCTCATGTTGGGAGGGTTCAAGTGAGGTCACGCATGCAATGTGCTCAGAGAAGTAGCTGGGTTGTGTCAGTAACTGTCAGCTTTGCGCTTACACCTGATGGTTTCTCCATGAAGTTTCATAATGGAGGTAGGAATGCTGCTAGCTGGGGCCCAACTTGGTTCTAGGGCTTTAGCCCATAGCCAGGCCACCCCCCCACAGCCAGGCCACCCGCGCTAAGAAGGGTCTCAGCTGTAAGGAGGGAGATGGGCTGGCTCGGGAACAGAACTTACAGTCAAGTCTTGACTTGGCCGCCTTCTTTAACGTCCTTTGGGGAAAGTCTCATCATCTTTCTGAGCCTTGATTTCCCCATCTGTAAAATGTAACAGTAATGACGACCTCCCAGAATGGTTGAGACTTAAATAAGACCCCATGTGCCAATGCATATTTATTCAGTTTTCTGTTTATATACGTCTCAGTCAAAAAATCTATTTGAAGCACTTATCAAAATACATGAAGATAAGATAAAAAGCAATCGGGCCAAGAAGATGAGTTAAAAAAAAATACCAGCAGCCATGAATGAAGGTGTCCCAGAAAACGTGGTTTGTGAGGCACTGACTTGTTCTGTGCTAATCGCCATGTACTTTTGAGCTTCCTAGCAGCCCAAGTGATGAGGGACACATGCTCAGTTGCATGATTCTCAGCAGCAAGCCAGGCTGGGGCCTTATGAAGGGGCCTCATGCCCCAGTGGGTCAAAGGGAGATCTCAAGCCTTGGTGAGTCTATCCTCCAAAGGGCACAGCTGGTTGGATGTAACCAGATTCCGAAAGCCAGCCTGGCCAGGGCAACTGTGTCATTGTGACCACAGCCGGGGTCACATGGGCCCCTTTGAGCCAAGCAGCATGTTTACTCACCTCTCTGAGTTTCCATTACCTGCTAAGGCTTTTGTCAGCTGCTGCCAGGGGATTTAGTCTGAGTGTCAGGCCTGATCCTGCCCTGCCCTCTGCAGCTCACAGGCCAGTTCAGTCCAACCAGGGCAAGGCTTAGGGTGCACCCCACAGATGCACGTTCCAATAGGGAAAGACGTTCTGCCAGAGGAATCAGGGCTGCCTTGCCAGGGCCTGAAATCTTCAGGTGGGTCAGTCTGGAGACTTCTGCCGTGCTGACCTCAGTTTGCAATTGCCTTATGCCTGGCCCCTGCTATGGCAACAATTCTTACCCGCCTGCCTTTATGGGGCCTCGCCCTATGGCCCCTCCACTCACCTTGCTGGCCTGTCTGGTCTCGCTTTGCCAGAGCAGGGCTAGAATCCACTGTGGAGCCCAGAAGACCCACTTCAAAATGCTGCCAAGGAGCAGATCCTCTCTCCCACCTTCCCAAATGCAAGTGGAGACCAGCCTCACCTGTGCCCTGGGACAGCTGACATTCAGCAGAGGTCAGGTCTCCACTCCTGATTGTCATGCCTGCCTGCAGTCAGCTGTGCATAGCCACCTGCGGGCAGGCTCCAGGAGGGTCAGGCATTTGCACTGAAAGTCATAGAACGTCTTGGACCTGAAAGCATTCGTACCACCCTAGCCAGCTGAACTGGTGACACAGCTGTTGTTGGCTAGCTTGCTCAGGACTCCTCGCCAAGGTGAGGCCAGGAAGGGCACGCAGCGAGCCACTCAAGTTCACGGCCCAGCTTTGTAACTTTGAGCAGGTCCCTGAAACCCCTTGATTTCCTCCTTTATAAAATGAAAGAGTTGGAGGAAATGGTGCTTAAAATTTGTTCTAGATCAAACACGATTCTGTGCCTTATGACCATGTAGGTTGGAGACTTCCAGCCTTGAGCACTGAAGGAGATGAAAGTTTATTGAGCACCCACTGCACATCAAGAACTCTGTTCCCATTTCACACATATAGAAATGGGTTCAGAATGGTGAGAAGCCTTGCTTAAGGTCACAGTAGTTTGAAGCCAAGGATATATCTTTCCACTGTATCATGCTGTCCTGAGAGTTAGAAATTAAAAGGGAGAGTATGGAAGGAGGATGCCTGGATGACCCAAAGAAGTAAAGAGAAGCCCCAGGAAGGTACATTTAAGGGAAAGAATGTTCCGTGTGGAAGGACAGTACCCCACTCACAGGGATCCATGGAAGGGGAATTGAAGACAACAGATGCCAGAGGCCAGGTCTCTTCTGTCTCAGCCCCTCCTGTGACTTGGTGGGTGACCCCAAGCAAGTCACTGGTCCGACTCAGCCAAATGGGTATAATTTCCTGGCCTGCCTATCTACCTCCCTCCGCTCAAAGGTGAACTGAGCTGGATGATTACAGTCAGAGTGCTCTCTTGCTGCACAGGTTCATGCATGAGATAAACAGCACATCCAAATAAAGTGTGGAGTTTGGTTAATAGTAATATGCCCCCTTCAGCTTCTAGTTGTGACAAATGTACCATGGTGATGTAAGACGTTAACAGTGGGGGAGACTGGAAGAGGGGTGCAAGGGAACCCTTTGTACTATCTTTGCAACTTTTCTGATAAACTACAAATAACCTAAAATAGAAAGTCCATTTAAATTGTTTTAAAAAATATGCGGCTCTCCACAGCCGTAAATGAACCAATAAATTAGACTGTAAGAAAATAGAGAACAGTTATATTCATGAATCCCTCATGAATACAGAGATCCATTCAAAATAACCATGGAATATTATGTGGGATTTAAAAGGAAATGGTAGATTTATTTCTACTAATCTGAAAATTTCTTTCATCTATTATTGAGAAAAACAATTTGATTGGACTTAGTGTCTAATATAATATTTATGAAAATTATTAAACCAAGAACAGAAAAATTGCATATAAAACCAGTGATACACCTCAAACAGATCAAACTGTTTATGCCTGGATCAGTCTAGTGCAGAGTTTAGGGTAATAGGGAAACTTAGTTTTATTTTTTATGTTAGAATTGAATGTCATTTCTTGACTCCTGTAATTTTTTTTCATTGAATTTTTTCAGTGAAAAGGTAGTCAAAAGATTTGTCTGTAGATCTTGTGTCCCTATATACAAAAAAGGTAGATAGGTAGAGGAAGAAACGAATGAACAAGAACAGCACCCTGGGCAGGACAGGAAAGGGACCTCACATTTGTAGCCTGCTCTCCCCATCCCTTGGAGCTTCTATACCCCTGGGGCAGGTTCTGCACTGCAAAGTTGAGCTTTTTCCAGGATGTATTTTGTTCCTGGAGCAAAGCCTAGCAATGCAGCTGGTATGGTCAGGACTGGGCTGGGCCAGGTGGAGGAGCTAGCTGCAGAGGCAGGATGTGTGGTGACTTGGTCTCTGGGGGGAAAGACTGTGGGTGGTCCTGAGCCAGGAGGGGAGTTTCCTTGATGGTGGAGTTTCCAGGGGTACTGGGTACAGCAAGTCGGACTCAGAGGCTTGGCTCCTGTGGGGCAGGAGGTGACTTCATGCAGGGCCACCAGCAACTGGCCAGGACGTTCACAAACGTGGTGGCAGAAAAGGACTTCTCAGGTCCTAGAAGGGCCTCAGACTCGCCTCACGCAGGAATGCAGGCTCCTGACTCTGCTTTCTCCCTCTTTCCTGCAGGATAAAGATGAGACGCTACAAGCTCTTTCTCATGTTCTGTATGGCCGGCCTGTGCCTCATCTCCTTCCTGCACTTCTTTAAGACCTTGTCCTATGTCACCTTCCCCCGAGAACTGGCCTCCCTCAGTCCTAACCTCGTGTCCAGCTTCTTCTGGAACAATGCCCCCGTCACTCCCCAGGCTAGCCCGGAGCCTGGGAGCCCCGACCTGTTGCGTACCCCACTCTATTCCCACTCGCCCCTGCTCCAGCCACTGTCACCAAGCAAGGCCACAGAAGAACTCCACCGGATGGACTTTGTGTTGCCCGAGGACACCACCGAGTATTTCGTCCGCACTAAAGCAGGTGGTGTCTGCTTCAAACCAGGTACCAAGATGCTGGAGAAGCCCCCATCGGGGCGGCCAGAGGAGAAGGCAGAGGCAGGCGACGGCTCATCCGCCAGGGGCCCGGCCCGGCACCTGCTGAGCAACCGCGAGCGCTCCGGAGGCCGGGGCGCACGGCGCAAGTGGGTGGAGTGCGTGTGCCTCCCGGGCTGGCATGGGCCCAGCTGCGGCGTGCCCACCGTGGTGCAGTACTCCAACCTGCCCACCAAGGAACGCCTGGTGCCCAGGGAGGTGCCGCGGCGGGTCATCAATGCCATCAACATCAACCACGAGTTCGACTTGCTGGACGTGCGCTTCCACGAGCTGGGCGACGTGGTGGACGCCTTTGTGGTGTGCGAGTCCAACTTCACGGCCTACGGGGAGCCGCGGCCGCTCAAGTTCCGGGAGATGCTGACCAATGGCACGTTCGAGTACATCCGGCACAAGGTGCTTTACGTCTTCCTGGACCACTTCCCCCCCGGCGGGCGGCAGGACGGCTGGATCGCCGACGACTACCTGCGCACGTTCCTGACGCAGGACGGCGTGGCGCGGCTGCGCAACCTGCGTCCCGACGACGTCTTCATCATCGACGACGCCGACGAGATCCCCGCGCGCGACGGCGTGCTCTTCCTCAAGCTCTACGACGGCTGGACCGAGCCCTTCGCCTTCCACATGCGCAAGTCTCTCTACGGCTTCTTCTGGAAGCAGCCCGGCACCCTGGAGGTGGTGTCGGGCTGCACGGTGGATATGCTGCAGTCGGTGTACGGGCTGGACGGCATCCGCCTGCGCCGCCGCCAGTACTACACCATGCCCAACTTCCGGCACTACGAGAACCGCACCGGCCACATCCTGGTGCAGTGGTCCCTGGGCAGCCCCCTGCACTTCGCCGGCTGGCACTGCTCCTGGTGCTTCACGCCCGAGGGCATCTACTTCAAGCTCGTGTCCGCTCAGAATGGTGACTTCCCCCGCTGGGGTGACTACGAGGACAAGCGGGACCTCAACTACATCCGGAGCTTGATCCGCACCGGGGGCTGGTTCGACGGCACGCAGCAGGAGTACCCGCCCGCCGACCCCAGCGAACACATGTATGCCCCTAAGTACCTGCTCCAGAACTACGACCAGTTCCGCTACCTGCTGGACAACCCTTACCAGGAGCCCAAGAGCACGGCAGAAGGTGGGCGGCGGAACAAAGGTCTTGAGGGGAGGTCACCCGCCAGGGCCAAATTGGAAGTGGCGGAAGGCTGAGGCTGCATGATCTTACAGGGCCAGTGGCAGGGCGCCCGGCAGCTGCCCCTCCTCTTATCTCCCTGCCTCCTTCTGCCCTCTGGGGGTTCTTAAGAGGACCAGGAGTAGATGGGTGGGGGAGTTCTACCTACTCAAACTTTCGTGAAGCAGGGGTCAGGCCTGTGAGCTCAAGAAACATCCTTCCTGGTCAGGAAAGGGGAGCCTGGCCCCTCCGCCCACCATGAGTGCTGTGGCCAGGAGGCGCCAGCGAGAGTGCATGATGGTTACTGGGTGGCAGGGGGGGCGGGCAGGGTGGGGAAGGGAGCTGCAGGAACTCCCACAGTGGCCATGTGGGAGCTGTGGTCCCCTGGGGAGAAGCCCACTGATTGGCCTCCTGGGGTTTTGGACCTGCAGTGGGAAGGGGCATGCCAAGGTCCAGGGGCTCTGTAAATAGATATATTTGGGTCCAGGAGGAAGAGGGGACACTAAGATAGGAGGTAATGAAAAACAGCATCCCGCTGGGAGGAAGCACAGTGTCCTCAGAAGTGCTGGGCCGGAGGAAGCTGAGAGCTCCACTCACCTGCCCCACAGGATACCTGTGCTCCTCAGACCCTCCTGAGCTGACATAGGTGGGGGGCCTGATGAAGCCTGGGGAGTCTTCCTTTTAGTTCTGAACCTGGCCTTGATTTTCCTTCTTTTTATGTTGCTATCTTGTGGGCTGCCCACTCAGTCCCTGCAAGGCCAGGAGCCCAGTTCTCAGGGTGGGATGGAACCATCGGTCATCCTAGTAGGTCACACTGGGGGCACCCCGTCACCCCTTCCCTCTGGGATCCACAACCCCAGCTCTCCATGGTCTCAGGTGGTGTTACCCTTGTACCCTTCCTTGGTGCTGGCTAGGGGCCAGGAAGGGGACACAAGGCTGCCCTGAGCCCAAGAGGGACTTTAGGGCCAGTTGTATGTCATCTCATTCCTTTTAGTTTGCCTCATGGAGGCAGGAGATGTATTCATTAGAGTAGATGTATTTTAAGCTGCTGTAATTGAGATCCCGAAATACAGTGGTTTGAGCAAGACACAGCTTGTTTCTAACTTAATTGTCTAGAGGGAGATGGTCCGGATCACGTAGGGCAGCTCTGCTTTCCTCTTACACTTTCCAATTCTGGTTAGAGTGGTTGCTCCAGCTCCCACCATCACATGTGCATCCAAGCCTAGGGGAAGCAGAGAAGGGCAAGCGAGCACACACCCTTTCCTGCTAAGGGCATGAGCCAGACATTGCACAGTCATTCTGATCGTATCTTGCTGGCCAGGACTTGGTCACATGACCATAAGCAACTCAAGGGAAGTTGAGCTGCCATGTGCTCAGCTTGGGAGTTGTCTTATTAAAGGAAGAGAGGGTGTGTACAGGGACAAGGAGCATCTCTGGCATAGGGGGAGGGAGAGAGGGTAGAAATGACTGTTGCAGTTGTAGGATCCTGCTCTCACCTTTGGAGCTCCTGGAACAATCTGTTCCTGCCCCCCTCACTGCCAGCCCAGGGCTGGGGTGCAGTGAGACCCTGCAGTTATGGGAAGGGTGAGATACTTCTTCCCTGAGGCCCTATTGGATGCTCACCCAGTGGTGCCAGGATGCAGAGGCTGCCTATAGAATGGTACATGTTTGTGCGTGTGTGTGTATTTATGGGCATGGGTGCATGCTTGTGTGTACTTGTACATGTCTGTGTCATTGTGTCCCTGTACATAGATGCTTGTGTGTGGATGTGGGAGCAGGGCCCAGGCCTCCCATTCCCCAGGATCTAGAGCCTGTGGCCACACCTTCTGCACCTCCCCAAAATGACTGAGGCAAGAAGCCTTTGGGGAGCCTGGAAACCAAGGTTAATGGGGATGCGGGGTCCGTCTGTCTGTCTGTCTTTCAGTCGAAAGGATGAGAATCCTGAGCTGAGGGCTGTACAGCTGAGAGCCCACTACCTCCCAAACATATCCTTCTACCTTGTGCCCTTCAGCCTTCAGCAGGGACTTTCTCTGGGTATCTCCTGATGGGCCAGAAGAGGAGGGTGTCCCCTTTGCCACAAGCTCTGTCTGGGCAAATGCCTGGTGTGGGCATTGTCTGGGGAGCTGGCTGAGGAGCAGCCTCTGCTGGGCAGGCATGAAGCAGGCTGAGGGGGCTCTGTTGCCCCCATTCTCTGTCTAGAGGGTATCCCAAGGGAACCCCTCCCTTGGAGTTATAGCAACCCCCCTCTCTGGTCCCTGTTGGGGATGAGAAGTGGCTCAAGAGGTCAGCCACCACTACTCGTCCCTGGATGGGCAGTCTCTGAGGAGGCTCCTGAATTGTGCCTGAGCCCAGCCTAGGGCCTCCGTCCTTACTGGCTTCCTTACCTCATGCCCCTGGCACCCTCCTGCTGCTTCCCAAGCTGGCCTCCAGTTCACCAGCTCAGGGGCAGGGGAAGGAAGAGGGAAGGAGCTTAGACCTGCCAAGCCCCACACCCAGGAGGGCATGTTCATGGTCACTGACAAGTAGAGGCCTGGCCATTGGGTGGAGATGACAGTTATCAGAGGTGTGGGGGGCCAAGGCACAGAGTTGAAGAGCTTCACATAATCACACCATACACTGGGAATTTGGGGGGGGGCATAGAAGCCCTGAGCCACTCCCCCAATATGAAGGTAAACCAAACTGTGAATGTGAATGCTGGTGCACCACTGGCCCTGTCACCATATCCAGATTCCTTTTCCTGGGAACACCAGCCTTATGACCTGTAGACTCAAGGAGGCCCAGCTTACCCACGGGTCACATCGGTTCCCAGGGGCGGGCGTGGGAGAGCTTTGGGGGCAAAGTGACAGTTGAGGTGGGGGGATAGGACTTGCCCAAGCAGAAGGCAGGGCCCTGGGAAATGTATAATTTAAGGACACCAATAATAATAGTATTATTTTTTTTGTAAGGGAAAATCAATATGTACATTCTGAAATCATTTTCTCTGTAAATGGTTGGATTTCATTTCACCCTTAAAGGGATGCTTAAAGGAAAAGATAATATTAATAATAAAAACAGCTACAAAGTCTGCAAGGTTTGCGTGTGTGACTGATTTGGGGTGCTCTGGGGTGGGGCATGGAGGGGTGCGAGTGGGTGGCTGTGGTCTTGCTCAAGCCACCCTCACGATCAGTGCTGGGTCAGTGGAGTGTGAACCTTCCCCACAACAGGACGGCTGGTGTGGAGGGGTGCAGTTACCTCCACCAGCACCAGGGGGCATCCTTCCCTCCCACCAGTGGAAACGTGCTTGGAAAGGGACGGCACTGGACTGGACAGGCACCTGGGGGAGGAGAAGCAGGAATGGGAATGGCAACACCCACCCTCCCCAATCGGGCAGGAACCTCCCTGGGGATCCAGATGAAGGCCTTGGTGCCTCTGCCGAGTGGGGAGCAATTCTCCCATAGTTGTGCTCTTGGGGTACTGAGACCAATGTGCCCGCCTCAGTTGTTTCCTCCCTGTACCTGTCAGGTCCTAAGGTCACACAGCCATTTGATGGCAGAACAGGGATGGGCTGGACCTGGATTTACAGCACGGGTTCTGTCACCAACCCTCTGGGGCAGGTGAGGACGGCAGGCTCCAGCAATGGTCATCTCTCTCCTGTGGAGCTGACTTTGGACTTGTGCCGTGATGACACCTGGGGGCCTGGAATGTGGGGGTCTTCCTGGAGGCTTCCTTCGAGACCCATGGATACTAGTATTGTCCTGGGAAGAGGGAGTTCTGGATATTTTCTAAGGGGAGTCTCAGAGATGGTGGGAGTGGGCCCTTGGACTTACCTTGGTCCCCCATGGTATGGCTGTGCAGGCTCTGTGTAGGGAAACTGAGGACAGATGGGAATGAGTGACCACAGTGCTGGTGGACAGCAGGGGCTGGTGTCTCCTGAGCACCCGGAAGGTGCCAAGCACTTTACATACAGTAGCTGATGGTAGGAAGAAGACACAACATTCTTGTGATTTGCAGGAGAGAGAATTTCCTAATCCAGCCGTTCCAGTTCACCGTGACCACTTCTCGGGGCAGAGGCTCTGGGGGTGCTCAGTTCTATAAAGCTCTTAAAGGGTCCCCTTGATTGCTAGCACTTAAAGCAATCTGATTAGGATGCTTAGGAAGCAATTTTGTTTTTGTAAATAGAGTTCGTCTCCCAGGAAACACCCATGCTGATGCAGTTAAGCACGTGACCCCAATCGGTGACAATTGGTCCTGTTCCGACATGCACCTGTCCCACCCACCATGTCCGTGCCACCCCTTTTGCCACTACTTGCCTTTCAACTCAATCCTAAACTCAATTACTGACTGTCTACGGGGCAACAGGCCCTGAGGAAGACGTAGAAACAGACATTTTCTACCCCCTAGGAGCTCAAAATTGAGAGTAGGACAGGCTCTGCCAGGCAGTGTCGTCAATACCCTTAGAGGTTACCTCGGTGCTACTGATGGTAGGAAGTTGGGACCAGATGCTTCTTTGGCGGGGGGCTGTACTCTGCATTGTGGGGTGTTTAACAGCATCCCTGGCGTCTACCCACTAGAAGCCAGTAGCATCCGCTCCCCCAAGTGTGGCAGTCAGCCATGTCTCCAGACATTACTAAATGTCCCCTGGGGTGTAAAATCACCCAGGGTTAAGAAACACAGGAGTAGGAGTACACAACTGTTGAGCATCTACTGTGTACACGCCGGGCACTTTGCACACATTACCTCCGTAATCCTACACGGTAGATGGTAGTAGTTATTGGGGGCTTAGCTTGTCTCCTGTGGAATTTAATGATATTTGGGGGGGAAGGGGAGGTTCCTCCCACTTTTCCAGCCTGGGAGATTGGAGGTGGGGAGACTAGGATTTAGGGGGATTAAGGGGAGAAATTGCTCAAATGCACACAGCTCCCAGGCAGGATTTAGGACCAGGGTCTCCGCCACCCTTCTCACGGTGCTGCACCGCCTCCTGGTGGCAGGGCGAGGCACGCCGGCCACCGGCAGCGCACGCTTCCCGGATCCCCTTTCCTCCCTCTCTCTTTCTTCTCACTGAGTGAGCGCCACATCGGACTTGAGGCAGCTTGTACAAACGCGTGCCACAAAATGGAAAAGCTAATGCACAAGAGTTAGAATCACGGAAAATTATAGTTAGAAAAGAAAACCAAGGCTAGAAAACACACAAAATGATGACTGCGATGCTAGGGGAACATCGAAGTGTTGAAGGCATGCAGGGGAAAGGGGCACGTTCTCTTCTGCGCTTTCGCAGATGGAGGAAGAAATGAAGTTCCTAGAATCTGCACAGGAGGTGGCTGAGCTTTGAGATGAGCACTGACGGAGCGCACTTCCGGAGCATCTGTCTTGTCTCCTGGGCGTGTCTTCCTCAGTTTTCCGTCCCCACCACTCGGCCCAGGGACCAACAGCACTCACTGAATCCTGCTGAATAGTACTGACATGACGTACACATGATAGCTCACCCTTCCTTGGGCAACTTGTCCCCAGGCCTCTAACCTGTGTTATTAGTGGTAGCAGTAGATGCTGATATCCACCCCACCAGCAAGTCCTCCAACAGTTGGGTCCCAAAGACCGCTGCACCCTGACAGACCAGGGCAGCCACCTTTCATCACTGGGGTCCACTCACCCCCTCCATCTCGCCGAGGACAGAGGCTCACCCGCTCGTGCGTCAATAGCAGGCTGTGCCAGTCAGTGTCATCAACACCTTTAGAAGTTACTGAGTGACGTCAGGGACAGTTTTGGGTTCTGCCTCGCTGATCTGATAAGAGGGGCCTTAGGCCTACTTCCTGTTGCCTGCTCTTCTGGCTCGCTAGGCGATCCCTCCCCTGACCACCCAACATGGGAAGGCCATGAAAATGGCTGTCCCACTGCGGAGCCTGTGGGAGAGGAGAGGGCTCCTCGCATTCTCCAGCTCGCATCCGGCCTGTGGGGTGCTGGGACACCCAGGGCAGAGAAGGCTATTATGCCAGCAACCGAGCACAAGGGCATCGGTGGATCGAGTTCTAAGATTCAAAGGACGAAGAACATGTACAGACACCACGACTTGTCATCTAAACCACACTCAGGGGCCTTCCCAGCTCTGCTCATCTTCTGGACCATATCTTACCTTCATTACTGGTTGTTATGCACGCCAGACCCTGACCTGGCAATGCAGAAATCCTTGCTTTTCCTTGTCCCTCTTCATCTCCTCCAACCAGCCCATTGTCCTCCCAGGGCTGCCCAAGCCCATACAGGCCTTTGTGCAAGTTGGGAGGGGCGCCTCTTCCTCAAGACATTTTACTTCCATCTATTGGAAAATTTCCATAATGTATCGGTTTCATGAGAACAAGGCCATTCACTGCCTTCCACCAAAGAAATGTCAGAAGAGATATACAACTCCACAGTCTGTGATGTGAAAGGTGCCCCTTGGCTGTGGTGCCCTTGTGCAGCGTGCAACGTGAACAACCACACCCAGCAGCCCTGCCTCTACATTCTGTATCTGATCCTATCACTCCTCAACTTTAAAATAGTCCATGGCTCCCCATCACCTACAGTGCTAAGTCACCCTGCTACCCTATCAGGCTACCTTGTGCCATTTCCTTGGACTGGAGTAGACACCTGACTGAAAGGCAGCAAATTCTCCTGCCGGGTGGTCAGCACTCTCCATGACATGGCCTGGTTTGAAGAGGTGAGTGGGGTCGATCAGAGGAAGCGGGTTGGAAACAGGGCGAATGCGGCAGGTGCATAGAGAAGCAGCCATGGAAGACCAGCTTCCAGTAACTGGTTTGGTGGCTCCTTAGGACAGAGCTCTGACCCATGAACTAAGTAACCCTTTCAGAGCCGTGCCTTGGGGGTGGTCACACTGACCCAGAAGTCAGCAAATTCAAAGTAGTCACAATATTTTGAAGACCCAAAGATGGGAATCCTCAAATACATGCAGTATTTGATAATCCGACAGCCATTTAGGGAAAAAAAAAAAAAAAAAAAAAAAAAGACTGATTACAATCCTTCTCTCACTCCTTACACCAAAAAGTGAAGCCCAGATGGAATATACCGAAGATACAAAAATTTTATAAAGTTCAAATTGACCTGTCTTTTCTCTCTCTGAGCAGGAGTGTGTGTGCCCGTGTAGGAGCTGGGGCCAGCAGGGAGGGGTTGAGCTGGATAAACTCTCAGGTCTAACAGCTGTAACGGCTGCCATTCGTTACATCCTGACCCCGAGCGCAGGGACCCTAAGCCCACCATACCTACATCCGCCTCCTGTAACACTTTCTCCTTGGCTGGAATATTGTCAGCTCTCATCTCTTTATCCCTGCATTATTTTCTTCTGGAACTTCAGGCAGATGGGTTGGGAGCCCTGCAGGTTCCAGCACCCCCTCAGGAGTCCAACTCCCAGGCTGCATTGCACCAAGGGCTTCGGCTTCAGTTGTTTTCCTGAGCTATGGCGGTTTTTACTTTGAACTTGAGTCCAAGTCCCAAATGAGCTATGCTATTTTAGTTTTCTTTCTATATTTTCAAGTTCAGTGCTTTGTGATGGGAGCTGAGAAGATATGTCACAGAGCGTACTCATTGTGACTCTGGTGAGCAGTCAGGCTTTCTCTTCACTTCCTTTTCCTTCCCATTGTAGGATGAGAAACCCTCACGACACCTGACAGACTCAGTAGACTACAGAAGCCCAGCAGGTAATGGAAAGGAGCGAGCACCTACGGATAAAACAACAGGGAGTTAGTGGGGTCTGGGGTGAGCTGGGGAGCTCTCACTCTGTCCAAAGGTGGTGGCTGTTCCCCAGCAGAGATGGAGAGCCCAGCATTGTCAGATCTTCTGAATATCCAAGCAAGACTCGAAAGCTGTTTTTTTTTCTAATTGTTTGGGACTTACAAAGCTCTTTGTGGAGCCAGAAAAACACTTCTTGGTCCAGTCCAGCATGTAGTCCTCCAGTTTGTCCCTTGAGGATGAAGAGGTGGCGGCTGTTATCAGCCTGAATGGTGCCGCCTCATCTGTAAAATGGGTACACTGATACCCAGCCCTCACAGGATTGTAGTAGGGATGAATGGGGATAAAGAATGCAAAACGAAACCAAGTAACAGTCACTGAGAGCTTACTCTGGGCTGGGCACTGTACTTAGCCTTCCTTCCCTTCTACGTCTGAAACTCACAGAGGTTGCACAGGTGGGAAGTGGAGATGCTGGCATCTGAGCCTGTACATCTTGCCAGTCCCTGGCTCTCAACTCCTGCTGTCTGGCAAAGGGAGGGTATTCAGTAAACAAGCTTACATTCCCTCCTTCCTTTTCAACATCCCCTGGCACAACGTGGGCAGCAAAGATTTCACTCGCTTGAAATCTCACTGCCGTCCAGAGTTATCAGATTTTAGTCTGGTAAATACAGGATCGATGACATCTGATTACGGCAAACCCCATTATGAGGGAGGTGCCTCTCTCTGAGAATGATTTCCAGGTCTCTGGCCGGCTTACATTCCGGTGCTTGGCTGATCCGGTTACAGCCAACTTCTCCATCAGCCAGGTAATAATAGTGTCTGTACTCTCACTCCACTTGGGGCCTCCCCAGGGAGGGCTGGGGAGGTGGAGGTGGGCTGGACTAAGCTTTCTGTCTTGTATCCGGTAGCAATTTCCCTCCAATTCAGGGCAACAGACATTTATAGAGGGTCTCAATTTTATAAGGCATCCTACTGGGCAAAGTAAAGGGGATGAGACTGGTAAAATGCAGACCGCAGGGTACTCGCCCTCTCTGCCTTCTGGAGGGCAGCCTGAGGCCTCCCTGCCCTTCTCCCTCACAGATAAAGGGGCACCTGGCCTGCTCTCTCACTCTCCCCTCCATCTCTTCTGTGACATCATTA
>CM053503.1:4306954-4365454 GCA_028627145.1 Eidolon dupreanum | reverse complement strand
AAAAAAAAAGGAAAAAAAAGAAAATTCACATTGTTGTGTAACACATCTCCAGAACTTTTTTATCTTGTAAAGCAAACCACGTGGTTAAACAACAGTGCTCCTTTGCGGTTGCACTGAGCGCCTAGGCCCCTCTGCCCTTGCCAAGTGCAGATCCTGTCTCCTGCTAGGCTCCAGGGCGGTGCAGCGGAACCTGAGTGACGGGCGGACAGTGGGTAAGCACTTTCAGCCAGAACGAGCTACGTTTTAAAATAAGAACTTTTATCTCCCTGTCGGAGCTCGTGGATGCTGTCCTCTCCCAGGTCACCAGGTCTTTCACATCACCTGGTCCTTGGATGGGGAGGAGCATATTGCACGGGAGAGAGCAGGAAAAGCCTTTTCACAAGCCTATTCAACTTAGCAGTTTGGGTCTCAAGCCCAGGATAACATCAGCGTGAGTTTTAGAGGCCGTTCTTAGCTCCATCTCACAAGGTCGGATGTAATTTAGGACAGTCTGGATTGCTCACTCCTTTCTAGAACTTGACCTTTTTCCCTTGTAGGTAGAAATTTTAAAAGATTTTATGACAGCCCACATTTGTGGAGTACTTTTATAGTTTATAGTGTGAATATACAATATTTTAGTAGATGTATTTTCCTCACTACTACCCTATGATTTAGGTCATGTAGGCATCATTATCCCTTTTTCATAGCTGAGGGGTTAAGTAACTCATTTGAGGTCACCCAGCCAATAAGTCAGGGCTCAAAGGCAAGTTGTCAGTCTCAGGATTTCTGACTCAGAAACGCAGACTCTTCTAGTCTGCCACATCACCACTTTGCTCTTACCAGTCTTCAGATGGGCCAAGGACTAAATGGCCCAGGGAGGTTCCCTCTGGCTTCTGCTCGGAAGGAGGATGTGCCCTTCTGGGCTGTTGCATCACATCCAAGGATCATTTAGAGGGTGACTGCATCCCTTGGTTCTCCCTGTTATAATAAATATATGTCAGTAAAGTTTCTTTTGTTTAAAAAAAATAAAAATAAAACAGTGGTCATTGTTATGTATGGGAACCATTTAACATTCTGCATGAACCTGATTGAGTTACTCTGTCCATCTCTGTCTCAGTGGCTACTGGAGAGAGAATGCCTAGCTTTTTTGCCTGACCCCACCAGAGTTGAATTCTTCTTGGCCATGTTTGCTCTGTATGTATATTTCTCTGGGAATATATTTCATTTGGCCAGTGGGTCTCTTATATGTCTCTAAATGTGAAGCTTTTATTGACTGTAAAAAGTGAAGAAAAGAAAAGTGCTAACAAGGTTGTGAACTCTAATTAGGAAAAAAGTATTTTTGGACTTGACATTGACTCTTAGATAACTCGATTGCTGGAATAAGTAGAGTTAGAAATGTTTCTTTTTGAGAGGGCGGGGAGGTAGAGACAAGGGGGATGAGATATGACTAGCAGTCCCCAGTTGTAACATGGTATGAGAACGAATGTTCCCTTATACCAAAGATGCACCCAGCGATCCTGTCTCTCTCTGTCTCATTCTGGGTGTATTGGGATTCTGAATGGTCTATAGCTGAGTTTCTCTTTGTACTTCCTGGTGTACAGGACATGGGAGGTAGAAGAGAGTAGCAGTGTTAAGAGCAGTATTCAGATTTGAACCACTTTGTCCTCTTGTGTCTGAGTCATGCCCAGGGTTCTAACTCCATGGGCAATGGGCTTATCGGGGGACCAGGGGAACTTCATTCAGAATGACTCCATTGCCAGGGAGCAGATTTGTGTTTGCCTTCCTTGAGCACTATACGGGAGGCCAGCTGCTTCTATATTGTGCCCAGGAACTCCTTTTAGGTGTACACATTTTTAGTTCACTTTCCATTTACATTTGAGCAGAGAGGTTTTTTTTTTTTTTATGTTTCAGTTACAGCTAAGTGTACAGTATCCTTTGTGTTTATTCTCAATTTCATAGTCTCACCTGAGCTTACAGTCCCCCTGCACACTTTGCCCAAGAAACAGCATTTGTCAAGTGGGAGCGTCCACGGAGGGTTACTCTCTTCTTGGGACTTTCTCACGTGGACTTGTAGTCATGTTCCTATGTGCAGGACGTTTGGTCCATGTTATCTTGTGGGGTTTTTGTTCTTGTAGAAAGTAGAAGAGGAAGAGTTTGATTTGGGTTAGGGTAAAGATACAGTAGAAGGCATCATGCTAGGAATTGGGAATCCTGAGTTCTGGAGGTGTCTCTGGGACCTCTAGCAAGTCACTTCTTTCAGTGCAAAGTGATGCGATGGGATTAGATTAGCCTCCTCTAATCTATTAGACCTCGGATCTAACCTTACTGGAAGTAGTGGCCAAATGATCAAAACACAGTCTGCATTATACTGTTGGGAAGGGGCAGGGAGAGGGTTGTGTTACATGGTGGGGTGCTTCACTCTAATGCAAAAAAGGATCGAAATAAGCTTAGTGTTCCCTGTAACTGTAGCAGATTAGTGGAGAGGTTTTCCCATGTGATCCATCCCCCCCACCCCTTGCATCCACATATGTCACAGGGACATGGTATCTCACTTTCGACCCTAGAGCATATAGTGCTAGAGGCAGGAGGACTGGCTGGAACTCACTGTACCCTGAACTGGTTGGGGACTGGCCTGATGGAGGAGACAGGAGGGACGTTTCTTGGGGTCTCCAATGGCGATAGCTTTGTTCTGCCTTCATCTTCAGGTGAGCAATGGCAGGCGCCGGTGAGCGCAAAGGCAAGAAGGATGACAATGGCATCGGCACAGCCATTGATTTCGTGCTCTCCAATGCCCGGCTGGTGCTGGGGGTGGGTGGAGCAGCCATGCTGGGCATCGCTACGCTGGCGGTTAAGCGGGTAAGTGCCTGCAGCCTGGGCCAGGGGTGGGAGAGGTAGGGCGGCCACCTCTGCACAGTGAAGCTGACTCGGAACAAGACTTTGACAGTGCCCATGGGCATGGAACTTGGTCATTTGGCATTATTAGATGAGACCTTGAGATTCAATTAAGTCTACTAGGTCTCTGCCCTAAAGAAATCATTGAAGATACAAATAAAGAAAATGAAGTTTATCACAGAGAGTAAAAAATTGTAAATAACCAAAAATATCCTTCCTTGACTACCTTATAGCAACACCCCCACCACACATACACTTCCTATTTCCCTTTCCTACTTAATTTTTTTAACATTTATCTCTGTCTTCATTCTTTATATTTAAACTCATTTATGTATTGCCTGGGTCTCTTTGTTTAGTGCTTTGTTTTATGTACCTAGAACAGTGCCTAGCACATAGCAGCCACTCAGTATTTGTTAAATTAATCACTGTTCATTACATTCATAAGGTACAGTGTTGTATAGTCAGAAAATGTACCATAATATTAAATACCGATTCATTTTTAGTGATATGGGGAAATGATAAAAAGGATAAGTAAAAAAGGTTTCAAAAGTATATATAGCATAGGATCCTAATTACATAAACTTATTTTTCTAGAAAGAAACCAGAATATTAACATTTCTGGACTGTGACATTATGGATGAATCTGTTTCTTATTTATATCATTTAGTATGTCCTGAGCTCTTCTGTATGGAGAGAAGTATTCCATAATCTAGAATATAATAAAGGTATTGAAAAATAGTCGTTTAGAACTCACAAGCGCAAAGCTGCTGAGAAAGAGGGACACAGGAAGGAGGGACATGTGTGGGGTCCTCTCTGCTGTTTCAGATGTACGACAGGGCAATCAGCGCCCCTACCAGCCCCACCCGCCTGAGCCACTCAGGGAAGAGGAGCTGGGAAGAGCCAAACTGGATGGGCTCCCCGCGACTGCTGAACAAGGACATGAAGTCAGGCCTGAGCCGTTCCCTGCAGACCCTTCCCACAGACTCCTCGGCCTTTGACACAGGTGAGAAAGCTGGTTGCCCCTTCCGGGACCTATCTCTGGCCTCTCACTACTACTCCCGCATTCAGCAAACATTTCTTGAGTGCGGTGCAGGCGCCATGCTAGCACTTGCCTTTCATCCCAAGCCCTTCTTTCTGGGGCCAAAGCAGCCATGGGCTGATGGGAAGAGCCTCACGTGCCTCTCTCTCTTGCCTTGGCAGATACATTCTGCCCACCCCGGCCCAAGCCATTGTCCAGGAAGGGCCAGGTAGACTTGAAGAAGTCACGACTCCGCATGTCCCTGCAGGAGAAACTTCTTTCTTACTACCGGAACCGGGCCGCCATCCCTGCTGGTGAGCAGGCTCGGGCCAAGCAAGCTGCTGTGGACATATGTGCCGAGCTCCGGGGCTTCCTGCGGGCCAAGCTGCCTGACATGCCACTTCGGGATATGTACCTCAGTGGCAGCCTCTATGATGACCTGCAGGTAACAAGGTGGTTCTCACGAAGGGTGGGGCTGGATACTGACCAGGGTGCTTCTCGATCATGCTGTTGGTACAGAGAGCACTGTCTCAGGCTTGCCGGAAAGACTGAACTCTGCACACTGCAAGAGCTTTTTCGCGATCCCTGTCTTGAGTCATCTTTAACCCTTTCTTGTATTCTAGTCATACGACTTGTAGGAAATCATAAGGGGCGACCTCCTTCCTGTAGTCTTGTCCCCGTCTCTCCTTTCTCTCTTGGGTCTTCAAGGCTTGAGGGATGTCCTGTGTGCTTCTGTGTCCAGGGATGATGTGATGATGTGACACATGGAGTGAGCATGGGCTCTGGTGTCCAGTGGACCTAGGTTTAAATCCTTGCTCTACCTGAATTGCTATAGTTACAGGAAAGAATGCTTAGTTTCCTTTATTGTTGGGGGAATATAAGATGGTGGGACCAGTGCTGGGGAAGCTTGTCGTTTGAGAAGGTTAAATCTCTCAAAACCTTTTTAATTTGCTCCAACAGGTGGTGACAGCTGACCACATCCAACTCATTGTGCCCCTCGTGCTGGAGCAGAACTTGTGGTCGTGTATCCCTGGCGAGGACACCATCATGAATGTCCCTGGCTTCTTCCTGGTTCGTCGTGAGAATCCAGAGTACTTTCCTCGCGGTAGTAGTTACTGGGACCGCTGTGTAGTAGGGGGCTACCTCTCCCCAAAGACAGTGGCAGACACGTTTGAGAAGGTAGTTGCCGGCTCCATCAATTGGCCGGCCATAGGGTCTCTCTTGGACTATGTCATCCGACCAGCACCACCCCCAGAGGCCCTGACTCTGGAAGTGCAGTATGAGCGTGACAAACATCTCGTCATTGACTTCCTGCCATCAGTGACCCTCGGTGACACTGTCTTGGTGGCCAGACCACATCGGCTAGCCCAGTATGACAACCTGTGGCGGCTGAGCCTACGTCCTGCTGAGACGGCTCGCCTGCGGGCTTTGGACCAGGCCGACTCGGGCTGCCGATCTCTGTGCCTCAAGATCCTCAAGGCCATATGCAAGTCCACCCCGGCTCTGGGCCACCTCACTGCCAGCCAGCTCACCAACGTCATCCTCCACTTGGCCCAGGAGGAGGCTGACTGGTCTCCAGATATGCTGGCTGACCGATTCCTGCAGGCCTTGAGGGGACTCATCAGGTACCTGGAGGCCGGAGTTCTGCCCAGTGCCCTAAACCCCAAGGTGAACTTATTTGCAGAGCTCACCCCTGAAGAAATAGACGAATTGGGATACACTCTCTACTGCTCATTATCCGAGCCGGAAGTGCTGCTGCAGACGTAGGGCAGGCAGAGGCCAAAGTGGGTTTTGAGTGATCAGGCCCTGGATTCTGTTAGAAACACTTGGCTACATAGTTGGTGCCTCACAGTGTCCCTAGGTGCCTCCTCTCTTGCTGGTCATCACCTTGGTCACTTCATACTGATTAGAATGACATCTCTTAATCTCCTATTTTCTCAAACCCAACCCTTTCTATTTTTGTTACCAAACACTGTGCTCCCTACTCCTCCCCTTCCCCTTACTCCAGCCTAATTTTTTTCGAATGAATTGAGAAGGTGGAGCACTGGCCAGAGCTGTTGAGACCACTTGTAGTGTTTTGCATGTGGCCCAGGTTTTCTGCTCCTGTCTGTCCTCCCTGCCTTGTCCTTTGGCCTATTCCGCTTCGGTGTCTTCTCTTTTTCTCATGTTCACACCTTCTGTTTTGCTCCTTTCCTGGAGTACACCTGCCTAACTAATCAAGATGTTGCCTTTTAGTTGAATGTCACTGAAGTTACGATTGCATGTTTCCAAACTAAACTCTGCAGAGTGCTCAGACAGTATTTAGGGTTTCTGGAAGTAAAGTGGTGGCCTTTGACTCAGGTTCCTGGAGAAGCAGCCCATCCCCCCACTTCCTGGCCAGCTCATATCCGTAAGTGCTGAGAAGGTCTTTCATGGGAACATTGTTACTGACCCACGCGGAGCTGAGCGCTCAAGATAAACTGGATGCGAATTTCTTTGGAGATTGTGTTTCTTAGTGGCCATGAGTGAGAGTGCAGCCTGGGGAACGGGAAGTGGTAAGGGGACCTGGAGAGGGTGTGTCCTGTCTGATGTCTGCACCTCATCTGGACCAATGCCACTGTGTGCAGGAGTCAGATGACGAGGGAGGGAAGGGGCTGCAGGGGCAGCACCTCTGCAGGAGTGCTCTCACTCCCTTCCTTGCCTTCTTGCCAAGTAGGACGGGGCCTTCAAGGACACTGCCTAAGAGGTAGAGGTTGAAGGGAGGTTGACAGGTGGCAGAAAATCCAGTCACCAGTTGGGGTTCGGTGGCCATGTTCTCCTGTCAGGCACTCTCTTTCTGGGATGTTTCCTTAGAACAGGGACAGGCCCAACGGTATGCCATAGCAATGTGAGAGGGCTGCTTGCTGAACTCTCCAGGCACCTCCAGAGGCCAGAGTGCAAGCACACATGTGCAGACTCCCCTCCCCCACCCCCATCCTGTCTCACACACCTAGGATCGGTGCTGCCTGGGAAGAGTGGTGAATTCAACATACATACAGGGAGATGGGGACTCTACTTCTTGTTTCTGGCTGCTAAAATTGCACTATGTATTACAATGTAAAAAGTATCCTGAAGGTGGGGAGGAGCGTTTAGTACACCATGCCAGGGCATCTTGTTTTGTGGTTTTGTTTTGTTTTTTTTTCCTCTTTGTGGCAAGAGCCTGATGACAATTCTATTTCTCATCTGCACATCCAGTATTTCGTTCTCCACCCATCAAGTCTTACTATTTTTTTCTATTCTTACTACCTCCATCAGTAAGATTCTGGTGAAGCTCTCTGCAGCTGTCTCATTCCTTCCCAATGACAGCGACATGAAATGACTCTTTAAATAGCATTGAAACCTCAGCTACCCTCTGAATTTAGGGTAGAGATTCCTGTCCCCTTTTTGTCATGGATTAGGAGGCTGAGAACTAGAGTTAACCTCGGCCATATTTGGAGAATCTTCCTGCCTCCTCATGTATGCAGGGGATCCTTAAAGTGGTTCAGTTGTTTCATTTGCATGAGGTATTGAGAGAGAATTGAAAAATATAAAGCCCAAAACCCTGAGACAGATTCTGTACCCTGGCTGTTCATTAGAACCAAACTGGAGTTTTCAAAAAAATCTACATGCCAGAGTGCTGCCCTGGGTGAGTGGTGTGTGTGTGTTGGGGGGAGGGAGGGGCGGACCAGGCATGGCACCCAGTAGAGGGGAGGGAGAGGGCGGGTTGAGAAAGTGTTGCGAAAGCATGGGTTACTGTTCATTGAGATAAAGGATTTAGTTTTCCTGGTTATTATAAAACCTACAATTTTTCCGAGCTGGTGTTTCCTACAAAATTCCATATAAAACATAGGAAGGAGAACTTAAGAAAGAAAAGATTTTAAAGAGCGAATCCCACATTATCAAAGCCAAGTATAACTGTGATCTGAGTTTATCTTCTCTCTTAGAGAGCATCTTTCTAAGGGCATCTCTGTCTCTTAACTATGTTTCACAAAGCCAAAAACCATAACTTTGCCATTTCCCAAGCAAGAACCTCTCAGAAGGCCTCAGAACTAGAGGCAGAGGAAGTCTCAGCCCTGGTCCTGGTGGTTTTGCTGACTGACTAGGCATGCCTGACCATAAAACATGGAAGAGAGTCAAGTGCTTTGAGATTCTTGGTTGGAAGAGGGCAACAGTCTGCCCCTCACCTTTTTTAATCTTTGGGGAAAGATGTAGTGCCTTTCCCCACCATTCTGCCTGCTCAGCAGAACTCCCATCTTTCCTGAATAGCATCTGGCCCTACTTCTCCATCTGGAATTTTTTTGCACCATCCAGGTCAGCAAACACATAGCCTAATGCTTAAAATATATATTCATCATCTTGAAAACCTAATCAGTTCCAAAGTGTATTTTGGTTTTCCCTGTTGCCCCTTCCTAAAAAACGAGTTCAGGACAGCAGTATTTTTATTTACATACTTGATTGTGACCCCTTTTTTCCTCAAAGAAAATAACCGAAGCACTTGTTTGGAAAAGCCATATTGAGACTTACCTACTCTCTTCCCTCCTGGCCCCTGGAGGTCCACTGGGTCATACTCCAGATTAGCCAAGTTTGCTCCCTTGTACTCCACTCGAGTTGAGAGCTCAAATGGTGTTGATGAGGAATAAGCTTCAGGATCAAAAGGCCCTGGAGAGGCCCTAAGGGGTTTCTGTATGTGGAGATCCCCGTGTGTGACCAGAGTCCTCTTCTGTGGTGCATCTTCCTTACGACGATAACCCTGGCTGGGAATGTCTGCTCTCCCAGGATCTGTTAGAACTCTGCCCTTCCTGCTGAAGCTCAAGGCCAAGGAGAATAGTAAGAGACACTTGGGACTAGAGCTGTGAGGCTGCAGCCCTTTTAGACACTGCTGATTCTAAGTGGCCAAAATACCAGAGATGTGGCTTCTGGGGTTAACCACATACAGTGTGTTGTTTACCTTTCGTTTGGGTCACCTTGTAGTCTTTAAATTCTTGGTCCTTGAGGCCAAGTGCACAACTTGCCTTCCAGTCACTTGCCTGCCCTTCAGTAGCAGTTGATATGTTCGGCTGGTAGATTGGGAATCAATCACTTTGTCCTGTCTTGGTTAGCGCCATATAGAAGCCAGCTTAACCGTGAGACCCAGAGAACTGCTGTCCTTTTTCTCCTTGAGGGAGGAAATAAAGAACATAATGTCCTTCCACAGCATGGGAAGGAGAAAATAAAAGTCTTTCCAACAGCTCTGACTTTCGTGTGTGGTGTGAAACATTTTCCTACATGGTGGTACTGGTTCTTGATTTCAGCTAGAACCTTTGAAATACTTGGTCTAGGTCTCCATAATAGAATGGATGGGACAAGCTTCCACTGGAGTCGTTTTTCCATGACTTCTTCAGTGTCAAAACTGGGGCAGTGTTACTTTCTTTAATTCTCGACTATCTGCATGGTGATCGCTCGGGAGGCACTGATAAGTCTCTCCATACAGCAAAAGGAGGACATGCCCTGTGGGTCCTTAATTATGCCTTCGGAAGACTAGCGTGGTGGCTCAGGGAGTCTTACTGAAAGACTAAACAACTCCTATATATCCTGACACTCGGGATTCCCCAAGGGGAAAGAAAAGCCACACTTACCCCAGCATCCAGTATGCTTTGCTCAAACCAGTTATTTATTTATAGTTGTTGGTTTCATGTCAGTAAATAATAGGAGTCCACTGAGGTAGTAGGATGATGTAATGGAGATTGGGAGGGGGGGATATGGGGGGGTCAGAGTCAGAAGATCTGAGTTCTAACGGTAATCATTTATTGAGAACTTATCAGGTTCTAGGCACTTTGCTCAATGTGTTACGCATAACGATTTTCCTTCATTCTGAGTATACTCATCATCTTACAGATGAGAAAACAGGCTCAGTGAGGAAAAGTCAACCAAAACGTCTCAGCTGATAAATAGAAGAACCAGGATTCTTTTGGGTTTGCCCCTAAAATCTGTCTTCTAATACTGCCTACTCCATACTGCCTTCACTGGGAACTATGTGACTTTGAGCAAAACGTCTCATTCCTTTAGTCCTAAATTTACAATTGTAAAGAAATTGTTCAGCTAGATGAAGTCAATGAATGATCTGCAGTTATCTAGGACAGTGCTTCCCAAATGTTTTGACATCACAGCTCTCACAAATATATTTGTATGGCCCAATGAAATGAATGGAGGCAGAAACTCAAGGTTTGTCCTGACAGGGCCTGACTGGAGGGGATTGGAGGACGGCAGAGAGAGACCTCTCTCAGAACACTTAATAGCTCCCCAGTAGAGAGCAAGTTGCTGGCCCTGACCCAAACTACCTCCGCGGATGGGCGTGGGTTCTCTTCCTCACAGGGCCATCAGGAAGACTTGCTGGGAAGTGATCGTGCCTGGGAGTTACAGAATTGGGAATTCGTTGAAACTACCCTAGAGTGAGACATCTCAGTTGAATAAATCCTCTCTGTGTTCTCAGAGGAGTGAATTTCCATAAACTAAAAGAAGTTCCCTCGTGATAGACCGCATACTTTAAATAGACTAGCAAATATTTATGCAGAATAGCTATGTAAAAACGTGACAGGTTGGGCCATATGATATATGCATCTTCCTGGCTCAACTTTACGGAGTTCAAAGTAAGGACGCGGAGCTGCCTTTGACGGTATATGCGCATGGATCAAGTGATCTTTCGTCTGAGGTCCTCAGTTTCCCCTTTCAGCTACTGAAGGGCTTGCATGTGATGAAATCGCAAACGATATGACATTTCCTTTTGTTTTACCTTCGGCCCTCAGCCTGGTCACTAGTTCGGAGCTTCTCTGAGGGCAGCAAGAAGCGACCACAGGGGTTGGGGCCTGACGCCGCTGTTTGGGATGCACCAGGTTAGAAACAGTCATGGTCAGCTACCGGCCGAGCTGCGGAAGCCACAGTAGACAACCACGCCCAAGAAGAGTGCGCAGATCCCCGCTGCTCGTTCTGCCCCTTCCCGCGCGGACACTGGGCTATCTCCCCGAGAAACTCACCCACCTTGGCGCCTGAACCAATAAAAACTCGAAATATATATGATTCACCAAACCTGACCAATCAGCTTGATGCGCGTTCTCTGTCGGCATCTCGCGCCATAACCAGGCGGCCTGAGACTTCGTAGACAAACCACCCTTGGATGAAAGACTTCTCTCCCCGCCCCTCAGCTAACGCCGGAAACGAGGCGTGTCCGACGTATCCCTCCGCGCTTCCCAGCGGCAGGAGGAAGAGTGACTATTTGATCTTAGAAGTCTCGTAAAGTAGTGCGTCTTTCCTTTCTTGAGGCCTCTCAAGTAACTAATTTTCTTCTCAGAGCTACGCTCTAGAAAAAGTCATTGGTTGGAAACGGTAGGGTGTCGGACAGATGAAAACAAGTGGGTGGGACGTGCAGGTGACGTGACCGCGGCGGAAGGATTTGCTCTGTGAGTCGGCCCAGCGACGAACCCTATAAAGCATCTGCGGTCACGCCGTTGCCGCCATTTCTCTTTTTCGTTCCCGCAGATGTAGTCGTTTTCTGGTAGTGTGCCCACTCCCTCCTCCGCTTCCCCCAGGTCCGCCGCCATCATGGCGCATTAGAGGCAGCAGTGCCAGCGGCAGCATTGGCCTTTGCAGCGGCGGCAGCAGCACCAGGCTCTGCAACGGCACCCCTCAGCGGCTTAAGCCATGGCGTAAGTACTCGGCAGGGCGGCTCTGGTCGTGCGCCCCTGCTTGGGCGCGGCCTGCGGCTGGGCGGTGTCATGGAGGGGGAAGCGGTTTTACGAGCGCTAGGACGCGTGGCTCCTGTTTGGGTAACCCCGAATAGCAAGCCCTCTCGGGTCTGGAAGCGCGGTCTGGCGCCAGAGGAAGAAGTGCTCGGAAGCCGCCAGGGTCCCGCCTGCGCCGCGGGAAACGTGGCAGGAGCCAAGATGGCGGTGGGGCTGGGTGGTGGCGGATGCGGTGTGAGTCACTGGCGGGCGGGGACAGGGCGGCCAGGGCGGCCACGGCCGTATTTGGATGTGAGGATACGGCATCTTCCTCTTTTGGCCGGTTGAGGAATGGCTGAGCTCCAAGGGCGTCCATTTTGTTCCGCCTGACCAGGGAGCAGGGAAGGTCGACACCAAAGCTCTGGGGCCACGTGTTTCCGATTCTCGAACACCAAGTAGCGTTTCAGATTGGCCATCGTGTCTCAGGAGTAAAAAGATGAAATTCTCAGAGCTGTTAATCGTTAATGGGACGTGGTTTCTCATTCCTATTCAGGCTTTTCACGGCATCCAGCAGCAGCGTTGCTGTAATCGACAAACAAACCTTAGAATTAAGCGCATTCTTCGATTCCAGCAAAGCCCCGCAACATGACCGAGATGAGCTTCCTGAACAGCGAGGTGTTGGTGGGGGACTTGATGTCCCCCTTCGACCAGTCGGGTTTGGGGGCTGAAGAAAGCCTAGGTCTCTTAGACGACTACCTGGAGGTGGCCAAGCACTTCAAACCTCATGGATTCTCCGGCGACAAGGCTAAGGCTGGCTCCTCCGAATGGCTGGCTGTGGAGGGGTTGGTCAGTGCCTCAGACAGCGGCAAGGGTGAGTGGGTCCTTCATCTGCTGGTGGGGTCTGGTGATAAGGGCTTGTTTCCTTGTGCATCTGGCTGAATTTGTTTCGTTCATTTTGACTCTTGCAGAGGATGCCTTCACCGGGACAGATTGGATGGTGGAGAAAATGGATCTCAAGGAGTTTGATTTTGATTCTCTGTTAAGTTTAGACGATCTGGAAACCATGCCCGATGAGCTTTTGGCCACGTTGGATGAGACGTGTGATCTCTTTGACCCTGTAGTCCAGGAGACTAATAAGGAGCCCTCCCAGACAGCAAACCAAATTGGCCATCTCTCAGAAAGTTTACCAAAAACAGACCAGGTTGCCCCCTTCACCTTCCTGCAACCTCTTCCCCTTTGTCCAGGGGTTTTGTCTTCCACTCCAGATCATTCCTTTAGTTTAGAGTTAGGCAGTGAAGTGGATATCTCTGAAGGAGATAAGAAATCAGACTTTACTGCTTACATTCCTGTGGTCCCTCGTTGCATAAAGGAGGAGGATGCCACTTCAGATAATGATAGTGGCATCTGTATGAGCCCTGAGTCCTATCTGGGCTCTCCCCAGCATAGCCCCTCTACTTCCAGGGCCTCTCCAAACAGGAGCCTTCTGTCTCCAGCTACCCTCTGTGGCTCTGCCCGCCCCAAACCCTACGACCCTCCTGGAGAGAAGATGGTAGCAAAAGGAAAGGGTGAGAAATTGGATAAGAAGCTGAAAAAAATGGAGCAGAACAAGACAGCAGCCACTAGGTACCGCCAGAAGAAGAGGGCAGAGCAGGAGGCTCTCACTGGTGAGTGTAAGGAGCTAGAAAAAAAGAATGAGGCTCTGAAAGAGAAGGCAGATTCCTTGGCCAAGGAGATCCAGTATCTGAAAGATTTGATAGAAGAGGTCCGTAAGGCAAGGGGGAAGAAAAGGGCCCCCTAGTTAGGGTAGTCTGTGCTTGTACATAGGAGGCTTGCAATTAAAGCTGTGTTGTAATAAATTATTTTGTAGTGAAAGTACTTGTGCATACTGTCTGGTTTCTTAGATAAGCAACCTGGTCAACCTTTGGAATTGGGTTCTTAATTGACCCCAGTGTGACCTGTGTCCAGCCACAGTGTATGATTGGTCAGGGACACTGGTGGCTCAACATAGAACCCTGGGTCAGAGGGGTTGAGCTAAAACCACAGCAGGTTCCTGGGTTTTCCTAGAACTGGGAACTGTTGGGCTTCATCTTAATAGGTAAGGGCAAGGCTGGGGAATTCAGCCTGAGGGAACTGGTTGGCAGGAACAGCTTGAGTTCCACCTGTTCTTTAACCTTGTGCCAACGTCTGTTCCCAGATAAGACCCCACAGTCCTTGGGCTGGGTACATAGGTGATTATATTACACGTCTAAACTTTAGTGTTATGTAGAGGCCTCTTAGAAAAACAGCTCTGATTTTTTTTTCTAGGATAAACCGGTAAACTTGGGAGAAGTCCTGGGGATTTTCCTAAGTTCCTGGCCTAAGCTGGGCCCTAAGGCTGGCAACTAGCCAGGCTTCCCTGTCCACCTAGATGTCAGGAAGAAACAACACTGAGAAGCCACTTAGGTCATCTCAAAGGACAAGGGTAGACATTTCCTTTGGTCTTGGGCCCAACCTGGGCAGGTCCCTTCATGAGTCCTTTGGGACTAGTTCGCAAGGACCAGTCTTCTAAGTTTCACACTTAAAAAGTAATGTAGATAACCTTGGAGTGTGGCATGAGGGTGGCAACAATGAGGCAGGTGCCATGGATGATTCATCTTAAGTCACAGGAAATTGGAACACAAGATCTGGAGCAAAGTGGCAGAGATTCCAGGAACCCAGGGCTGTGCTTCCAGAGTCCGCTCATCTATTTTCCCCCTTGAGTTTGGGTGTCCTGTGAAGTCCTGGGCGTGCACAGTGGAGCCCACATTTCCCTGACCCCAATCCCTACAATAGAGATGTGAGTGCAAGCCCACTGTTGGAAAGAACCTGTGGTGACCCAGGTGGGAATGTCTGAGACACTAGAGGGAGTGGGTGGCACACGTGGGTCTTGGGATTTGGTGATCTTTGAGGTTTTGCCTAAGTGGAATTCCCCACAAGGCTATGGACCTCCACATCTTACCCAGCAGATGCCACCCATCCAGGTATTAAAACTCAGCTTACCCTGATCACTCCACCTAAGCAGCTTAACTGCATCCAGCTAAATTCATGGGGGATTTAGTGGTTTAAGAAAAGTCATTAGCTACATGTGTTACGGAAACTGCTTTATAAAGTTCATCCCCATCTTACAAGGATACAGGCTTGGAGAGGTTTAGTAATGTGCAGCGACCACCAAAATCCTCTCATGAGCACAGCTGCCATCTTTAATCCTTGCTCTGCTTCACTTCATTTGGTGACTAGATATTTTTCAAGATAGGGAATAATCTATAATTACAAATGCTGCTCCCCCCATCCACCCCCAGCAGTCCCTTCTGCTTTGTCCAAGGAGGCAGCTGCCTAAGCCCTGAGGGCGGGGTGCAGGAGGAGGACACAGTTGAGTGATGACAGCAGCCCTGGAAGTGATGCAGTCACCTTGATGAAGGCCACAGCAGTCACGCAGTGCCAGTGTGGGCAGTCCTTGAAGACTTGCCCACTCCACTTGGCAGGTGGGAAACCCCTTCTCTGGGGTGCTGTGAAGGGCAGTACAAGCCTGGGGGCCCGAAGCCAGGATGTTGGGCTGCGTTACCTTCCCAGGCCCCAGCAGCCAAGGCCTCCCTAGACCCAAAAAGCAGGGAGGGGATGTGCAGCAAAGGTTGCAGCTGAGCTGTTACGTTCAGACTGCAGACCACGTTTGGGCTTTACACTCTACCCTGCCCTCTTCCTCTGTGCTCCAGCCACTGGCTTTTCTGTGGCTTTCTGCCAAGCTCATTCCTGCCTCAGGGCCTTTGCACTTGCTGTTCTGCCTGTGAGATTTTCCCACACCGGCCTCCCTCTCTTCATGCAGATCTCTAATGTCACTGCAGAAGCCTTCCTAGATGACCCTTGATTCATCCCAGGCCCTGCGCTTTATTTTTTCATACCCTTCTAGTCGAATTTATTTGTATCATGTTTATTTTCTATCTTCCATCCTCCAACTGCAATATAAGCTCTATGATGGCAGAGATCTTTCTGTCTTGTTCATGTTCACATTTCCAGGACCTACAGCAGTGCTTGACAATACAGATATTTGCTGAGGGTTCTGAGGAACAGCTTTGCTTTCCAGTTATTAGTTCATAATTCTCATTAGGAGCTGTGAAGAGGATCTTGATTCTACCCTTTTTACTGATGCAAGCCTGGGGCTGGATGCTGGTCCAGGGGCAGTTGGTACAGGCAATGACTGCCCAGGACAGACAGGCCATGCTTAGCACAGGGGTGTTGGTGTTTCAGTGCCAAGCTCTCTGTTGTCTGAGCCCCGAGGCTGGAGTTGCTCAGCTCTTGGCATTTCATGCCAGTTTTGTCCTTAGGACAAGGCTGCAGGTCCTGGAGGTCAGGAACGCCTTTGTGCTTCTCTACAGCTATTCGTGAGCACCCACTGGATGCCAGGTACTGTTCTGGGTCCTGGGGAGTCAGTGATGAAGAAAAAAAGATAAAATCTCTGCCTTTATCCTGGCAAGGGAGACAGGAAATAACAACAACAAAAAAATCTGATGTGAGATGGCAGTGGGAACAGCCATGTGGGGTGCTGAGGTGTGAGGATTTGCTCCAAGGGCATTTAGGGAGGCCCTCTTGGGAGGCACAGCTGGCAGGAAGCAGGACTCAGCCTGCCCGGAAGGGTCTGTTGGGGTAGGGGTGAAGATAGAGGGTGGGGTATGGGCCTTGAAACCTTGATAGGACTTGAGTCTCCTCTGCATGACTTGGGGACCGCCCCCCCCAGAGCAGGGTTTCTATATGAAGAGGGTCCCTCTGGCAGCCTGTGAATGGTAGGTGGGCAGGGGCCTCCACAGTTATCCAGGAGAGAGGACCAGGCTGGGGTCAGTACAGGTGGTGGAGGTGAGAGGAGCTGGTCTCTGCCTGCGTATATTCTGAAGGTCAGGTAAGTCAGGCTCAGGTGGGTATGAGAGGAGACAAAGATGACGCCTGAGCAGGTGGAAAATGATTTCCATTTCTTAAGATGAGGAAAACTAGGGGTGGTGCAAGGGTTTTAGTCTGACTTGCTGATGCTGGCAGAGGGTGGCTCGGTCTTGGTGCCTCTTAGACATGCAGGTAGGGATGGCGAGGAGGCAGAGGACAGAGTCTGGAGACCATGAGCAGCTCCATCTGGAGATAGGAAGCCCCTGCGGTGGCACCCTAGTGCCAGCATCCCTGCTCCAGGCACCAAGGAGCAGGGGGAGGGAGCTCACAGCCCATTGTGTGTGTGTGATGGTGGTGGGGGGTGGTGGCAGGTGGATGACCACACCAAGTAGAAGGTGACGGCTCCAGGAGTCAGGGCTGTCTGAGGCTGGGTGGCTTCAGTGGAGGGAGCAGAGACTCCTGGGGGTGGGGGTGCCTGAGCTGGGCTTTGGATGGTTGAAGTTGTGGATATAGAGAGAATGGGGGGAGCACCCCAAAAAGGCCAGCCTAGGCAAAGACTCAGGTGGAGATGAATATGCACATGTTTTGCGTGTCACAGTCTCACCCACTTCTCCAAGAGGGCTCCCTTGCCCCAGCTCTGCTAGAAGTCACCTGGTGGGGGCCTGCCCAACTCCTGCAGGAACTCAAGCCTCTTCTCAATATGAGCTCAGGGTTGGCCTGGCCTGTAGCTGCGCCCCAGTGAGGTTCCACATGGCAGTCCTGCCCCTCTCCTGCCTGGTCCCTTGTTCAACCCTTCCAGTCAGAGGACAAGTGAGTATGGATGGCTCAAGCAGCCCACCCCAAACCTATCAGCTGCCCCAGACCATCTGAGACACAAATGTTTCCACATGCTTGTTATCCATCACAATGTCTCAACAGAGACAGGCCACCTCCTCCTGGGTCTTTTCAGCCCGGGAGTAAATGTGGCAATGCAGTGTCCTCTCTTTTGGGCTCTGTTCCTTTCCCAGACCTTCAGTCACCAGGTCCGGGTCTCCCTGCCGCATGACGACAGACATCCTATCCTTCCTTCCTCCATAGCCCCCACCGCCTTCTCACCACAGGCACCAGAACTGTCCAGAGGGACTGTTAGGATTCAGATTCCTGAGTCCTACCCCGACCTATTGGACCAGAATCTCAGGGTGAATACTAATGTTAGTCATGCAAAGGGGCACAGACATGCACCCTGCTGGTGCTACGTGGCATAAATGTAATGGAAGACTTAATGGAAAACCCACAAGCAGAGTAGCAGAAACCCTGCTCATCTTCCCCCAAGAGACGGCTGTCATTCTACACCTGGGAGGGAACAGGAACCTGTGATTAAGTAACAGGTAGGTCCTTGTTAGAAAGCGGCCCTGGAGCTCAGTGGCTGGTCAGTTTGTTTACCCAAGAAGCAAACTCCTGGCTCTGAGCAGCTGAGCCAGCTTCTTGCTAAGCTGCTTAAGATGAAGGGAAGGAGTCTCCAAGGATATCCGGGTTTGTAGTTCTCTCCTCACCAGGGTCATTGAGGCTCAGCGGGAAGGAGGGGTGTGGAGGATTGAGGCAGAATATCCACCTCTCCTTTGTTTGGAGCAAGCCCACCTGAAGCCTTAACCTAGATGGTCTGCTTCCTACCGTTCACGTGGAGGCCCACTGCAGACGGGACCTGCTCCAGCTGTCTCAGGCAGTTCTGCAGCTGCTGCCCCCCCCCCCCCCGTTCAGAACGTAAAGTTGGTTAACGCCAGGAACAGAACCCCTAGGGCAGTGGGTGGGCGTGTGGAACCCTCTCCTCTTGCAGGAACCCAGTATTGGCAGACTGCCACTCCCTAGCTGCCCCAGCTAAAGGGACCCTTCCGAAGTCCTCTATCAGACAATGCCACACCCTACGGAGCCCTTTAGGTGAAGGGTGGGGTGAGGACGGGGTAGGCTGGGAGAGACGAAGAGCTGCCTGAAGGTGTCCAAGGCACACTTCTCCAGGAGGCCCCCAACCCCTCCAAGAAGGGGCTCCTGGGTTTATGGGACTTGTCTCAATAGTGAAGATCAGAGTGGTCAAAACCATCCACTCGTGTATTCAGTCAAAAGGTGCCTGTGCCTGGCACCACGCTGGCTGGAAAGGGTCGAGCCCTGCCCCCAGCGCTGCCTTTCTGCTTGGGCACAGACCCGAGTGTGAAACCGTTTCTTCAGGTCACCTTCTGAGTCACACCACTAGTTCTCCAACTCGTGACAGAATTAAGAGAAAAAAGAGCTGGCTTTGACAGACACCCCCCAAAGGATGCTTACAAGAGCACGGGACCTGGACGATGGGCTGGCAGCAGCCCCTCTCCCCCGACCCTGGAGTCAGCTTCCTTGGTGATTTTTGCCTCAAGGGGCCACCTTCTTAGCCGTGGCTGCCACCCCCAGGGGAGGAGAGCCCCTCTGGCTCTGCCAGCAGATGCTGGGTGAAGTGCTCTGTGGATGGCCACCTACACTGGGGCCGGCCTGGAGGACTTCTGACCTGGACTCTTAAGAACCACACTGGGAGACAGGGAAGGCAGGAAAGGCTCCTCGGTGGCCGCGGAGACAAGACTCCCGGGAGTCACATCAGTGGCACACAACCCTTGGGCCCAAATTTATTAGAACCCGGAAGGCCACCAGCAGTCCTCCTACTCCAAAAGGTGTGACCCCCAACGCCCAGGAACTGGTCTCTCTACAGCAAACAGCCCAGAGGCCCTACTTGGGCCGAAGTAAACAAAACAGTCAAAAATGTTCCTTTTTAGCAGGTAGAAGGCCCTCCAAGCCTGCACATTTCAACTCCGGTCTAAGTGTAAATCCTCCCCAAGGCTTCCAGCTCACCAGCTCCGTTCCGGCCCCTCTCCCCCTGCCCCCCCTCTTTCAACTCCAGGGCTTCCTTGAGTCAGGCTGTGCATGGCAGAGTCCCGGGGGTCAGCATAGGTTGTGTGGTCAGAGCAGGAGGCTGGGCCTCTCCCACTGCGCCTCCTGGGAGCATCAGCTGCCGAAGTATTCCTGCTGGAACTTCTGGAAGTCTTCCTCAGTGAACACGGTGCCCTCGGCCGCCTTCTTCTTCTTCTTGACCATGGGCCGGTCACAGGCCTTGCGGCCCCGGTTCTGGTGCACAATCTGGGGGTGGGTGGGAGTCAGGACTCCTGGAGCCACACCACCTGCACAGCTGGCCAAGTGCTGGCCCCTCACCTGACCCTCACACCTGCCTCCTGTGAGGCAGGGCCTGGCCCGGTCTCCCCACCTCCCCATCTCCCCTGATCTGTTCTCTGCCCTTTGTGGGGAGATCCCTCACAACACAGGGATGTGGGAACATGGGAGTGGCCCAACATCCACCCTGTGTTCAGGGCTGAGACCCTCGTGGATCCCAGGAACACTCTCAGCTCTCATCCCCCAGGTTCCCCCTCACAGCCCCCCACCAAACCTGCTGGGTGATGGACTCAGCCACAGGGCTTCTTGCACTGGTCATATACTTTAGGTTCGCTCCAAGGTAGCCTCGGCACTCTCGCTTCTGGAACTCAGCTGTGGATGGGAGGCAGGGTGGCATCATTTCAGAAACTCCCTAGAAGGCTTCTGGGTCCCTCCTGACATCTCCCCATTCCGCCTCCACCCCCCATGGCCCTGTCAAAGGCCCTGTTGATCCTTTCCTTGATTATTGCCAATAGCCGGGGCTCTCTTCCGTCAAACCCACTCCCCACACAGACACTGCTGGAAACCCCTCGGCTCCCAGTTCTCAAGTGATTTATTCAACAAATATGTCCCGAGCACTTATGCGTGTCAGGCACTGTTCTGGGTGCAGAACATACAACAGAAAATAGGCAAAAAAACTTCCTGCAGTTTACACGCCAACAGGAAGAGAAGTGATAAACAAGGAAAACAGTATTTTGGTGGCTGACATTAAAGAGAAAAACAGAATAGTAAACAGAAACGAGGAATGCCAGGGGTGCAGTGTTGTAATCCTAAATCTGAGGGTCTGACGTTTGAGCGAAGACTCAGGGAGATGGTGGAAATTTAGGGGAAAAACATTCTAGGTGGTAGGGGAACAGCCAGCACAAAGGCGCTCAAGCAGAGGTGTGACAGGGTGGTGGGACAAATCCTATGCTCCTGCTTTACACTGATATCACTGTCGCCCAAACGAGTCTCCTTTTCCTGCCTCCCCACTCTTGTGCTCAGGCTGTTTCCTCCTTGGAATTCCCAGTTCTTTTAACAAATCCCTGAACACCTTTAATGCACCCGGCTCTGGGAATTCAAAGGAGCTCACCAAGTCCTGCCACATATCCTTCTACCATCCTGCCACACCTGTCTCTAAGTCTATGTCTCCTTAAGTGACACCACGTCCCCAAAGATGCTCTTTAGAAACTGAGCTCCATTCTCAGTGCCTCCCTCTTCCTCCACCAAAGCCCATCAGCACTCCCTCCTCACCACACCTTCTACCTGCACAATTCTCTTATCTCTGCACCCTCATCACTGCCCAGGCCACAGTGCCTGCCATTTTCATGGAGGTCAGAGCAGGCCTCAGGAGACACACTGTCTCGTTTCCACTTGTACCATCTGTACCGACCTCAGGGTTGCTGTGATGAATTAAATGAACGTTTGCACAGGGTTTAGAAGAGTGAAGGGCACACATAGTATTAACTGTTAAATAATCCGTCTCTGACTCTTGTTCACTACATGTCACCTTTACCAGGCTTCTTTCTTTCAAATTTTCAAAGGTAACACACTTCTTTCCGACTCTGCATATTCAATTCGCTCGAGAGTACGCTTCCCTTTGGTTCACTCTATACTTTTTTCAGATCTGGGCTTAAATGCCGCTTCCTCGGAGAAGTCTGACATGGCCTTTTATTCTAAGTTCCTCTCTGAGTAGTCTTCTTCAAAGCCCTCATCGCAGTTGATTTTGAAACTCTTGGATGCCTCTCTCCCCAGCAGGGCTGCAGATCATGAGAGGTGGGACGATGTGTTCGTTCACTCCGTATTCCCAGGACCCCGCTCCGCGACTGCCGCACAGCAGGTATTCTAGAAATGCCTAACGAACGTTTCAAGCTCTGCCTCAAGAGCCCTCTCTTCTAGGGCGCAGACCCCGACCCCCGGGGCAGCACGTCCAGCCCCTTCCCGAGCTTACCCAGAGCCGACTTGGGCACTTTTCCCTTGGCCGAGTTCCGCAGTTTCCCGGCCTGGGTAGCCTTTGCCTTCGCTTTCTGCGCCCGCTTCACCGGAGCCCCGCTCGGCTTGGCCTGGCCTGGCGCGGCCCCGTGGCCTGTAGGGGAAGAGAGAGAGGAACAGACCCAGGATGGAGGGCGCGCAGGGTTCCCATCCTGCGGGGGCTAAAGCCGGCTTGGATCGTTCCGCACCCTCCATGCGCCTGCCCCCAGTCCCTGACGCACACCCGCCCGCGCTAGAGGTCCTCAGGCCGGCCCTCCTCACCCTCGGGGGCCCCCAGCAGCTCCAAGCCCCGCCGCAACAGGGCTGCCGACATGGCGGCGCTCAGCTCCGCCCACACACCCCACGCTACTTCCGTCTTGGTCGCTCTTGTCGTCGCGGAAACCCGACCGGGAACAGAAGGTTCCGAGTCGGCGGGTGCCAGAGCCCGTCTTCCTTAGGACGCATGCGTAACTAGTTGCAGGTTTACTACTGCGAAGGCAGAGGGGCGGGAGCCGGAGGCGGGGCCAAAGAGCAGAAAGACGCGTTTGTTGTCCAATCCTAGCCCAAATGCCACTTTGCGCGCCAGGCCACGCCTTCTCTCAGAAACAATCCGCAACTAGCCCAGCCTGGTTGGCGGGTCTGGCGGCTCCGTAGTGGGCGAGACCGAGGGCGGGGCGGAATGTTAGTATTCTCAATTTTTAAGAAAAAGGAAAATGTTGAGCTGGATATTTTTCATATACTTGAACCAAAGCAACATCTCACACAAATCAAGTGCGGCATGAGAATCCAGTTGTCTTCCATTAAGTCAGACATTAAAGACAAGCCAATCCCAGCCCAACTGCCACTTTGCGTGCCAGGCCACGCCAAGCTCACCCGGGGCGCCGGTGAAGCGGGCCCAGAGAGCGAAGACGTTAAAGACATTTGCAAAAATGCAAAACGATATCAGTGTTTTCCCATTGTTTTGTTTTGTGTTGGAAGCAACAACTATTTTCATTTAAAACATTTATGTTAACATGCAATGAGGTTATTTTAAATGAATTAATAAATATTTAAAATTTTTCTCCGTTTTAGTTTCTAATATATAAACAGCAGTAGGTATTTACATACACAAAAACTCTTTCGGATCCTGAATTTTTTAAAGTGTAAAGAGGTTCTTAGACCAAAAAGTATGAGAACTACAGGCCTAGAAATTCTAGCAGTGGAAAAGAACCCTGTCTTCACTGTTCCATCTGCGATTCCTAGTCCAGTACTACCTGTCATGCAGAAGGAGGAATAGATGAAATATCATGCAATGATGAATGGTGAGAGGGGGAACCACTGAATTTACTGTGTAAACATGTTCTGAGGGCCTTTTGTATACAGGACAATATAGAGTGCCTTACTCTTTCTTCCCAAGTGAACCTCACCATTTAAACTCCATCAGCTAGGCGAGGAGAGAGAGAAATACCTAACAAAACTATGTCAAGGTGCCATTCCCAGTATTTTATAATTGTTAACTCATCTTCGCCCCACCCCCATGACTTTGAGGTTTCCTCCATTTTACAGATGAGAAAACGAAGGCACAGAGAGGCCAAGGAACCTAGGTCACACAGGCGGTATCAAAGCTGGGAATCAAGTCAGAGAGCCTGGCCTGAGCCTTTGTGCCGGCCACTCAGGAGCGTAGTCCTGTGTCACTGGTTGAGGCCTGCCAGCCTGGGAGTCAAGAGACCTCCGGAGAAGAGGAACTATGTGAAGGAGGAGAGTCTTGGGCAGGAGGACACCTTGGTGAGGTCATGTCCCCTAGGACAGGAGTGGCCCCAGAGGAGCCTTGAGGGCAGGATGGTCTAATTGGTGTCAAACTCCATGAGTTTGCCTAAGGGCAGGAGTGGGGGTAGGGGAAGGCTTTGAGCCCAGTGACTTAGACTTGCTCTTTTTTTTCCTGCTTCTAAAATAGACAGATCCCCCCTGCCTCCTTATGTTTATTGCCTGTTTCCCCACCACACCCCACCATAAGCTCTACAAGGGCAGAGAGTTTGTTCATCGTTATATCTCTAGCGCCTGGAATAGTACCTGGCATATAGTAAGCGGTTCATAAATGCACAAATTAGATAGATGAAGGTTGAGTCTGAGTCACCTGTGGACAGCAGTAGAGATGTCCAGGTGGTCATGGGATGTGAGTCGGCCCCTCAGGAGGGCGAAGATCTGCCGTCCTCTCTTCTTCCACACGGCCCCTGAGGTGAAGGGATTCTTTGTATTCCAATGTTCCAGCGAACGGGGCTCCTGGGGCCGGAGGATTCCTCTGGTGTCCCCAGCTCAGCCCGGTGCTCAGCCGGACAGCAGGCGGCGGCACTCAGCCAGACTCGCGGGGCCAGGCAGCCTCTTCGGCCACTAGGTGGCGCCGCAGGACAGCTTTCTCGCGCCTCGAGACTCCGTGATCCCGTCTGCCGCCGTCCCGGTTGCGGTGCCCAGATAGGAGCGCGGGTTTGGGACAGCACAGGCCTCAGCTGGCTCTTTGCAGCCAGACTTACGTGGCCTCAGCTTCCTGCTGTCGCTGCTCCGCGGCCTTCCAAGGCCGGACTACACATCGCGCTGGGCCTGGCCTGAAGGAGTGGGTGGGGAAGCCGAGGCAGAGCCGCCAGGCTGGAGCCAGTCAATTAAACCTGCAAAGCGCCTAGAACAGGGATGGCGCCGGTCAGTGCCCAGCCACGGTGTGCAGCCCACACTATAGACATGTTCACTCCCCCTCTGGGCAAGAACGACGTGCCAGGCCTGTCCTGGATCCCGGATGGGACGGACTCAGGGAAGGCAACTCCTCCGACTCTGTCCCCCTCCCTGGCAGAGGGTGCGACATGGGTCTCACAGGCCGGCTCCTGTCCTGCCTGCATTAAGTTGACGGAGCTGCTTTGCTGCTTCGAGCCTGTTTGCTCATCCGTAAGTGGAAACACTGGGTCCCTGCCCGCCCCGGGCCCTTCCCTGGGTGTCTGTCCCTCAGTGCCTGCTTGGCTGGGGCCCTCAGCCACATAGAAGCAACGTCAGGGTAAGGTTGCCGCCTTCCTAGCTGCTGTTGCCAATAGGCCCTGGCCTCCCCGAAACCAGCTGAAACTCACCAACCCTCGGGGGGACCCCACGGCTTAAAGGGAGGCGGGTCTTCTTCCAGGACACACAGCAGTTCAAGAGCAGAGCCAGCGCGAGAACCTAGGTCTCTGAGTTCTGAGCAGGAGTGTGCATGAGCATGTGCGGGAGTGTGAGAGTGAGTGTGAGTGTGAATGTGTGGCTTTTTCGAATTGTACCTTGAGGGGGTTCCTGGGATCTTGTAATTTGCATTCGCTTTTCTTCCGTCTTTCTCCTGTCACTGTGTGTCTTTTATCTCATCTTTATCTCTGACTCTTGTCTCTCATGTCTCTGTCCTCTCCTCTCTCTGTCTCTGAGTCCTCTCTCTTTCCATCTCTAACTCAGTCACCGCACTCCCCAAAGCTCCCGGCCTCTCTCCACCTTCAAATTGAAACCCGAATGGAATTTCCAGTTGCCTTTTCCGACAGGTGATTTCGTTTCCACGTGCCCGCGCCCTCTCCCTTCTCTCTGCCGCCTCGCCCTGCATTATCGCTGAGACCTGTCTCCCTCTCCCCCTCCAACTCCTGCCATCAGTGGCTTTGAAGTGTGTTTACAAGAGAGCGCAAGAGAAAATCTATTTCTGCCCTGTCTGGTTCGAAATTGTCGGCGGAGTGGGCTCCTTTTGGCCTCTGGTATCATCAACTCCGTCCCTCTCACGGCCTCTCTGGCTCTGGCCCAGTCTCTGGCTTTCTTTTCAAAAATGTGATGCTTGCGTCTGATGTCTTGTTTCTTCTGACCACGCTGTCACCAGGCAATCACTCCTCCTCGGTGTCTAGGATCAACGTTCCCCTCGGGGTGGGAGAGGGGACTGTAGGGCGGTATGGGAGATGTTGGGAGATAGGCAGATCTGTGGGGTGCCCTAGGGCTGATACAGATGCTCTGGGTTGACGGACTGGGCACACGCAGCTGTGTGTCCCAAAGCAAGCTGCCTTCCTTCTCTGGGCCTGTTTGTTCCTCTAGGAATTGGGCTTTGAGAAGTATTGTCCAGCCCTCTTCTGAGGCCTAAGGGTGCTGGGGGGAACCTGGGTCCTGAGGTCTGGAGGGAGCATGGGTTCTGGAGCCAGACTGTGCAGGTTTAAATCTTGGCTTTTCCATTCTCTAACCGTGTGACCTTGGATAAGTCACATAATCTTTTGGTGCCTTGGTTTCTTCAACTGTGAGTTGAATGTACTAATAGTCCCTACCTCATAGGGTTGCTGTGAGGATTGGGTGCCAAGCATGTGGAGTAGCACTGGCCATAGAGTAAGCATTATATGTTTGTAAATAAAGGACTGCCACATGGGTTAGTGGTGTGCACATGTCTGTGCGCATGATCTGCACGTGACACAGCTGCAGGATGCCATGTTCTTGTGATCAGCACATGGGATGGTTTGAGGTCACAGTGAGCAATGCTCGAGAGCCTGGCATCAGCAGGTTTGTGTTCAAATGCAGCCTTGCCACTTCCCAGCTATGTGAGCTGCAGGTTACATCACCCCTCTGAGCTCCGTGGGGGTTGAGTGGGGGCTGGCCGTGCCTCCCTCACAGGTCTGTTGGAAGGCTCAGTGAGGGGAGGGGTCGATGGAATGTGCTTAGCAACTGGGCCTGACACTTCATCACCTGTTCACTGAACAAATACCTGCTGAGTGAGTCCAGGAGCCAGGCCATGTGCGGGGAGGTGATCAGGTATGAACTTGGGGCTCAATGTGGGCCTGGTGGTGCTCACACGTCCATGTTACACTCTCAGCAAGTGTGGGCCTTTGCTGCCTTTCAAGGGGCTGTGTATGTGAACCTGGGGTTTCAGGGTTCGGGTGGCACCCAGGGACCGTGGCCTTATCCCGGCAGTCCAAACAGAGCTAGAGTGGCTTCTTTTCAATGATTTAATAATACGAAGATAAAATTGTTGGAGTGACTGATTTTAAGAACTTAATAAAGACACGGGAAGAAGCTGCTGGAAATTCCCTGTAGAGATCTGGGGTCAGACAGTGACTATAGGTAGGAGTCACAGGTGGGATCTTTTTAATGGCTTGACCCCAACCAGCCAAAGACATAGCTCTGCCACTAGGTCGCTGTGTGACCTTGATGCGTCCCTTTTCTTCTGGGCTTCAGTTCCCTCTGGGGTAAGAGGGAATTTACCCTGCCAGACCCCCACTGAGGCGTGAGAGGTTACAGGGAGAGGAAAGGGTGAGCTTGGAAGACTCAGGGAGGTTGGGGGGCTCCCAGCAAGCCAACACCCCTCCCCTCAGGCAACTCATGCCTCATCAGCAGGGATGGGGTCATTTGGGGGTTCCTTAGGCAGAGTGCATGGAACCCAGACTCTGGGGACTTGGCCCCACTGTGAGACCTTGAATAAGTCCCTTTTCTGCTTAGGGTCTCAGGGTCCCCAACTCGGCAGTGGGGACAGACACTAGAAAGTGTCAAGTGGGGAGTGAGAGTGGGGTGCTGGCTTCCAAGGGGATGGGGAGGGTTCTGTCCCTTGCCGCCTCAGCTTTTTAATTCTAATTACATCTCCATTAAGATGCAAATTTCCAACAAACACCCAGAATGTAGGCCCTGTTGTTATGGCAACTGGTGTCTGGGAGTGGGGAGAGGGGAGCCATCTTCATTTCCCGATCCTTCCTGACCCATTTGGAGAGGATCAGGACCCTCCTATTATCTCAGAACTCTGAGTATCCCACCCACAGCTTGGGGCTCTCCTGCCCTGAGGCTAGGTCTTCAGGGGAAGGGAGCCAGGTAACTTTGCAAAACTCATTGCCCCTTCTTGGCCTCAGTTTCCTCATCTGTGGATTGGGGATAACATTATAGGTCTCTCTCATAGGGTTATTCTGGGGATTCAGTGAATGAATGTATAGGACATCAGGGAAGGGGGTCTGCCCTCCAAATGCAGTTGCAGGGAGATTGATGGAGCCACAGCCAAGACCCTTCCCCTCGTAGTCAAGGTGTCTTATGCCCTGGTGTTCTAGCCTCTGCCCCATCCCTGGAGGAGCCAAAAGATGGTGTGGGTGTGAACGTCTAGTCCTGTGTAGGCTCAAATCTTCAGGCCAAGTCTTCTCTCACACTAATCCTATAGGTATTTGACTTTATGCTGTTCTTTCCTTGCAAGGAGGATATAGATGTCTAAAAAATGGGTGTGTGTGTATCTTTCTGCCCCCAGTGGACCTGAAAAGGGAGGATAAAGAGAAGGAACTTTAGGATGGGAAAAGAGAACTGGCAAAAAAAGCTAGCAAGATTGAATATATGGAGGACGAAGTTGTTTCCCTTTTTGCCTCTGCTGCTAGGAAGCTCAGATTGAATAGTATTAGCATTGTATTACAGCCATACATGTAATTTATTACATTATCATATTGCATTACTATATTATTCAACTGTAATAAATATTCATTTCAACTTTCTAGTACACCTAGCTCACTTCTATTCCATAAATGATTTCTGATCTTTTATTTCACTTTTTCAGAAATCCTCTTTAGAAATAGCTGAGAGTATAAATTATAAATTAACAATTATAACAGAAAGAATGAGCATGGACTGTTCTATGCAAACCTTTCAGCCCCTAAACTTTTGGGTGAGTGTAACCTTATGCTAAGTGCTGAGAGAGGAAGGGCAGGGTGGGGAGTGATGGCAATTTGTTTGATGATTGATTTTGAGTTCAAGGCTAAGCTGGTAAGAATGCATCCCAGCGAGAACAAAGGTGGGGCTGAAAGAGATGGTCTTAGAGAGGACTGTTATTGACAAATGGGGGCTCAGTTCCCTGAAGAGGATGCATTAACTCCCTTACCAATTAGGAGAGCACAGAGCTTGGTGTTTACACTTCTCACACACCTCTACTGCAGCTTCCTTTGCAATCAGTGGGGACAGGAACTGAATTCTGGATGATGGAATGTTGGTGGAGGGGGTGACACCGCTCTGGGCCTGGCCTGGCTCTTGAAAGTGTCCTTTGCAATCTCCAGCTCATTTTCTTTGCTATCATGACCTTGGTACAATGTGTTATGGATGGTAGGGGACTTGCTCAGTTGGACTGTGACACAAATAAGCCATAAACTATTGTGTCAAAGCTCTGAGATTTAGAGATCTCTTTGTTGCTGCAGTATAGCCTAGCATATCTTGACTAATACACCTCCCAGTCCCCCTCCTGATAGTTCCCCAAGAGACCCCACACAGTCAGGCTGGGGCTCTGGGATGACCTGTGTCATGTGGGGGCATGCGCAGAAGTGGAAGGAGGAGACGCAGGCTTTGTCATGGCTTCAGTGTCTGCTGGGTTGTGAGAACCTCAGTCCCCTGAAGGCTTTGAGAATGCAGAGGACCAAGAAGCCTGGGCTGCCCTGGCCAGGAGCCGGGGCTTGAGGCCTGTGGGTGTGCTGAGACTTTGGCCAGGCCCTGGGGGCTTCCTCAACACAGAGGAAGGAAACTGAGGGGACCGAGGTGGCTTAGAGGGGACACTCAGAGAGGAACGAGGGTCAGAGGCAGGCGCTTTCATCTCATCTCGCCCTTGCATGTCCTTGCTAGCAGGAGAACCACCCCCTCCGGGCCTCCTTTGCCAACCTGTGACAGGAGAAGGTGTGAAACATCTGAATCTCTTCATTCCACACAGGTGGAGCTGAGGGTGCAGGGACACTTCTCTGGACCCCAGAGCCTCTGACTGGGTACATCCTGAGAGGATGCATCTGGGCGAGGAGCCCAGGTCAAGTCAGGATGTGGCCAGAAGGGCATTGCAGAATCTCCAAGTAGAAAGCAGAGTTAGAAACTGCACCAACAGCTCCACCAAGGACCCCCAGGAGGGGCCAGTTCGGGTCATCCCACCCCAGCTGGTGCGACCCAGCCCAGACTCCTCAGTGTCTGCTCGGCACCTGCCCTGTGCTGGGCTTTGCGAAAAGACACAGAGAAGAATTGTTCTGTCCCCACCACCGTGGAGGAGTCTGGTGGAGGAGACAGCCGACAGTGCCCCTTGACTTGATGTGACAGGACTGGCAGTCCAGAGGACGAGAGTAGGGGAGGGGGAGGGCATCCGTCCGAGGCCTTGTGACCCTGAGGGCAGGGCTAACGACATATTTGTGGAGCCCAGCTGCAAAATAAAAATGCGGGGTCCCTCGTTCAAAAATTAAGATGGTGAGAGCAGAGCGTGAAGCCAAGTATGAGGCTCTCCTGAGCGTGGGGCAGGGGCTCAGAGGGCAAGCCCCGTGTGACCCTACATGTCGCCCCCCAGCAAGCTGCCTGAGGGCATGAGGATCCTGGGAGGGTTCACAGATGGGGCATTTTCTAAGACATCTCTACCTCTGCCCAGCTAACACAGCGGCTTCTGGCACAGAACGGAGCCAGATGGCTTGGTGCAGGTCTGGCTGGGACCAGGGGCCAGAGACTCTGACTGTGCCTCCGTTTCCTCCTCTGCAAAACGAGAAGAAGAATAACACCTACCTGCGAGGGTTGTTATGAGGATTCAGCGAGCTAAATGGGGTGAGGCCTGAGCCAGGGGCTGGGGCAGAAATCCCTCCATAGGTGGTAGTTCTTCAGATCCCGTAGCCCCGCCCCCCGCCCCTCCCCGCTGTTTTTCCCCATAGCACTTACCGCTCGCTGATTACCATACGGTACTTATTCCTGTTTATTGCGTGTCTTCTCAATCACAGTGTAAGGATCACAGGATCTCCGTATATCTTGTTCTCACCTGTAGCTGCAGAGCCTAGAATGGTGCCTGGCACACAGTAGGTGCGTGACAGATGTTTCTTGAAAGGGTGAATAGGTGTCTAGTAAAAATATTCGTTAGGTAAGAAGTATATATCTACCACCTACTGTATGCCAGGGACTGTTTGGAGAGGCAGTACGGGCCAGGCGTGAAGCAGGAAGGCGGGGCGGAGCAGGATGGTAGAGCAGACGAGAGATGGTAGAGCCTGGAGGGGCTGGTGCGGTGCAGATGGCGTCCACAGACTCACAGACAGGAAGATGGACGGCCGAGGCTTGTCTGGGCGGAGGGAGTGTTCGTTAGTCTTGTGGGTCTAATCTGTCATGGGGAGCCCACTCCTTAGCGAGCAGCCGGTTCCCTGGAAGGATGGCCTTCGGACTGGGGAAATTCTCCCTGAAGCTGGGGTATCGTCAGCGCCTGCTGCCCGTGGTGTCTGTCAGCCCCTGTGCCCGAGGTCACATCCTGGAACTGATTGCCCGGAGAGGTCTGAGGACAGTGCACCTTGGCAGCCTCTCTCCAGGAGGGCGTCCTTGGTGGCTGCCCACCGCTAGGGCCCTGGCATGGTGGACACTGGCAGGAGATGGCCCCAGGGGGTCCTGGCAGCTCTACTCAACTTCCTCCTGAGACATGGGTGTAAGACATGAGTCCACTGGCTCCTGGCTGAGCCATCCAAGGCTGCATGGCTTCTGCACAAGCTCAGACCTCTCTCTGGACCCCCAGACTCACATCCCCAAAGTCCCCGGGCTTGTCCTCCTGCCCGTGCATGTCCCACAGACCTCTCTGCCTCAACTCGTCCCAAATGGAGCTTGCTCTCTTCCCCTAAACCCGCTCTTCCTCTCCCCACCCAGACACTGGGGTGCTATTCTCCCCTTCTCCTTCACCTCTCATCAGAGGAATCACCTGTCCTGTCTAGTCAGCCTTCTAAATCACCCTCAGAGTCTCCTCTTCTCTCCACCCCCAGAACCACGCTCCCTGTCCAGGTCACCAGCCCTCCCCCAGAGGCCACCCCTTGGCTCCCAGGCTTGCTCCCTTCAGATGCCTCCTGGGCAGGAGTGTCTGGGTGGCCCAGTGGGGGAGCGGGCAGTGGTGGGCAACTTTTGCCTGCCCAGCTGGTGGCCCACATGGCCCTTGGGGCCTCTGCTTCCTCCTCTGCCTGCCTCTGGGTTGGCGGCCTCCTCCTCCCTCCATGCAAACCATTTGTGCCTGGGGCCCTGTGGCTTAGCATGTCACAGGCAGGCTCGCGAGACCCATTGGTCCTGGAGTGGAGGCTAGGCTGTGTCCCTATCAGAGGTCTGGTCCCATAATCATATCCCCTTCTGCCTCTGCCCTCCCCTCCTCTCTGACAGATGTTGTCCTCCTGTGTCCCCTCAGGCCTTGGTGCTGGCTCCATCCCCTTCTCTGGTACTCCTCAGGGGGAGAGAGCAGAACAGGTGGCTAAGGACAAGACTCTCTTTTTTTTTTTAAACATTATCCCAGAAAACTGACTAAATGGCTTTATTTGGTATCTTCAAGAAGCTTCTTCTTCTGTAGGAGATGTCAGTGTTGGCTTTGAATCTTGGCTCCACCATCTCTGGGCTGTGTGACCTTGGGCAAATTACTTAAACTCTCCATGCTGTAGTTTCCTCATGATAAATTGTACTTAATGATAAAATCAAACCTCTAGGTCGTTGTGAGGATTGAATGATCACATATTTTACGAACGTAGCTGTCATGTTTTTTGGTACCCATCCATTTACAGAGTGCTTTCCTTGTTAACATTTTGTCCTCACACTTTCTCTATGATGTAAGTTCCACTTGACAAATGTGGAAATTGAGGTCCCCACCTACTCTATGCAGTGGAGAGGCTGGGACATCGGGGTCAGACCTGGGCGTGAGTTTATGCTCGGTCATTTCCTGTATGTCTTTGGGGGATACCCTCCCCTTTCTGAGCCTGTTTCCTGATCTTTAGAATCAGGATTATGTGCCTTACTTCGCAGGATTCTGAGAACCTGCCAGTTCCTAGCTGCGTGGCCCTTAGCCAGGTTACCTACCTCTCAGTGCTTTAGTCTCCTCATCTGTGAAATGGGGGTGATGATACCAGCACCTACCTCATCGTGCTGTAGTGAGGTGAAGTGAGTTTATACGTGTAAGAGCTCAGAACAAGGGCTGGCACATAATGAAGACTGTATAAGTGTTTGCTGTTATTGTTAATATTATTATTTGGTGATGAAATTTGCACACGTGTGTACAAAATTTCCCAAATACTTCCAGGAGGTTCATCCTTGGAGTGTCAGCATCCTTGGATTAGACGTCCCCTGGGATTTGGGGTGTGTATGTGTTAGAGACCTCTGTGGAGGTGGAGCTTGTGCGCAGGGCCTTCAAGCCAGAAAGAGCGCTCATGAGTCCTGGTTGTTCCTGGTTGCTCATGGCCTTGGGCAGGTCGCTCCCTCTCTTTGAAGCCTCGGTTTCTTTTGCAAAATGCAAATGGTAATACTATGAGTTTGAAGTGAAGTTGGATGAAGCGCCTGACAAGAGAAGACCCTCAAGAAATGATCACAGTGATTGTGATGCCCCAGCATCCACACTCAATTCCCTGACTGTGTGTGTGTGCCAGGGTTTTAAAATGCCAGGTGGGGGCTTTCCCCTCTGCCCCTTGCTTCTTCTCCCAGCTGCCTCCCCACCCTCTGCTCAGCACCCTGGTTGTCCCAAAGCCCTAGTCTGATGGAGGGATTCCCTGCAGGCAAAGTAGGGGCACACACAGTCCCAGAGGACAAGGGGACCCTGGCCTCTCCTCCTCCCTTCCCTGAAACAGGCAAGGAAATCCTTCCCCCTCTTGGGAACTATTGAGCGGTTCCTCAGACTCCAGCTCCATGCTCCTTGGAGACTCGAATGAATTAAAGGTGTAATTAATTTCAGAATCATTCATTATTTGAAGGCTGGGATCCTCTAGCAGGTAGGTAGTGGAGAAGGGGGCGTGGAGTCATCTTTCTGTCAGGGGCCCAAAGATTCCCTCCTGATGGGTGTGTGTGGCCAAGACACGGCCCAGGGTCCTGGGAGAGAGAGCCAGGCCCCTCTCCACCTACTCCCACTCAGAAGGATGTCCTCACAGTCTTGAGCAGCCTCAGGATGCCCACTATCTCCCGGGACAATCTTGCACAAGGTCCTTTCTCCCTCAGCCTTAGTTTTCTCATCTGCAAAATGAGACAAAGTTGCTTTAGGCAGTACCTTCCTATCTAAGAACTTGTAGACTTCTGCCTCTGAACACCTCCAAGACCCTCCTTGCTTGGGGTGTCAATGGGCACCCCTCCCCTCATCCTAGTGGAGAATTGGCCATGCATTTCTTTGGCTCATAGAGAAGGAAAGGAAACTAAATGGAAGGATATGACAGGCTCTGTGCTAGCTGCTGGGGGTACTGAGATGAGTGTGGTCCTCCCTGCCCTGCAGTGTCCCATGGGGAGACAGAAGAGCTGGACCCAGAAGGAGAAATGAGCGGAAAGAAAGACACTCCAGGTGGGGGGACAGCATGTGAAAAGGCTCGGAGGCACGAGGCAGTGTAGGGATGGGGCAGATGTAACCGGGGCGCTGAGAAGCACGTGTGTGCCCGAGAGAACGAGGCTCCTGAGCCTGGTAGGTGACGGGGAAAGGGGAGGGTTAGTGCTCTTTTACATTTCCAGAGGAAAACAAAATTTTGAAACTGTCAGAAATGTGATGAACTGTCAGGAGCACATGAAACAGCCCCGTACCCTGGGAAACGGAAGTCTCAGCTCTGTTTGTTCTGTGACTGTGTGAAAACTCACAACCTTTTCAGCAAGATGGGTAATAAAACAGGAAAACTGGAAGCGCTTTGGTTCAACCCTGCTGAGGACGTTGCCCGTTTCCGCCCTCTGGCCTGGATCGGTTTGTGCGTGTCAACACTTGCCCAGCTTTGCAGACATCTCATTCTGCCTTGGTTCCTCAATTTGTCAGCCATCTCCGCTTGTGGTGTTCCTCTTGGTCACTGTGGCTATTTGAAAATGATGTCAAAGAAGAAATCACTTTCTCCCCCAGAAAATCTCTGGCTGGGGCCACCTCCTCCACAATTTCCATCCTTTATCTCTTCCCTAGTCCTTCCCACCACCACCTCTTCCTTCAATCCGACTGAACTGCTGGGAGACGTTTGGGTGGGGATGGACACTATGCCATGGAGAGGCCACGGGGAAGTTCAGCACCACGGACAGCGACACACTGCCGGATCCACACAGGCGAAGTGGGCTGGTTGAGTGGCCTTGAAGGCTCACTCAGGAAGTCACGTGCAGGGAGCTGGGTTAGGGGGCTGATGCTGTCAGAGGAACTCTCTGTGAGTCCAGAGATGATTTACCAATGAAATTCTCTCTTTATTTTTCCCCAAGACCCTTGATCACCTTCCCCAGCTGTGCCCTCTACTCTAATTCCATTTCTTCCTTGCTCTGCAGGCCTTAGTTTGGGCTCTCTCTCCACACTTCACTCTCCCTTCTCCAGCCCTTGGCTTGCCTACCCCTGGGCACTCAGCTCCATCACCCCAGGCTCTCACTCTCCTCTCCTGGGGGAGTTTCTGGTCTGGCAATCACAGAAGACTCTTGTGTTACTCATCTGGTTTCATGCTGTGTGACCTTGGACAAGCATTACCCCCTCCCACCCAACCTCCTAGCATCAGAAAAGGGGCAGTTTGGACCATGTTATTTCTGAGCTTGGAGCCAAACCCCAGGGTCAGCTCTTGACAGCCAGTACCCTGGTGGGGAGAGCTTCAGGCAAAGGCAGGATGTGTGCTGGTCACTGCAGGAAGGCACAGGCAGAGCCCTGTGGGCTTGGGAGAGGGCGAGGCAGGCTGAGCACTGAGTGTGTGCGTGTGTGTGTGCGTGTGTGCACGCGCATGCGTGTGCTGGGGAGGGGAGGCGAGGGCGGGAGGAAGAAGGCAGAGGATCTGCCGGACCAGAACAGAAGAACCCCTTAGCCTGTATATTTAGCTCATCGAGGTATATAAACAGAAACCTGGAGCCGACTCAACGCTCCCCCCTGAAGTGTGAGTCATCAGTGCTGCTGCAGCTAAAGTTAGGCTCCAATCACAGGCTCCCTCTCCCCTCTCTCTTCCCTTCTTTATTCTGTCCCTTTACTGCCTCCTTATCTCCTATCTCCTTATCTTTTTCTCCCCATCTTTGCCTTCTCCTCTCCTTTCTCCCTAAATCTCTCTCCTCTTGGATGCTCTAAACTCTTTCCCTCCCCAATCTGCCAATTTCCTCTGTTTCTCTCTCCTCAATTTTCTCCATCTTCCTTCTCTTCTCACTCTTCCTTTTCCCTCTTTCTCTTTAACACTTTAATATGTCTTCCCCTCTTCCCGAGTGCATTTGAAGAAGGGTATATGTGTGCTTGTTTTTGCGTTTGTGTGAGCTTAATAAAAATGTGCTGTGTGTACTTAAGAGGGAGTGTGAATGTATCTGTGTGAATAGGTGAGAGGGTGTATTTAATAAAAATGCAATCTGCTTGGGTGTACATGTGAGGGTGTCTGTGGTGTTTGTGGGTCTGTGTGAATGTGTTAGTTTGCGTGTTTGTGTGTGTGCACACGTAGGAGTATGAGGATCGTGTGTCAGTGTTTCTGTGTGTGTCTTCTCCTTTTGGGGAAGGGCAGCTCTGTGCCCCAGAAGTGAATGCTCTGGGTTAAGCATTGGAGAACCCTACCTCAGTTTCCTGTGGAGGTTTGGGGTGCAGAAGGATCTCCAGGTCCTTATGGACTAGGAGCAGGGTGTCTACAGGATCTAGGCTATGTAGAGAGTGAACCCAGGCTTGGCTTTTGGGCTCTGATACTTTCTGCTATGTGACCTTGGGCCAGTCTCTTGGTCTTTCTGGTCCTTGCTTCCGCACCTGCCAGAGGAATATGATGATCCTGCTCACCTCACCAGGCTTGGGGGCAGGGAGCAAAGGAATCCATGGATGTGGAGGTGCAGGTGGATGGTGCTGAGTACACACGGGTCACTGGGACCAGACGCCTCTCTGTTATTTGTGTGCTTTTATGCCTCACTGGGTTGACTCATGCTTCTTCCTCAACTGTGTATTTGTAATTTATATCAATGTTCAGACAGAATTGGAGGCTGGATAACACCACTGGGAGCACTCTCCCATCTTCATCCATGGTGGCCACTGCCACCTTCGAGATGCGTCTTGAAAGCTGCTCTCTGCAGGAAGCCTCCCTGGATCTCTGCTGAGGGCATGCACCTGCCTCCCCCTCCACCCCGCCCTCCCTACGTGGGCCTCTCCAACATCCCACCACGGTCTTCGCCCTCCGTGAAGGGATTCCCAGAAGGTTTTATGAAAGGGAATGTGTGTGCCCTGGGGATGGCGTAAGAGAGTGACAGGAAAGAGATAGACGAGGGGAGGAGATAGGGGCTGAGAGGATGGTGGGGCAGCTTGAGCCCCAGGCTCTGCTCATGGAGGGCGGCCCTCAGCTGCCTGGGTGGTCTCAGATGTCAGGAGCCATGTGTATCAGGGAACTGAGGAGCCTGCTGAGAAATCAGTCTTGTTGCCCTAGGATGGGTGTGGACTGATGAACACCGACTCCTCCCAGTCCATCGTCTACACAGCAGCCAGGGTGATCTTTCAGGATTTGAGTTGGCTCATGTCCCTGAACACGTCACTTAAAATTACCCACCATCCTCACTCTCCATCCATCTCCCCTGCTTTATGTCCCTCCATAGGCTGATATCATCAGATGTACTATATAGTTCATGTATTTATCTTACGTATTTTTCTGACTCTCCCACTGCAGTATAAGCTCCTTGAGGTCGAAGACTTCATTTTGTCCACTGGTTACCCCCAGGGCCTAGAACCGTGCCAGGCACACAGCCAAGGCTCAGAGAGGAGCTGCCCCACCACACCTTCCCGTGTGATAACCATTCATTCATCTATTCATTCATTCAGCAAATCTCCAGCACCTACTTTATGCCCAGGTCTGCCCTCCTTTGTAGGTCTCCCAGTCTGGTGGGGGTAGGGTAGCGAGACAGGCCATCAAGCCAGGGTGGGAGTGTAGGTGGAGGACCGCTGACTCGGGCTGGTGTGATCCTGGAGAAGGAGACGTCCGACTGGGCTCAAGAATGCGAAGGCATTCTTGATGGTGACATTTGATTACAGCCTTTTCTACCTCACCTAAGACCATGGCCAAACAGAGGGCAGGGCTGGGGATTAGTCTCCAGACCCAGAGTCAGCATTGCCATGGAGCTGGCCTCAGGGCTGGGGATCTGGGCTCCATGATCTTTCCTGGGGATGTGGGGGGGGGGTGGGGGTTCCAGTTTTAACAAAGATCGAAACCTTCAAAGAAAAGACTGCAGCCCTGACGGTGGAATTTCAGGAGCTCTGGGGGACAGTGGAGCTATACCCACCTGCTTCCTAAAATGCCCATCCTGAGCTACCTTGGGTCAGAAGGTTGCAGGACAGGGGTCAAAGCCAGCGTGGGCCAGCCTCTAGCCCAGGATGACTCTGCTCCCACCCAAATAGCCCCCAGTCATCTCTCCTTGATAGTGACATTGAAGGTAGCTTCCTGGAGGCCTGACTGCCAGGCACCAGGGGTGCCAGCCTTTGTCCATCAGAGGATAAAAGGAAGAGGTGCCTGCTTTATTGTTCTTTCCCCGAGCAGCAGGAGCGGCAGAGAGAAAAGGAGTGAGAGCCGGAGCACGTATGTGTGAGAGACTTACACACACGGCATAAAGGGAAGGGAGAGCATAAAGACAGGGAGCCAGACCCACAGAGTTAGGGAGACAGGTAGATGCAGAGAGAGAGAGACAGAGCGGGATGGAGGAAGAAAGCTGGAGTAAGGGAAAAACAGAGAAACAGCCTAGGAAGAATGGGAGACAGGCAAGAGGAACAGGAAAAAGGAAAAAGACCCCCACAGAACAGAGAGACTGAGGCAGAGAGAAGAAAGCAGAGGGCCGGGGATGCCCTCAACAGTGTTGATTTCTTGTCATTCCTGCCTTCATTCTCCCCTCCAGCTCCATCACCTCTGAACTTGTCTCTCCCTTCACCTGTCTCTGCCCATGTCCTCCTTTATCTCGTATGTCCCATCTCTTTGACTGGCCATCTCTCCCTCACTGCTGTCTCTCACCGCCATCACTGCTCCCACCTATCCCGGACTGTGGCGCTTCTGGAGCTAGGCTGGGACGAGGCTCTGCTGGGGGGAGATATCAGGTACCACCATCCACCCCGGGAAGGTCCAGAAACCAGGGCCCTCCTCCTTGCTCCCCTCCTCAAGTTTCCAAGCCCTGTCCCTCTGTCTTTGATCTGTTCCCATCTAGTCCCCTTCAGCCAGCAATAGAGCCTCAAGCTAGTTCAGGCCCCCAGGCAATGTCTTGCCCTCTGCAGCAGGCTCTCGTGCTGCACCCAGGTAAAGCCTCTACAACGAACCTGACCTTGCCACTCCCACTTACGTCTCCCCGAGCCTGGAATTCAAAGCTGTGGCCCAGCCACATGGGATTTCCTGTTGTCCCCACAAAAAGCCATACTCCTTCTCTCTCCCCACCTCTGTTACCTCTGCCTGGAATGAAACTTCCTCCAGGGTGGTCACTGGCCCATTGCCCACTGCCCCCAAGCCTTTACTCAGTCACCTTGTGTGTGAAGCCTTTCTCGTCTATCCCCTGCCAGGAATGACAGCTTCCTCTCAGAGTCCCCATTTCTCTTCTGCTGTGTTGTCTAGACACGGCTTGATTGAGTTTTGTTTGTCTCTCTATATCCAATACCTGGCACACAGTAGGTGGTCAATGTGTGTCACTGTGTGTGACCTCTTAGGGTGACTGTTGTTGTGTCATATCACCTCTCGTGACCTCGGTTTCCTCGTAAGTAAAACAGGCCTGGACATGACTTCTTGGAGCACTGGCATTTAAGACATGCACTCAGCAAATATTGAGCACCTACTGCACACAAAGATGGTGTGCCAATTGTCAAATGCCAGTCAGAAGCGAGGGAGGCTTCCGTATTTCTGTCTGGGGTGGGGGTCTGGGCAGTTCCCCCTGCAATTCCCTCCTGTGACATTCACACTGGACTAAACCCACTGCTTCTCCAGCCGCCACTTGCCACTTGCAGATGGGACACCCAGCAGCCCTTTCCAGGTGTGCCCAGACTGGACTGTTCACGCCCCATCCAGGAAGCTTCTAGAGCATCAGCTGTCTCTTCCAGCTGAGAGTCAGGGGCCTCCCACCTGGCAGGATCCTGGGGGTCCTGAGATCTGTCCCTTCTTCCTCTGCCCATTTTCAGCCTCCTGTCCCGGGCAGGTGGGAGAAGGATCCTCCCTCCCCCACCCCCTTCACGCATGCACACTCACTTATTCACTCTGGCGTGGAATCCTGTTTCTGCCGCTCATTAGCTCTGTGACTCTGGGCAATTTACTTAATTTCTGAATTCTGGCTCTCCCATCTGTGAAACAAGCTTTACGATACCTCTCACCTAGGACCGTGCCAGGGTTAAGTGGGCGAATGCAGCAAAAGGGCGCCTGTCAGCAGGAGGGGTGCTCTCTGTTCCTTAGCTGGGTAAGACGCTGCATCCCCACCCCTCCCGCCCGGTGGGATTCCTGCCACCACAGACCTCTGGGGGAATGCCAGTGACCTAGGCCCCTCTGGCTCTGACCTTTGCTTCTGCAGGCCGAGTCCAGGCGGGAGAGGGACTGGCTCACCTACGCGGTGGCTGGTCTTGTCCACGTCAGCTCTGGGAGAATCTATCTCCTTTCTTGACATTCATAACCTATAAAAAACCCACTCTGAATAAGGCCTGTAAATATTGGACTTCCTGGGGCCTGGAGGGGGAGAGGCACTGCAGCCATGCAAACTCCTCCTCCCTCTCCAGGGGTTTCTCCCCAGGCGCCTCCCCTTCCCGTGACCCCACCTCCTCCATGGTGCAGTCTCTTCTCTGCTTCACGCTCCATGCTTTCTCCTCTGAGACTTCTGGTTCTTCTCCCTTTGCCAATCCAGCCACCGTTCTCCAGACTGGGCTCTGGGTCCACCTCGGCCCCTCTGAACCCATCGAGTGCCTGCCGCATCAGTCCGGGAAGCCCAGCGCCTGGCCCACCCTCGCTCTGCATCTGACTCCAGACCCCCTCCCGTTTCGCCCACGGTCAGCACTTCAGGCCCTTACGTGTGGTAATGCTCTCCGGCCCTGGCATTGGCCTGGCATCAGCCTGGTGCCTGGCAGATGAGGAAAAAAAGCTTTTGTAACGCCGAAGTTTGTTGTATGCCATTGTTTTTCTCCTATCCTTACCTCCTATCGCCTGGGGAACATGCTCTGAGAGGGTAGGGGTGGCCCATGTGAGGATATCTGGGGCAGGCCCCTCCCTCTTCCAGTAGGTGGGGCCATTGGCAGTTTGGAATTCAGAATCCTGGAAATCTTAACTCTTAGAGTTTTGAATCTTAGAATCCAAAACCCTGGTGAAGAGCACAGACCCTGGAGTCAGGCCCCGAGAATTCGCATCCCAGCTCTGCCATTTATTAGCTATGTGACCTTGAGCAAGTTACCTAACCTCTCTGTGCCAATGGCTCCTCATCTGTAAAACAGTAGTGACGATTTACAAGATTGTGGAAAGGATTAAAGTGTTCATATTTGTCAGTGGCTTAGACCAGGCCTGGCGCAGATAATCGCTCTGTAAGTATTTGAGAAAGAAGTCAGTGTGGATTGTGAGAATACTGGAATCTGTCTCTGTGATTTTAGGGATGTCATCTCATGTCCTGGGGCAGGAACCTTAACCCAGCTTCCTTCAGCCCCTTTGCTTATCACCACTGACAGATGCTTCCTACCCTTCCAGTCACTGCAATTGCTAGAAAGTTCTCCTGGGGGACTGAGGTGAGCTTGGGCTGCTGTGTCCAGCAGCTGCTGGAATAGTGAGTGACGGCCTGGTTGGGGCTTGTCCCCGGGGGAAGGGATAAGGGACCCTGGCCTAGCAGCCAGGTGGGTGCACTAGGGGACTCCAGCACAGGCTCCATCTCGCCCTCCTCCAGGCAGGCCCCTGCTCCCAGGGCATGGCGGGGCCTAATGAGCGCGTGCGGCCGCTGCAGCCTTCTGCAAATACCAGGCACAATATAAATAGCAATAATGAATAAATGAAGCTCCCGCAGCCTGTGAGGGCCTCCGGGAGGGACTGCTGCAGCCTTGCTTCTTGCTGAGACCTGGAGTTGCAATCCCATCCCCCCGTAGGTTCCAGGGTTGTCCCACATCCCCACTTCCATCGTGACCTTTTGTCTGTCTGCATCGTCTGTGTCCACAGAGCCCATTCCTTGCTGAGGGGTGGCTGTGGTGGGCAGAAGAGTGAAGGAGTGGACAACGAAGCCTTTAACTGAAGCATGAAGCATTTAGGTTGGACGTAAAGTGGGACTTCCTGCTAGTGCGGATGCTTGAAGGAGGCTGGGAAGGGGATGTGAGTCCTGCCGGAGCACGGAAAGGACTAGGATCACGGAGGGGGCAAATTTCTCCTTAAATATAAAAAAAAGAACTTTGAATGATCAGAGATGCCCACAGAGCAAAGGAGCTGCCCCAAGAAGTGGTGAGAACTGCGTCACCCCAGGTATGCAAGCAGGGGCTGGGTGACCACTGCAGCAGGCTGGAGCTGAAAGGATCTAGTCCTGAGAGGTCACCACCTGGTGACTTCTCCAGGTCCTGTTCGGCCTTTTGAACTTTATGAAAATGTTTTCAAAGGAGAATGGAGAGAACGTGAGCAATGGTTGACATCTTCTCTCTGCCCTGCTGCCAGATTGCTTTCGCTCTCCCGGGCCTGGGCTTTCCAGTGGGGCATTCAGCCGGGCAGGGCATGGCATGCCTGCCCGTGCCACCTCATTCCTACCTCTGTGCCTTTGCGTATGCCCTTTCTTCCTCTTAGTTGATGCAGTTTCTCCCCCAACTACCTCTCCTTTTGTCTCAATCCTACACAAGCTTTCAAGGCACGGCGTAAGCCTCTGGCCTTTGATAAGGTTTGTTTCCTTGAGGACTCCTTTTCTGAAGCCCACTCTGATTGGAAAGAAATCCATCCCAGCTGTGGGCGCCTTCTGGCCTGCTCAGTCCTTAGCTAGGAGACACCTCCTAGCCTTGCACTGTGGTCTGGTGACAAAAGTTTGTCTTGTCTCCCTGGACAGATTAAAAGATTAAATATTTGTTGAGCACCTACTATGTGCCAGGCATGGTGCTAATCAGTTTTTAGACTGGTTTTATTCTGAAAAATGTGGATTTTTTTTATCCTCATCTCACAGATGAGGAACCAAAGGCTCAGAGATTCTAAGGGGCTTGCCCAAGACGCTCAGGCAGGAAGTGGCAGAGCTGGGAGTGCGCCTTCCCCTGAAGCTCTGCCCATCTGCCCTGCCAAGTGGCCCCAGGGCAGGCCTCAGCATCCCTCCACTGCTACCCCCCACCCCAGTCCAGTTCCTGCCCCTTCCTGCACATTCTCCAAGGACATGAGATGAGACAGGGGTGGGGAAGCCTGAGCTGAGGTCTCTGATCTCTCAGGCTCCTGTGGCCCAGGCTGCCCAGGGAAGTGGTGAGGCTGAGGCATTTGCAGCTGGAGAAAGAGGCATCTGTTCTACTCGGGAGCCTTCTTGGAAACCTTCCTGGAGGAGGTGGTCTTTCCGTCACGTCTTAAAGGTTGAGAAGCAGGGTGGGTGAGAAGTGGAGAGGCTACCTGGGCCTTGGAGGAACCTCTGGAGTTCCAGCCTGGCTCCACCATTAAGAGATGGTGGCCTTAGATGGGCAGCCCCCTCCCCGGCGCAGTGGAGGACCGCCCCAAACCCCTTGCATTCCACAGCATCTCACTGAGAACCCACAGTGTGATATGGCCAACCAGGTACCTCGGACATGGGGGTGGTCAGTAATGGGGTCCCTCCCTTTTTACACATGTCGCAGCCCCCTTGCTGAGGGGGTAGAACCCTCCCCCAAGCAGAACCCTGAATTTTAGGGAGTTGGCCTTAAGGCCGGGGGCTCCTTGCCCTCTGGAGAGGAGTGGGGGCTCACCAGCCGCCGTCAGTCTGTCTGTCGCCTCCGCGCCTCCCCCCTCCAGCGTCCCGCGCCTGCAGCTTTCCCCGAAGACATTTGGTGTCAGTATAAGGACGGCTTTGCCTCGCACGCGGCGCGGCTCGGTCTCGCCGCCGCCGCCGCACGTCCCCGCACCGCCGCCGGGCGCTCGGGCTCCTCCGCAGCCCTCGCCGCACAGACCCCCGCGCCCTGAGCCCGCGGCCGGAGGCGCGAGCCGATCCCGGCTAGGGACGCGGGCCCGACCCCGCTCCGCCGCCCTGGGCTGCCGCCCGCGCCCGCTGCCGCGCGGGTCCTCTCCGGGCACTTGCCCGCCGCTCGGTCCCCGCAGCGCCCCCGCCCCCGGCCCCGGCTCCGGCCCCGGAGCGCCGCGCGCCCGCCAGCCGCCCGCCGCGCGCTCCAACTCCGGCTCTTTCCGCGGCTCGTTCGCGCTGCCGGCTTCTCGCCGCCCGCCGGAGCCCAGCCGACCCTCCGCCAGCCGGCCGTCTCCTCCCGCCATGGCCCGGGCCCCGGGGCCCGCTGCCCACCACCCGCAGCCCCGGGCGCCCCAGGGGCTCAGCTGATCCTGAATTGGCGGGGGCGGGGGGGCCGCTGGCGGGGCTGTGGGTCCCCCTCGATTTCTGGCTTGGCAGGGGACGCGTCACCCCCGCGTCTCTAGCCTGGACGACCCCCCGCTGCCCGGCCAAGTCCATGCCCAGGTATGTGGGGGTGGGGTGGGGAAGGGGAAGGAAGGGAGGGCTCAGCTCCGATGCCGATTTCTTGGCGCGACGGTTCTTTTTTTTTCACTGAGGGGTTTATTTATTTATTTCTGGGGACCGGTCAACCCCCCGCGCGTACCCATCAGGTCGGTTCCCCCAGCCCTCGCCTTCGGGGCAGGTGCCTTGGGAGGAAGGACGGGAAACTTTGACCGGTCCCTTCTCCAAGGCCACGAAAGTTCTCTCCGTGCCAACGCCGAAGCCGGCTGAGCCAGCGCTGCAGAAATTTATTCAACAAGTCAGGCTGCCGGCTGGGGCCCAGGCTGTCCGTCTGTCCCGCCGTCCCTCTGCTGCTGCGCTTCTGCAGCCCGCTGGACCGCGGCTGGTACCCGTGTCCAGGGGGCTGAGCTGGAGTGTCGGCTCAGGGACAGTGGCGGCAGGGGATCGAGTGGGGGAATCCCAGGCAGCGTTTAACTTTCCTGGAGGCTGGGGTGGCAGTACCCCCTCCCTGGTCAGCACCCCTGGGGGGTGCCCAAGGCCTCACTGCATGAAGCCAGGCCAGGGTCTACGCTAGGACTCCAGGGGGTAAAAGAATCCTCAGCAGGTTGGGGCTGGTTATATAATGAGTGTTTATGATGATTGGGTTTTAATTATCTGCTGGGTGGTGTGCGTAGGGGACGTGGGGGGCAAGAGGCCTTGGTGGGGGGTGGAAAGGCCCCCTCTGGGAGGTGGTCATGATACCTGAGGGAGGGGTCTCTCGGATGGGCCCAGGCTGAAGCATCAGTCATCCGCTCTGCTTGTGTCTTTCTCCTCCTTCGGAATCCTGGGGTCTCCTGAGCTGTGGATGAAATTGGTGTGTGGGGAGACCCCTGAGCTATATTGTGGCCATGGGAGTCAGGTGTATGTATGTGTGTGTGTGTGTGTGTGTGTGTGTGTGTGTGTGAGAGAGAGAGAGAGAGAGAGAGAGAGAGAGAGAGAGAGCGCGCGCCAGAGAGAGAGAGAGAGAGAGAGAGAGAGAGAAAGAAAGCCTGCTTGCGTCTCTGCCTGTGTGGTGTGATGGGGTCTGACACGCCATGTGAGGAGTGTCCTAGGGCTGGAGTGCTCAGGTTGGCCTGAGCATGGAGCCAGTCTGTCCTGTCTCTCACCACCTGGGGGATTCGCCTAGCAGATACTGGCACTGCCTAGGGATAGGATGCTGTGCGGATAGGGGTGTGGGTCCATGGGCTGGGCCCCGTGGGAAAGGGTCTGGCCGAGGAGCTTGGACTGCAGTCCTCAGGCCCTGCCCATACTGTTGGGTCACCTCTTGGATTATTGTCTCTCCACAGCCCGAAGGACTGGCTTCGGACACACTTGTCCACCCTTCAGGACAAACTTTCTGTTCAGGCTCCAGGATTTGGGCTGGGATGGGGACTGGTTGGGGAGTCCAGAGCCCTCCCTGTCCCCTTCCTCCCTCCACCATCCACACTGAGCCAGAGAGAGGGGGAGCCAGTGGGTGACAGGGCAGGGCAACAATGACTGGGGACCAGTTCTGGGGTTGCAGTTTGGGGAGGGAGAGGAAAAGGAAAGAGCACATCCTCGGGGCTGGGGGTGGGGCTGTGCTGGCCTGACACCAAGCTCATGAACCCCCATGGGGTACCACATCGCCTCACACTCCCTTTCTGGCTGCTCAGAGCTGCCCAGGCCTGCCCCTGGGCACCATGATGGCCGGCTTGGAGGTGGGGCTACAGGCCTGTCTGAAGGCCCCTCCCTATTCTTTTGACCAAGGTTCTGTGCTCCCTTCTCCCCAGTCCCTATTCCAGGGCCTCTGAGAGGGCATCTTCTAGGCCCACCAGGGGGCACCAAGCAGCAGTTACTTCGTCTCTGCTCCCTGACTCCCCTTGACCTTGGGTGGGGAGGTGGAGGTGGAGGTTGCTGGGAGCATCCCTCCTCTCCCACCCTCTGTCACTGTCTCCAGACAGCTTGCCTCTCGTGAGCCCGCAGCCAAGATGGGAACAGTTTCAGGGACCAGTGTGACTGCAGCATCTTTGTGGTCCTGGTCCCAGACTCACACCCGGAGCTCCTGGGGCCACCTCCTACTTCCCTCCCCCAGCCCCTGTCCTCCACCCTCACCCTGAGCCCCCAAGTGCCTTAGCCCTCCCAGGAGGGTCTGTTTCTGGGCACCAGTCTGTCCCTCCCCCACCCTGGAGGGGCTCCACCCCAGAAGCTTCTGAGCGCTGTCCAAGGTAATGAAACAGGCTCTTGTGGGGCTCCTCCTTTCCCTCTGTCTCCCGCTCCGCCGCCTTGTTCTCTGAGTACCCAGCCCCAGCTCAGAGTGCTGAAGAACTCCATGCCGGTCGGGCACAGGGCTCCACAGAGACCCCACAGGCTGCGGGGCCCTCCTCTCTCCTCCTTTCTTCTCCCCACTCCTCTCTCCTCCGTTCTTGTCCTCCCTCCCCGCCTCCGACCCCTTCCCTCCCTCCTGTTCTTTTCCGCAGAACGTTTCCTTCCCACACGTTCCCAGGATGTGCTCTTGCCTTGTGCCCTCAACCCTTGTGTCCCCGGGAGTCCTGGGCTGGGCTGGGGCTCAGCGACAGCCCAGGGAGCTGTGGGTGCATGGCCTGTGGGTGTATGCTCCGTGATCTATGGTTGTGGGTGTCTGTGAATGGGCGTGTGTGGGTGTCTGAAGGCCCATGGGTTTGTGGGGCTCCAGGTGTGTGGGTGTTTGTGTCTGCGAACCTGTGGATGTGTAGCCTCCCAGTCCTGGGGGCCTGCGAATCCTCGTATCCAGGAAGATGTGGGTCGAATCTCTCCCCCTCATGGCTGCCAGTCTCAGGAGGGAAGAAAATAAATCTGATTTCTTGCTCTCACTTTCTTATATTTATTAAGCACCTACTATGCGCCAAGCCCTATTCTGGTCACTGAGGGACAGAACAGTGAACAGAGAGAACAGACAAAATCTGCTCTCTTGGAGCTCCTTTGCCCCTGGGAGGGGCTTGGGGCCTCCCCTGTGCCAGGTGCTGTGTGGGCATGCGGCCACAGGACCTTGGCTCCTCTCGCTCTCGGAGGCGAGAACTGGGCTGTGTTTGACACATGGGGTGAAGATCATGGAAGGCTTTGAAAGAAGGTGTTTAGATGCTGTTGAGCAAGTGCTAGGAGCTTCCGGTGCTTCTTGAGCAGGAGAGGGTGAACAGGAAGTGGTTTCTGCAGAGCGGAGGCCATGGTCTTTCAGGGCTGGAGGTGAGCACGGACCTGGTCCTGCCTCGTGGGCTCCTGCCTTCATCCCGGAGGCCCCTCCTCTGCCAGCTGCCATTTGCCCTGCTCTCTGGCCAGGGTGCTTTTGCTGCTGATGCATCTTGGGAGGAGCTTCAGAGTTTTCCCTCTTCTCACCGCTGACCACCGGCCTCGATGGGCAGTGAGGGCCACATTCCACTCTCGGTTGGTACAAGGACTTAGGCTTCCTCCCTGGATCACTCAGCTCTTGTCCTGGCCAGAGAGACATGAGCAAGTTCATGATCGTGAGCACGGCCCAGATGGCCAAGGTCCTTAGCATCACAGGAGCATCAGCTTCTTGTCAAACCGGGATGATACCTTCCACCTTAAAGGATTTTTGCGAGGCCTAGAAGTGTCTCTACAGTGCCTCGCGTGGGGTCGGCACAGTAAAGCTGTTTTTCTTTCATTAAGGTACTTTCTGAATCTCTTTTCCAGTTTGCTATCCCTTTTGCGAGATAGAGAAAGAATCCTATTTGCATTTTATGCAAAAGGAAGTGAAGCTTGGTGAGACTGTGTGATGCAGCGAGGCTGTGGCTGGGACTCGAATCTGGGCCCCGGGACTCCCGATCCAGTGCTCGAACACCCTCCCTCCCGTCAAGGACCACGTTCACGCTGATTTGTTAGCTGAAGTGAGACCCAAGGTCCTAATTACTGCAGAGTGAGTAGAAACTGATCAGCAGAGTCGCCTGCTGGGAAACGCTCAAACACGCCGATGGAGATTCAAACACAGCCTCACTTGCTGGCACTTGTCATAAGGCTGAGAGCCGACAGACAAATGACAACGCCTACTGACAGACACATGGATAGGTACCCATGTGTTCTGGGGCCCTCGCTCAAGGGCATCCGAACACGTTGTGTTCTCAAAGCCTTCCATGATCTGCACCCCCATGTGTCCAACACGGCCCAGTTCTGCCCTCTGAGCGGTAGGTGGGTGGGTTGCACCCCCTGTCCACGGCCTGGCCTGCACAACCCTGGTGACCTGGATTTGGGCCTCCTAGATTTAAATCCCAGCTCTTTCATTGAGTACGTCTTGACCTTGGAAAAATTCCTTAACCTCGGTGCCTCAGTTTCTTCACCTATAAAGCGGAGAGAGTAAATGCACTTACTCACTGGGTAGTAACGAGGTGCCTGGCACATAGCGAGTGCTTGACAAAGAATGTTGGCTGTGACTCTTGTCAGCTGTCAGGGGATGGGCTGCTGATCCAATTCATTGAGCACTGCACAGCTGAGAAGGCTAGCTGTTGATTTCGGTGACAGGACCAAGGTGACTGCAATATGTGGACGGGCTCAGCTGGCCACACCAGAGCAAGTTTTGCTTCAGGTCATGCACGTAGGGGCCAAACTTCAGCCATTCACTTTTAGGCTAGCGGAGCTGTGTCTTTGCTGCAGCTCCTCTGAAAAAGATCTAAGGGACCAGTGGACTGCATGTCCCATAGGTGCTGTGGTCTGACTGGGCTGCCAGCCAGGCTGTGGGGCTCCCAGGCTGCACCAAGAGAGGGCCCCCTGAAGAACCAGGCAGGTGACTTGTCTGCTCTACTCGGGGTGACCTGGTCCAGCCCTTGCAGAGGGATGTAGGCAAACTTAAATGTGACTGGGGAGGGGGTCCCGAGGAGCAGATGATCTGGAAATTGTCACCCAAGGAATGGATGAGGGAGCTGGTGACAAGGGGCCTGGGGCAAATGAGGTTCGGGGGCGGGCGGGCTGTCCTCGAGCATCATGTGGAAGAGGGAGCAGACAGAGGGGTCCAGGGGCACTGGGCTGCAGGCTGGACGATGCCGGGGTTCCTGCAGCCTCACAAAGACTTTACTATAGGCCGCCGGATGCAGCCTCTGGTATGTGTGTGAGTGTGAGTCTGTGTGAGTGTGATGAGTGAGTGAGGTATGTGTGTCTGAGTAATTGTGTGTTTGTGTGAGGAGGTGTTACGTATGTGTCTGCATGTGAGTGTGTGTGACTGTGTATATCTGTGTGTGACTGTGTATGTCTGTGAGTGTATGACAGCGTGAGATGTGTGTATGAGAGAGTACGGCGTGTCTGTGTGTGATTGTGAGTATGTGATGGTGTGCCTGTGTCTCTGTGTACAATTGTATGTGTGTGTACCACGTGTGTGACTGCATAGGTGTGTGTGTACCATGTGTGTGACTGTGTCGGTGTGTGCGCTGACGGATCAGGCCGCTTTGGGGTCCCATTTTTTTTCAGAGGTCCCCTGTGTGAAGATCATAATAGTCTGGAATCAGGCGGTGTGTTTGTGGGACTCTTAAGTCCCAAGATTCTGAAATCTCATGGCCGAGAGTGCCAGTATGCACGGGAGACGGTCACAGGGCTCACTGCTGCGGGCGTGTGGCCAGGTGCCCATGTGCGTTACCCCGGTTCATCCTTCCAGCAGCCCTGCCACCGAGCACTCGTTACCCTCGTTTTATAAAAAGCATCACCGAGGGCCTCTGCCAGGCTGAGTCGTGTGCCAAGGTGGACTGGTGTCACCTGAGACTCCAACACAGGTCCCGGCATCCAGTGCCCGTGCTTTGAAATGCCACACTGTTGAGTCAAAGGTTATTGTCGTCAATATCTGGGGGCCTCTGAGTTTCTGGGTGATTATAAGATATTCTGATTCTGAGGTTCCTGGATTCTAGTATTCCCAGAATGAATCTGTTGCTTGTTCTTCTAGTCGTGACATTAGCTGATGTGTGGTTGTTGACAAAGGGATAGATGAGTTGCCTGCCTGAGTGTTCCTGTAAACACACTCACATGCACACACATGCACACACACACACGCACGCATGCACGCACGGCCTGGGGAGGCCAGGCCTCAGGTTTTCCCCCACCAGGACTGTGGACTGTGCAGACTCAGGCCTCCCCACATCGCACTCCAAGGGCTTCGCCTCTGGAGCACCAGCTGGAAGAGTCTGAGAGGCAGGTTTCCCCAAAGACTTGGAGGATCTTTGCCCACTGTGGGGGTCTTGGCTGGACCAGTGGCTATAACAGCACTGCTTGGTGACTCAGCTTGGAGGGAAAGCCTGGTTCCAGGGCACCTTTCCTGGTCCCGGGGTGGGGCCTGTGATGGTTTAGTGCGGAGGTCAGGAGTGGCAGACCCGAACGGAGACCCAGACTCTGCTCTGTACCAGCTGGGCGACCTCGGGCATTGCTGGACTTCCCCATGCCCCAGTCTCCTTCCCCAGAAAGTAAGAATAAGCATGGGCTGTAAATCATGGGGCTGCGGTGGCAAAGGATATAGACAATGCATAGAAAGCCTTTTGCCCATTGCCTGGCACAGTCAGACATAGAATCTCCATGATGCTGTGATGATGGTGGTGCTGGTGGTGCTGGTGGTGATGGTGGTGATGGTGGTGATGGTGGTGATGGCAGAGGGAGGGCTGGGGTGCCAGTGCCTGGGGATGGCCCCCCTGGCCTCATGCGTGCTCAGACATCCACCTTCATGGGTCCTGGAGAGCCTCCCCATCCATATTGCGTCTTCAGAAAGGCCCGCTGAGGCAGGCAGGAGGAGAGCTGAATCTTATGGAGAGGGAAGCTGAGATTCCAAGAGGCCAATAGAATCAGGAGTAGGTGCATGTTCCAGACACAGCGGGGTCCTGCTCTGCCCTGCCCCTGCTCACAGGGGCCAGCTCAGTTACCACGTCGCCGCCTGGTGGGCTGCCCTGGGAGCACCCACAGGAAAGACGCTGGGATGCAGAGGCAGTTTGTCTGGGGCCAGACGAACCTTTGTTTGAGTCCACCAATATTGCCACCTAATACAAGTCCTCTTGACTCTGTGAGATTCCGTTTGCAGGCAGGTTGGAGCCCAGGGGGCCCAGCTGCCAACCCCCCAAAATCTTCCAGCCATAGACACATGGGCAGCTGAGGGCAGGAACTGGGCTATAGGTACAGGACAGAGGGACTTTGGAATGGGAGCGGGTCAGAGGGACAAGATCTGGGTGGTCACTGGGGAGCAGGTCAGAGGGACATGGTCTGGAAGGTCGTTGGGGAGCAGGTCAGAGGCTGGAGGCTGGATGGTCGGTGGGTGGCAGGGCAGAGGGTGCAGGCTGGGGAGTGGGTCGAGGAGTTGCCTTGGCAGTTGTGGTCCTTAGTAGCCCCACAGTGAGGGGAGAGAGGTGAGAGGACAAAGGAAAACAACACAGTGTGTGACAGCTTTGCATTGGGCCAAATGAGGCAAAAAGCAAGTTAATACAAAATGGATGGAGCTGAGAGTAAAAAGCAGGGTGATCATGTGCCGTGCCAGAGACCTCAGGGGCTCTTGCCACCTGTGTGGGTGCAGGAGGGGTTTTGGTGGTGCTGAGTAGGGTGGCAATTGGGCCCATACAACGCTTGGCTCTTCTGCTTCCAAAATTTATTTCAGACCCACCCCTTTCTTCCTGTCTCCGCCAGCATCCCAGGCCAGGCCAGCCCATCTTTCCAGCCTCCTTCTGGCCCTGCCTGCTCCACCCCTGCCCCTCTGCCCACTCTCCCTTCAGCCCTCAAAGGGATGGCTTAAAGACACAGACCAGAGCATGTCACTTCTTACATAAACGCCCTTCCGTGGCTTCGCATTGCACTTGGACTTAAACCAAGCTCCTTCCATGGGCTCTCAACGGGCCCAGCCCAACTCTCCCCTCTCATGCCCCCTCTGTGCCCCAGGCTCCGCCACACTGGCCTCATTTGGCTGCCCCGAGCTCATTCCAGCCTCCCCCCGAACCCAGCCTTTGCACATGTGATTGCTTCTACCTGGAGCGCTTTTGCCACGGACCACCCACGGTGATGCCTTCTGATTCTTGCCATTTTCATCTCTAAATTTCTTTAGAGAGGGCAAGATGGTTTCTCCCCACTCCCACCTTCCTCCCTTGTTTGTTTCCCTCTCAGCACTTTTTATTAATTTAGCCGACGAACATTTCTTGGGCACCTAGTATGTTCCAGGCACTGTTCCAGGGACTTGGGAACACAGTGGTGAACGACGCAGACCACAGCTCCTGTTCTCTGTAACTCCCTTTCAGGTCAGGAGACAGACACTAAATCATAAAGAAGTAAATACATAAATTACATGGCATGTTCGGTGGTGATAAGAGCTATGGAAGCTCAGGGAGCGAGAAATTAATCGACTCGTGTCTTTTTCTCTTTCTGGAGTGTTGGATTATTGTGAATGGGGGCTGATGCCAAATCTGGCTTATTCGCCAGCCTAGCCCCAAAGACTTCACAGTGCCAGCACGTAGTAGGTGCTCAGGAAACATTGTTGGACACGTGAATGAATATTCAGGGCCTGGAAGAACGGGGTACGGGAGTTGGCTAAAAGGACGCTTGGCGGAGAGGCCTGGAGGAGGCCGTCAGAGGAACTGAGGAGGTCCGGTCTGGCCAGAGTGAGGGGCCAGTGGATGGAGCGGTAGACTCTGAGGCTGGCACAGCAGTGGGCAGACCTGGAGTCCCCTCAGGGAAGATGTTTTGCAGCCCAGGGGTTGACATGTGGCAGGCCGAGGTGCCTGGGAGCTTATGTAAGGCTTCGGGCTGTTTTTCTGGAACCAAGAGCAAAGCCCCGAGCTCGAGAGAAAACTCTGCCTCCCTGACCAGCCGGGCAAAGTGGCAGGAGGTGCCAACTCCCGCCTGTTGCCCCCGGGAGCCAGAGAAATGTCCAAATGCATCAGCTCTGGGCAGCTCAACCGACAGCTCACAGCCGCGGGTGGCAGCCGAGTGGGCGCCAGAGATTTGGGCCTTACTCCATCTCTCACTGGCCAACCTGGTGCTGTCATGGTTCTGGGGCCCAGGAGACCCCATGGATGAAGATCCAGGGATTGGTGACCTCTCAGAGGAGGCAGCGAGGGGTGGGCCCCGAGGAGTGGCTGTTTTTCCCACCCCAACATTGGCCGGCTACGGGGCCACGGGCAGCCAGCCCCGAATCTGGAGGGCTGGTGCTGGGATTCTGGCCTCGAAACGTGCCCCAGTTCTACACTTGCCTCAGCCTTGGCATGCCACTCCCGTCTCTGGACCCCGGTTTCTCCCTCTGCTAAATGGGCAGAACCGCCCTGCTGGGGTTAGGGTGTGCATCAGACGAGATCGAGATGCAGAAGTACCCCTGAGATGGAGTCAGGACCAGCTACACGGTGCGCAGGGCCCAGTGAAAATGAAAATGTGGGGCCCCTTGGTCAAAAATGATTAAGAACTTCAAGTTTATGACACCAGTGCGTTAAAACAAACACAGGCCCTTCTGAGCGTACGACCCTCGGTAGCTGCATAGGTCAGACACCCAGGAAGCTGCGCCTGATGGAGTTCGGTCTCTGCTTTGACCTGGCTCTGTGTCTGTCTTGTCCCTTCTCTGGGCCTCAGTTTCTCCATCTATAAAGCAGAGAGGTTGTCGTGTACGGTTCCTGCGTTCTCAGCTTTGTCAGGCAGTGGGTGGCGGGTCCCTGGGCTCAGCTGCAGTCAGAGGAGCCTGCCCTGATTCCCTCCTGGCTTACCCAGGCCCCCTGGTGTCTGGTCCCACGGCACCCCAACTTCTCCTTGGCAACATGCGTCATCCTGGCAACAATGTCCGTCTTTACAACAACTTTCTTTTTTTTTTTTTCCTTGCAAATTTTCTTTCCCTTCGATGGTGTAATAAATACACAATTCTAGTTTCATTAAAAAAAAAAAAAAGCAACTACCATCCCACCGACATTCTAAGAAGGTTTTATTCTCCCCTCTCTTCATCTCCCCGAACTGAGGCTCCGCGAGGTGGACCAGACTTCCCCCAGGACCACCCGGCCTGGAAGTGGATTCCAACTCTCTTGCATCCGGGCCCTCAGCTCGTCCCTAATTCTCACGGCCGGAGTGAGGGCGAGGGGCCTGTGGGCCCAAGGGGGAGGCTGGCTGGGCAGCGTGGGCCCGGCCCGGCCCTGCCATGTGCCTCCTCTCCCCCAGGCTCCCTGCTCGGCGCTGACATGGCTGAGAACTCCTCGCCGCCCTCCCCGTGTGCCGCGGCCCTGGCCCCTGAGCCAGGGGTCACAGAGCAGCCGGGGCCCCGGAGCCCCCCTCCCTCTCCTCCAGGCCTGGACGAGCCCTTGGATGGAGCCGATCCGGACGTCCCTCACCCAGACCTGGCTCCCGTTGCCTTCTTCTGTCTGCGGCAGACCACCAGCCCCCGGAACTGGTGCATCAAGATGGTGTGTAACCCATATCCTTTGCGGGGCCTGGGTTGGCTGGGGCCCTGCTCGGGCTGAGCTGCTTCCTGATGGGGCCGTGCCTGCTATACCGGGCCTTGCTGGCGGGGATGAGCGAGCTCGCCTGGTGGGCCTGGGGAGCTGTTGGAACATGGAGGTCACACTGATGAGGACCTGGAGTCTTACCCATGGGAGCATTCTGGAATTTGCGGACCGCAGGGGTCAGTCCAGTGGCCGGCTGGCTCTGAAAGTCCTCCGGTGGGACTGGATGAGATGCCTCCTGCAATGCTGGGAGTCCTGGGTGAGCCCGGGGCTGCAGGCTGGTGAGGAGGCTTTAGGGTCCATGGGTAGTGGCCTCATGGTTTTGGGGGCCCAACCGAGCAGGACAGAGTTCCTGCCAGTACTCAAGGCCACACAGGGTAGGGCCTGAGTCCAGTCCTGGATGCCTGGGGTGCATAGATATAGGTTGGGGTGGTTGAGGCTAGCCCCCAGAAAGGCTGGGGGAGGCAGCCATGTGGAGCCCATGTCTGCTGGCCTCCCCACTGTGTCAGGGACTGGGGCGGTGATGGGCCTTAGAACCCCCAGACCTGGGAAGCCAGAGTGTCTCTGTCAGAGTGGGTGGGGGGCAGAGCTGGGAGCCCCTAGCTGGGGGTGGGGCAGGGACCATGAAGGACCAAGAGCCGAGCTGGTCTACCTTGGGGAGCTCCTGGGAGTGGGGGACGCAGGCATCACCCATGCGAGCAGCTTTAGTACAAAATGGGAAACCTTAGGGACCTGCAGTGTGGGACCTGGGGGGCAACCAGGCCAGAGGAGGGGGACCATCGGGACTTTGGGCTTTTCGGGGAGAGGAAGCTGGCTGGGGGTAGGGAGACAGTGGAACCATGTCAGAGGGACCTTGCCTGGGTAGGACAACAGGGTCAATTCCAGCTCTGTTGCTAGGTACTGTGTGACCTTGCGAAAGGCACTTCACCTGTTTGAGCCTCACACAGTCTAAATGATCAGTGCTGCTCCGAGCTGGAGGCAGAGGCATGGCTCATGACCTTGGCCTGGGAGTCTGACCCAGCTTGTCCTCTGGCAGGTCTGGCTGGGCTGGAGCAGCACTGAGCAGCCCAAGTGTCACAGAGAAGCCCCTGGATGGGGAGCAGGCCTGAGTTGTGTCTGTCGTGGAGTAGGTGTGTGACTTCGGACAGTCCCCTCTCTCTGAATCTCAGAGCCTTTACTCTACCTAAAAAGGAGGGGCTGGATGAGATGCCTCCTCCAGCTCTGGGAGTCCTGGGTGCCAGCCGCACTTGCCCACACCCTTGACCTCAGGCACCCAGGGCCCTGACCTCTGAGCAAAGAGAGTCCCTTGGGTCCTCTGCTTTTTGTCCTTACCACTTCTTTGGCCTCTACCCTCAGGGTGTATGTCTGGGGTTGGGGGCAACTGTGAGGTCGGCTCAGGAGGGGAAGGAGAGGGCTTGGATCCCAGAAGGGCTGGGCTTAGTCCTCGCCTGTCTTGGGAAGAGCCCTGGGTCCCAGTGCATGGAGCTGCATGGGGTAGGGGGTGAGATCGGATTCAGCTCCCTCCTCCCCCAGCTCTGGGAGCTACTTGGGGCTCTGCAGGGCTCCCAGGCCTCATGGCCAGAAGCTTCAGAGGCTGGGGTGAGGGATGGGGGGATGGTGGTCTCAGCCTGGACCGGCTGCCTAACTGCCCAGCTGCCTTCTGGACCAGAGATGTGACGATTCTGGCGAGGAGCAGCCTCAAAAGCGTCAAGTTGTGGGACTCTCAGACTCCGGACACCTGTCATTGAATCTAAAGGTTCAAAGTTCGGATTTAAAGCTCAGAGATGCTAAAATGCTAAGCTTCCGTGATTCAAGGACTGTAGAGTTCTGTGTTTCGAATGCGTGTCTGACATTTGGCAGCTGCGGAGGTGTGTGTTTGGGGGTCAAAGAACCTGTGATTCCGGGCCCTGTGATTTCACAGCTTGAGTCAGTGGGAAAGAGGCCAAAGTGGGCTTCTACAAATGCAGGCCCAGGAGACCTCGGCGTCCACAGGGGGCCCCTGGAGCAGAGACGTCATTGTGGGGCGCTCAGGTTGGGCTGTAGGGGTTTGGACGGTGTGTGTGTGTGGGGTGTTTTTGATCAGATCCTGATGGGTCTAGGGATCTTTCCTGGCCAGAGAGCTCCCCGCTTCCCTCTTGCCTGGGAGGGAGGCCAGGAAGGGGCCATGAGTGCTGGTGAGGAGGAGACGCTGGGACGCGGGGCCGTGCCCCTCCGTGGGGCATTCGAGTGTGATCATGTTTTGTGGTCCTGGCTGATTTGTACATTATGGGACAGTTGGTGTTCCTGGTCCCTAAATATTAGTAGGTAGTGTTTCTCAATCATTGTGACAACCATAAATACCCCTTCGCCTCTCCAGACTCTGCAGGATTCTGCTCCCCATGAGGAACGGTGGCCGTAGGCATGAAGATCAGGCCAGGGGGAGCGGCTCTCATGACTGGCACGCCCAGGGCAGTGTGGGAGGTCTGCCCCAGACAGACTGTCCTAAGCACCGGTGTCTCTGGTGCTGAGGGACCCTGGCGCAGAGCCAGCTGCCCTCTGAAGCTTGGTGCTCCCTGACTCAGCTCCTCATCCAGCCCAGAGCTAGGCCCTGAGTCACCACCTGATTCACCGGCGAAGCAGAGGCTGCCGGGACCCTCTCCAAGCTGGAGAGCAGGAAAGGTCCACTCACCCACATGTCAGCACCACCTTCTGCCCGGCCTGGGCCTTGCGCGTGCATCGTCAGCGAGGCTTTCAGCTGGGAGGTCACTGGGTCTGAAACGTCAGGATCGGTTGTACTGTTTGACTTGTGGGGAGGTGACATACGGCGTGTGGACCTGAGTCAGACAGACCTGTGGGCTGGTGCTGCCTCTTATTTGCTGTGTGGTCATGTGCCAGTTTCTTAACCTCTCCGACCCTACCGTTTCCCCACTCCATAAATCGCACTGAAGACCAAAGCAGTACGAAAGGCACAGGTGAATGTGGAGCTGTGCAGACTAGGAAAACCACCACGTGTCCGGTTTTCATCCTTGTTGTCTGTGCCCCAAAGCTGAACGGGTCCCTCACGTGTAGTTGAGTGAATACTCTGCTCACGGTGGGTTCGGTAAGACATTGGACATCGAGTCTTTAGATGGAACGTAACACTTTCAGAGGACGTTATTTCTAGGGAAAATCAGATTCCATCTCGTTATTTAGGTAAATTCGTGCCGGTTTTGCTGCTAGTTGCCATGCCCTCATCCGTGCAGACATCTCTAATCCATCACAGCGCACTCCAGCAGGGCGCCATTGGCAGTAGGACTAATCAGTTGGAAACCTATTTTCCACCTAGATTAGACTTCGAGAGCCTTAGTGGAACGGGCTGCAAGTGGGAGAAGGGCCGGTGGAGCCTGTGCTCACCCTGGTGCTTCCCCCTCCCTGAGCCTGTTTTCTCATCTCTGTAACGGGACGGTTCAGGATGATTAGAGATGATTCCTGCAAAGCACCCAGCACTGTGTCCAGCACGGACGAGGTACCCAGGGATGATGACGAGAGCTGGCACTTACTGAACCCTTCATCTTCATCATCAACTTTAACCCTTATCACCATCCAGAGGCAGGTGCTGACCTAGCTTCCTTTTGCACACGAGGAAAGTGAGGCTCGGAGAGGATGGGTAACTGTGTTCCAGGGTTGCACAGCCAGGATGTGGTAGAGCTGGGATGAAAACCTCAATTTCTCTGTCTCCCCAGCCTCAGCTTTTATCCAGGATGCCGCTGCCCATGGTGGAGCCTGGAGAAGCCCCGGTTCTCCACACCACACCAGGGCAGGGAGGTTTGCAGTCTCAGGTGGCCAGGCGAGGGTCTCCCTGGGTTCCAGGGCTGTGGCCTGCCTGGGGCCACCCCCTCAAAGATTATAGCCCACTCCTCTCCCATCATGCTTGAGACTGCTGCCCCCCCTCCCCCTCCAGCCGGGGCTGAGCCAGCGCTTCTGCTGCTTGCGAATCATCCATGCATGGTGGGAAGCCAGTCAGCTGTGAAGGCTGCCTCTCTGCTGGACAGGGGGAGGGCGCCCGCCGAGGCGGGGAGGCAGAGGCGCCAGCTGCTCGTGACTTTACACAGGTCACTCT